>JAYKAV010003088.1:2757330-2797543 GCA_035582835.1 Phoebastria nigripes | reverse complement strand
GCTTATGTTATCTGGTCTTTCGAGCTGTTGGTCATGCAGTTCCCTGCTCTGGTCCCCCACCTAATACACATATCTTTGAGCCTCTCAGCCCAATTTCAAGCCCATATGGCAGAATTACAGCAGGTGGAAAGTTGCTGCGAGGTCCGTGTGTAGCTGGGCACGGCTTGGCTCCCTGCTAGGAGGTGCCCRGATGCATCCTCACTCGGGCAAGGAGGATGTTGACCCAACAGGTTGGGTTTGGTCCAGGACTGCTGTCTAAACGCTGGCAGACCTGGATATAGCCTGTTCTCACGATCGTCTTCATGATCTTGCTGAGCATCACAGGGGGATCCACGAATACCTTGAGACTTATGTCAGCAGGGAGGAGAGAGCCCCATCGCATGGCTGCCGTGGGACCCACGGTGACTCAGTACTTCCCCATGAATAAAGACTTCTGCCGAGAGCATGGGAAGACCAGAGGCTTGCCAAGCGCTGCCCTGAACTATGTGGTTATTTACTGGCCCCTTTGAACACCGTCAACATTTTTTCATGTCTAATGAGCTCAGGAGATGGTTTAGGCTACAGCTCATGATTTTAAAATGATGGGACATTCCCCCTCCAAAGCGTTCAATTTCCCAAACCAAGTCTGTTGGGATAAATATCTGGGATATCTTTATTTTGCAGCAGCAGTAATAAATGTCTGAGACCTCAGCCCTGACTGACACTGATGTGCTCTTTGCATATGAAGTCTCCAGTGATTACAGCTCAGGCCATTCAGCCTGACATTGCCTGTCTGCTACCAGCCAGCTGGTGTGCTACAGCAATAACATTTACCAGAGATTATGAAGGGCCAGGCTTTGTAGTAACATGCTGACACTACACGCTGAACTGAATGTCACCGCTCCGGCTAACCTGCCCTTTTGAAATCTGCAGAGATCAGTAAAGTGGCCTTTAACCATCTTTTTCCCATTTTTATCTATGTGTGGAGACTCCGGCAGGTCCAGCGCTGACAAGCGCATACGAACGGGATGTCCTGCGTCRTGTCCGAGCGCATCGCTGGGCTGCACTGCCTGGCGTCAGCGTGGGGCATGTCCCAGCGTCCCGTCCCAGCTGTCCCGCTGGCGGATGATTGAGCTCCCTGTTTGGCACATCCTCCTGGCCCTGCTTTCTGCTTTTCGCCTTTTTTTTTTGAACTAACAGTGTGTAAACTTTAAGAGTAAACACTGAAAGGTGTTGCAGGACCACCTAACCACGACATCAGCAAACTTGAGGGAGTTGGGGGGGAAGATGAGGTCATGGTGCTGTCCAGATTTGGGATGTTTCCTGTCTCCAGGCAGGCTGGAGAGCCATCACAAACAAAACCCTCCAGTGCATCATTCCCAGCAGCGGCCAGGGCCGGGCTGCGGGGAGGAGCTGGAGGAGGAAGAGCATCCTTTCCCTCCTGGGCAGCCGGCGTGCCCAGCAGGACAGGTGGTAGTGCTGATGTTGTGTCTTACATCGTCCTTTGGCTGCCAAATTTTCTTTCTGAAGCTGGGACACTGCATTGTGGCAGGTTGTGAAGGGAAGTGGTTTTCCTCTTGGCTGTCCTCTCCCGAAGCTTTCCGCCTCCTTACCAATGTTCCCACTGCCGTTACCTTTATCTGCTACCATTACCCTGCTGCTCCCCCCTAAACCCGCACCCGCAGCTGGCTCTCCGACGGTGCAGCCAGCGGGAGCTGAGGATGCCACGTTGCCTCGCGGGCAGTGCCTCGGAAGGCTGGACGGAAACAGCTGTCTGATATGGTGGATTAAAAAAACAAAAATACTCTCTGTGCATCAGCTTCAGGTGCTTCAATGAAATCCAAAAAACATGGGAGAGAAAAAAAAAATCCTAAAACTATGGGATAAAACGGAGAAGGGGAATCAGCAGTGTGTATTTTTCCAGTTTTGATTGACTTTCCCAAATCTAACCTGTCACTGATTTATTTCCCCACTCCAAGCACCAAATAAAAGGGTATGGGGTGAGTTCAACAACGCTGAGCTGTAGAATTAGGTGTGTATAAACTCCAGGTGCCACCCAATTTGTACCTGTCCTTTGCCTTTCGGGTCATACAGCAGGGGATAGCGGCAGCCTGCTTGTTCCGCAGTGCCCAAGTTAATATTTGCTGATGGGGCTAACATGTAAAAGCCAAACTTTCTTKTTTCCTGCTGCTTACTCAGCCTGTCTCATGTTCGAACACCCGGCCCCCACCTTGGCAAATATTTGCAATAAGTAGCTCAGGACATGTCCCAGCCTTGGGTCCTGGGGCCAAGCCCAGCTATCCCGCTGTAACTTGGGCTGGGCTGAGGGCTGGGGCTGGGGAAAGCAGCGAACATCAATGATGCCGTTATTCTCCTCCTGACGGTCCCCATGCCGCTTGGCTGAACGAGGAGGTGGGAAAGGGAAATCCTAAGTCATAAAAAGCTGAGGATTTGATTTTTTTCCACTCTGCTAAAGAAGCCACGGTTCGATGGCAGGGAGAAATGGGTTTGCAGAAACCTCTGTGTGTGTTGTGCAGAAAGCAAAAGCCGGCACTTTTGGAGATGGACACGAGCCTGGTGGCCTGGTGGCCCAGTGGTCTGGTGGCCCGGTGGCCCTGTGGCCCRGTGGCCCAGGGRCAGCCTGTGCCGGTGCTGCTGGAGGCACCAGTGACTGCAGCCTTTATGAGTGGAAAAAAAGATGAAGCGAGAAAGTTTGTGATAAAGCAGGGAGGCAGTTAAGGGGAGGAAATGAGGGCACTTGGCACGTAACCTTGGCTGGGCTCTGCACTCCAGAGATGAGCCAAAAATAATTTCCCTGGAGCCAGGGCAGCCTGCACCCAGGTTAAAGTCCCTGTGCGATGAGTGGGGGAAGCAGCCACGGCATGCACGGGGGATCGGAGGGGACAGAGATGTATCGTCCGGCCAAGGCATCCCGCTGCTTTACTGGGGGCGACTTTGTCCCTGCTTCCCCGGGTTTTCCTCGGGAGCCTGGTGCCTACACCTTCCCCTTCGCGTGCCCTCTGTCAGCTCAGTGGGACTCCAGCCTGGTACCTGGTACAGCTGTGGGGGGAAAAGTTATTTTCATTGAGCTGAAAACACAGGAACCCTCCTAATGCTGCATAATAGCTTAAAACACAGAAACCCCCTTACTGTGGTGTAATCTCTGAGTGCTCGCTGGGCCAAATGTCATAAAAGCTTAGCTATTAACCCCAAATTACTGGTGTCCTTTAGAAGAGGGGTCCCTTCTGTGAGCAAAGACAGGCAGCACTGACTGGCATTTACCTCCCTGGCATGGGTTTATCAGAGCTTTTCTGGAGGTGTTGTAACCAGAGGGGTTGCTCCAGCAGGGATAAAATGCTTTAAATTCCTTGTTTCCTCAATCTATTTATTGACTATTGGATATTTAAAGTATTGAGTCCTGCTGGCCAGCCAGCCTTCGGAGCTGGGAAATAACCTCCAAACAGAGCAAAACGAGTTAAATGCCTTGGCAGGCAGCCAGGGTGACTAAGTCATTCTTCCAGCCTTACTGGAKCAGGAGTCAAAGTCACGGAGCCGGACACATTTCCCATAATTGGAAACCCTTGGCCAGAACCACGGGATCCGGGGCTGCAGCAAAAGCTGTGGTGGGCTGCGAGCGGCCAGTGGGGCCACGGGCAGGGCAGCTCCAGAAGGCAGATGCACGTCCGTGAGTGTGCGTGCTTTGCAAAAAAGAAACCAATGAGCAGAAATAGCAAATCACGCTTTTGACCAGAACAGTGGCAAACAAGGCTGGAGTTTCCGACATGGACACTGCCAGCCTGGTTTCATTGCCAAGGTCTTTCTAGAAGCCTCTTTGGGCTCTCACAGGCACCTCTCTATCCTTAGCTTTTCGTACAAGACCCTGAAGTGCGAAACTATGTGAGAGCAGGAGGAGAAATGTTTGATTTCAGTGAGTCCATCTCCTTTCTTCCTTCTCCTCCTCCGGCCATGGAGGAGGGATGCGGCAGCACCCGTTGTTTGCCCGGCCGTTGCCAGGATCACTCATTCCCTTCCCTTCCAGAAGGGACTTATCTGTGGCCACTCCAGCAACGCGTGACAACAGCCAAGCACCCTGCGGGGAGGCGTGCAGGTGCTTCACCACCCACGGCTTGTTTAACCACCCTATCGGCGCCACTTGGCTCACAGCACCACCAAAAACCATCATCATCGTCGGACGCTGCTGGGAAACGGGCAATGGAAGAAGAAAACTGGGCGGTTGCCCCCGGCATCCCCTGGGCTGGTGCCCTGGGTGGAGGTCTCCCTGGCGCTGGGATTTTTGGCTCCGGCTGCTCTCTGAGCACATTTCTTTGCAGCATGCCCAACCTGCAGCCCGGCCTCTCACGTGGCTGATAAGAGAAGGAGCTTGACTTTTATCTTTGGTGACTCATGGCTGCTCCTGCTTCACTTGCGCATCAAGGGCCAGTTGCCTCCTCCATGGGAAAGCTCCAAAGTGTTGACCAGGGGCAGGAGGAGCACAACCACACCTGCACCCAGAAATCCCCTTTAGCCATGGTCATTCAATCACTTATCGCCCTGCAGTGCCTTGCTCGCCACTTCTGCTGTTCCTTTCACGGCATAAAACAAGGCTATAATGGTAGTGCCGTGGGACAGTTTGCTTTACCCCTGCTCAGAACTGAATGGTGATTGCATTGGCACGATTATTAATTAAAAATAAAAATCCTCTCTTATTTATGCCACAGGCCATCTCCAGGTGACCAAGGTCTTGGGTGGCCAAAGTCATCGCATCTTTCCCAACCCCCGAAAGGCATCTCTGGGTGCCCCAGTGCTGCGGGGCAGCTCGTCCCCATGCTGCTCCCAGTTCGGGAATGGGGACACCCGGACACGCCACCTGGCTGTGTGGCGCTGGGGGCTTTGGGTGTTTTCCAGCGGAGGGAAGGGAGCTCCCCAGGTCGGGGTGGGATGCTCGGGAGCACCACAGCCCCGCAGGAGGTGTGGGGTGTTATGTTGCCACGGAGGAGAAACACCCTCCCAGGTGTGGCGTGTGCCTGGTGAGTCACCRCCCCACACTCCACCATGATGGGCAGCGGCGGGAGATTTTATATTTCCCCCCAGGTTTCTTACAGCCATGTCTTCTCCCAAAGGCTATTTATTTCTGTGCACGCACATGTTGCATATGTGCAGAGACCAGCTCTGTGTACACAGGGCAYCAAGGCAGGAGCCCGGGACCCCCCCCACCTACCCTTAGCTACAGCAGCACACTGGCCACAGGTGATGGCCGTGCACAGAAGAGGATGAGGATAAGGATGAGGACGAGGATGGGGATGGGGATAAGGAGGGGGCTGCCCCAAGGGAAGGGCGGCTGCTCAGTGCCACTGACACACAGCACCCTGCTTCCCAGCCTGAAATGCAGGAGGGTGGTTTTATTTTCATTCCCCACAAGCAGTTGCTGCAAGTCATCTTGAATCATAAGTGATTTCTCATCTGACAGCAAAGAGGGGAGAAGAGGGAAAAAGGCCTTAACCTCATGAGAAAGCTGGGAACAGGGATGGGGACGCAGCCGTCTCCATGGCAGCGGGACTGCATTTCTCTGGGAGGGAGAGGTTGTGGGTCACCGCAAAAACGTCCCCTCTGCAAAGCCAGGCTGTGATCAATGATTGCTGTGGGCATCGAGGCCAACGGGCTTTTGTTGAGCGTCTGGGACCCTGGGGCAACGGGAGCGGGAAGGCAGGGAAGAGGTTTGTGTTCATGGGGGGCTGGCGGGGAGCCTGGAGCGGGATCTCAGCCCCGACCTTCAAAGGGAGGAGGCTGCCGGTTCGGCACTGACTGATGGACCCATCCCAGCTCTTGCATGTTGCTCCCATCCAGGCATTTAAAAAAGCAGGTTTCACTTCTCTTTGGTTAAAGGCAACCTTGTTCTTCCATCTGGCACAGGGCTGGGGTGGCCGGTTGGCAGCAGTGGGGGTGACAAGCCGCCCACGCAGCAGCCTGTCATCCAGCCCCAGCTATATTTGCCGACCAGGTGAATCAATCATTGCACAGAAAGACCTTGGACCTTGCCTGCTTTCCTTTTTTTTTTTTTTTCTTTTTTTTTCCCCCCTTCCCCGCCCTGGAGCCGCACGCCGTTGAGTGGCACTGGCCGAGCGGCAGCCCTGGCTCCCCACTTGCCCGAGGCCGGTGCTCTGCGGGGTGGCGATGTGTTGGCCATCCAGCCGGGCCGCGGCCAGCCCGGCCGGCAGCTCGGTGGTCCTGGGGCCGCCTGCCCCTGCGAGCCGAGGGCAAGCGCAGCAGCACCGGCCAGGGGCAGAGGAAACACCGAGGGCGTGGTGCAGCCACAAAGCCGCCGTTTTTTTTTCTTAATAATTTTTTTATCTCTGGCAGGAGGAAGTTGTAAAGCAATTACGTTTCATTGAAACACGAGGAGGAAGGACATCCCAGCGCACAGGACCGAGTCAAGGCCAAAGCTCTGGCCTCCTGGCTGCCAGAGAGAGCAAAAAAACGCAGAGGCATCGTGGGACTAAGCTGGCAGTTTGGCCCCTGCAATTATCACTGTTTCCCAAGGGAGATTTCTAACACGTGCCTCCATTTTTCCCTCCCTGGTCACGCGTTAGGACAGACAGACAAGGTGGTGCCTACAGGAGAAGTGCACACGTGGGTTGGGTGGGTTACTCCCACCTTGGTGTTCGCTGTGCAGGGTCACGGGGAGGGTGTCTCTAATAGAGTACAGATGCCTACTGCTTGGCATTACATAAAATAAAATAAAATATAAAATAAAATAAAATAAAATAAAATAAAATAAAATAATAAAATAATTCCTTTTTGAGCTCCTAATTGTGGCTCTGCTTTTGCTTTCAGACACCCATCCTGCCCCAGCAGCTCCTCCCCCTGCCAACAACCACCCAGTATTTTATCCAGGAGGTGTTTCTGGCTGGTGCCGTGTGTGGGGAGGGCTCGGTTTGGCTTCGGAGGGTTTTTTGGGTTTGGGGTTTTTTTAAGCAGTTCGCTGTCCCTTTGATGTGCTGGCTCCGACACCAAAAAAGCCAATTGCAGCTTGCCCGGGGGTGCCGGGGCAGGATCCGAAAGCGCCGGCAGCGTGGCCGGGAGGCAGCCGCCTTTGATCTGCTCCTGCCAGTCACCTCAGAGCCCCCTGCAAAGCCCTGTCCACCCGGGGGGGGTGACGGGGGAGCCTCCCCAAACCCTACTGCACACCATGCCCAGAGATCTCCCACAGTGCCACCAACACGCTCGAAGGGGGCCGGTCCCCGCCTCCCCTGCACCACCAAATCCTTTAATTAAAAATTGAAATCATGTAATTGCCTCTTCATTAAAGCCAATTAAAGCCCGGCTGACGAGGGAGGAGGTGGTACATTTTGCAACTCGCCGCGGAGATGAGAAAGCACACACCGCAATTACGGTGTCTGTTTGCTTTGCCTTCACCCAACGTCTTAATCAGGGCTGGCTTTGAAATCGGACCCCAGGTGAAACGGCGCTGGCGGGTTCCTTGCACCCAGCAAACCCCGCGTACTGGTCGGGCTGGGTGCTGGGAGAGGCTGCTGCGCGCCGCGGTGGGAAAGGGAGGCCATGCTGCCTCTTCCTCCTCCACTTCCTCCTCCTCCTCCTGCCCCGTGCCTGCAGATGGGGCCAAGTGCGGAGGAGGGATGCTCAGGTGGATGAGGGATGGAGAACAAGACTCCTCCATGTCCGGCTGAAGAGCCCCTTGTGCCGGGGGCTCGCTGGGCTGGTGCCTGTGGCTCTGCCTTTTGGTCTCCATCTCTCAGGGATGCTTCAAAGCCGGCGGCAGCTCTTCACCAGGGCCAGGAGCACCCACACGGGCGGTCCCCACCCCTGCTTGGTTTGGGGAACCGCACTGACCTTGTCCTGTGAGGTGGGGGTGTGCGTTCAGAGGGCTCCTCCTTTGCTGTCCCTTGCCAGAACCGTAATGAGTTCACAGGGCATTCAGTCCCAAATGAAACAGGGTATTTGCCACCTCTTAGGCCTCACTGGGGGAAAGGGACTGAAACCCCTGGTTCCCAGAAGGCACAAGATGAAGCTGGGGATGGCGGGAGGGAGGGCTCCATCCCCTCTTCTCCTTGGCCAGGAGATCCCGACACAAGCCAAGCCATCTCTGTGACCACAGGAGTTTCCAGCCAAAGAAGCTCTACCAAGTCTACAAGTGCAGATCTGAATACACGTGCAATGCTGCAGCGTTGCTGCTCGAGATGCCGGCTCAGTGATTTACCCTCTTGCTGCCTGGCTTTGAAACGCCTGAGCAAGCAGCCCTTGCGAATGCTTTGTTGCACACGCTGCACTTGCCTACGTTTTGACCTGAACCGTGCTTATTAACCTCTTTTTTTTTTTCTSGTATAATAACAGTCCAGCGTTCCTTGTAGGTGATCTTTCTTCAAAGCTCTCCTTTTTGATCTTTTCATAGGCTAAGCAACAATTCATCCTATATAAATCTCAGATTGAAAGTACATAATTTGTTTTTCCCTGCTTTTTTGAAGCGGTAAGAGATGAAACGGCTTAGGGGAATGTCAGCAGCAGTTATATCTTAATTGGTTTTTCTCTGCATCAAACCGCCTTGAACTATTCACTTGTGTGCAGGAGCTCTACATGACCTTTACAGCAAGTGCTTTAACTCCCCTAACAAGTTATATCCCATTGCCAACTTCAGGAGTTTGCTTTGGTAGTGGCTCTGATACTAATTTTGTACCCAACCCTCCTTCTCTCACGCTCTTTCTGTCCAGGAAAATCAAAGAGTTTCAAATGTGCCTTAAGTCAGGAGCGTGAAAAGGAAGAAGGAAGACTAGATAATTAGGTGAAATAAAAAATAATATAAAAAAGGGRAAAAAAACCCCAAACCCCTCCTAAGTGTGACCTTACCACCGTTGGCCAAGTACATGTTAATGCTAAAACACCAAGGTACGTTCCTCCTTTACCCCTAAAAGGTGGATGAGCGTGGACTCAACAACCGCCAGGGTGAATTTGCTTTGCGAAAAGATCAGTTTAACAGCTCACAAAGAGTATTTGCACAGTGCAAAGACTATTCGCATTGGTGATAGACCAATAGGTCCTTCTTTTCCAGCATCATCCTATGCTCTTTGGTTTTTGCCCCAAGTAGGGGCAAATTATTATTTTATGTTTTCCCCCCCCCCCCCTTTGGGTCATGTTGCATAATGAGTAAATTCCTTTCCATACCATTTCCCTTCTCTTCAGCCCTTTTCTTAAGCTGAGATGGGTCTGGTGTCGGTTATGTTTAACTTGCAGATGCTGGGGGCAAGCAGCGAGGCAGGGGCGAGTCAACAAGAGGCCACTGCATCACTGACAACGGCTTCTTTGAGAAAGGAAAATTTGCTAGGAGGGGTTTTTTTTGCAGCGCGGGACTGTTACCAGGAAGGCTGCGCGGAGCTACGCTGGCAATTGGAGCGCACGCTGGCTGGGTTGTGTTAACCTGGTTTGGCATCCCCACAAGGTGTCCGGATTCCCACGGTAAAAACCGGAGGGTAAGGCAGCTTGTGCAAGAGGCGAGCACGCTGCTGGGTGGAGCGTGCGTTTTTGCTTGTGTAATGGCGAGGTGAACAAGCAGAGAGGAAAGCTGGTCTGGAAATAAAAGCTGGCACTTGGCGAACAACTCAGCCTTCATTCACATGATGCTTCATTAACAGTGCACAGACTTGGATTTTCTTTTTTTTTTTCTTTTTTTTTAATTTGGATACTTGTCAAACCTGAGTGACTTACAGCATTTATTGTTAGGGCTTCCTGGCCCTGGCCCGCAAGAGGCTGGAGGTATTTAGGACAGCAGTATGAGCATATGGAAAAAAAATAGCTCTGCCTGTTGTTAGTGTGATGACTATAAACTGTTTGGGAAAGGCAGGATGAAGGTTCGTCCACGCGCAGCTCACAGTTATGGCGACAGAGCTGTTTGCACGCTGATTATAGTGAAAAACATGGGCAACAAAGGTAAAAATTGTGAGGCCTTCAGCTTCAGCTACTATATTGGCACAAAATCAATGCCACCCAGACTTCATTTGGGAAATAACACAGATATTTATCTGTGGGAAGAGGCAGAGGATAAAGAAGCATGAATGCAGCGCTTTTTTTTTTTTTTTTTTTTTTTTTTTTTTTTTCTTTTTTTTTTTTTTTTTTTTTTTTTTTTTTACACATTGCCATTTACAACAGGCTATCGAGAGGTGATTTGCAGGATCCTGAAGTAAACTTCATGTTTTTCCAAAAGCCACATGTTGGTGGACATTAAGAGTCAGGGGACCAGGTGAAGTTTAGTAGTGCCAAGGCTTTGGGGCACGTAATGTGTGCTCCAGCGGTGGGAGAAGCAAGTCTCCGATCTAGCTTGCATAATCCACTACTTGCGCTTATAGGCTCAGCTAGAAAGGATGTTTCTTCTGTTTTCTGGCTGAGCTATGATTGCTTCCAAAAGGGCTTAAGCTAGGATGCTTCAGGAGAAGGTGCAAATTTCAAGCACAAGTTCATAAGGTTATGTGCTACCTCAGTGTAATGTCAGGCAGCCAGGGCATGTCTCACATCTTAAACTCGCCTCCTGAATCACCGAGCTTGCAAGGAGCGAGCGATTTCCTTGTGCCATAACTTGTCTGACCTCTTCTTACATGCTCCTCTCCAGCGTGGGCCTCCTCCGGACTGTGCTGTGCTGAGCTGGCTTCCTCGTCGAGACCTCATCTGCTTGAGGAACTGCCGTCAAGGCAGCATTTAACTGAGGATGAATTTATTATGAGTCTCCTTTATTTTAAAACAGGAAAAGCCTGTTTAATAAGGAGAGTGGAAACGCGTAGAGACCATTTTAATTTTTCCAGCTACCACAAATCCTAACCAGATAGCAAACCCCAGATAACTGAACTTACTGAAATCGGACTGAAAGCCTACAGCTTTCGGTTATCCCAAATACCAAGCTCCCATGAAGGTGCCCTAATGCTGTGCGAAAGGCTCCTGAGAAACCACAGCCCGTCCCCGATTTTCAGCTGGAAGCAGAATATTTGCCATTTGTTTCTGTATCAGATAGGGCAGTGGGGCAGTACCTCCAAGGCTTTCTTCCTAGACAACTGAGGCGCTGAGAAGCTATTAATCACACTGCAGCCCGAGTAGGCGACACGCCAAATTAATCTCGCTTGGAGCACTTCCAGCTGCTTCAACTTTCAGACCCAGAAATGAAGCTTTTTTTTTCCCTCAAATGAAAAGCTACCGACATGAAGATTGCATCAAAAGAGCGTGTTCCCACAGACTAAACTTCACAGTTTCTTTTACCACATTGCTGTGACGGTAATCAGGCATGCATGCATGTAGACTCACTTTTTTGGTATCACCTCACCGTTTTTAAAACTTCCCCCTGTAATTTTGCATAGGGCCCCCAATTTATTTGTCTTAAGACACAGTCTTCAGAAAACACCAATATTGATTTTTTTTAATTTTATTTTATTTTCCAACAGTTAATCACTCTCAACTCCTTTTYGCACACCCACACTCCCTGTATTTACCACCCAGCCTGGATTTGTCCAGCAGTGACATTCTGACAACCAACCCATCAGTTCTTGATACTCTTTTCTGCTGAAGGAATGAGCTGAGCTGTTCAAGTACCTGTTAGTTACTTTTCCCATAGACAAAGTCTATGAATAACCATCTGAAAACAGAGAAGACTCTATAAAATGCTCATCTTTGCCATTATCAGCTAGATCTGTAATGGCAAGAGCACAGCTTGGTATTGACAAGATCGGTTTTCTATTAGGCTGTGTCCTCTGGAGTTAACTCTGCTTTAGCGAATCCCAGCTCAGCTTTCCCAACGCTTTCCTGAGGATGAACATCTTGCTAGGCAGCTTCATTACCCACCCATCTCATTTGCGCTCCCTGAATGCTGGCACATTTGCTCTCCATGTTCTGGAATTTCCCGTTTTCTCAAAATTAAAGTTAGCCTTTCGGGATTCATGYGCATAAATTACTTCGGTGTGCTAATTTGCAGATGTTTATCTCCAGGTAGCAGCACTCCTTTTTAACCACATAGTAGAAAGTACTTCTTTAGGATGGGGGAACTATAATTCAATCTCTTTTGATATAAAAAGAAAAAAAGCTGGTCAAATACCTCTATTTGATGTGCCTAACTTCACTGGCACTGTTATTAGCCAGCTTGCATGTGTGCAAACTCCGTTCATTACTCCTCCCCTCATCAGACATGCCTTCACGCTGTTCTCTGTGCCTGCTGTAGTACACTAATGACTGGTTACAGAAACTTTTTTTTTTTTTTTTTTAAAAAAGTGAAAGTCCAGAACCTGTTCCTGCCTTCTTCCCTCACTCCTGCCGTAACACTGTAACGTGTCACCTGAGCATTAGGGCTACACATTTTCTGACTGCAAGGTATTGAAGTAGGGATATCTTAACATGTCATAAACCAGTTTATGTCCCCCAGCACCTCATTTAGTCCATGACTGAACTGCATAGATCATGTGGAATCTTTAATGACGTTGCCCCAAAAAACCCCAAATCCTACAAAACATCCTGGACTGTTTACTTGCAAATTGAGCAAGTTTGTTCTGATTTACATCAAAGAACTCTGTAATGCAATATTTACAAGGGCTCCTTTTCTTTGGCTTTTGACAACAAAGGAAACTAGCAGGATGTTCAGACAAGAGCTGTACAAGACCAAACGGCTGGCATGGCCCTCGTTAAACACTTCACCATTCACAACCAAAAGTCAAAGCGATATTCACTTAACCTAGGAAGCATTATGGACCAGACAGGCACCAACGATCATGTTTCACAACTTTAATAGAATATTCTATCTATTCTGTACAAATTGAAAACACTGTATTAAGTTACAAATGTGTAAGGTAAGGCTGGAGCACTCTACATGCCTGGTCACAGTGTTGATACAGCTGCTATTCAACTGCTGCCAGAGGTTGGCAATGGATGCTGAAACTAGAAACGTGTACCTGAAGTGCCACACAACAACAAAAGGTAGTTTTGAAGACTTCAGAGCTTTAAATAAAACAAACTGTGGAATGGAATAATTTCAGTGTTGCAAGTAAGACACCAAAACTTCAGATTTATTGAACTGAATTTTGATAAATTTTTGTGTTCATAGTGAAAGGTCCTTCCATGCTGGACACTAAGCAGTAAGACTACTGGACAGTTTCTGGTTCTTTGGCTGCAACCCACTTCCACCAACAGCAACAGTTTGGCCTTTGCATTTTGATCTTCATCCAGAAGAGTTGTCATTTTGATGCAAGTTCATTTCTTCTGTCTAGACTACTACATTGAGACCAATTCAAATTATTTGTTTTACAAGTACCCATATTGTATGCAAAAGAGGAAGAAGATTTTCAAGTATATTAAAAACTATTAAAAAGCACTAATTCTGTCAAAGTACTTACAAACATGAATAAATAAATAGTAAGATGAACAACTAAGTCTCAAATATGACACCCCCTTCAACTGGTTTTACTGAGATAATAAATATGACATTTAAAGCTGCTCAAGCACTAGTTCAATTTGTAGGTTGCAAGAAACATTAAAAAAGGGGGGGGGGAACTAGCAAAAAAGTCATATTGCTCTATCTGTTTCAGCTACCATACATGTAATCCATTTACTTTAGCTTCTCAGCACATTGCTATTCCACCAAGTTTCAATGTTTAACAAGAAAATGGATAATCCTCACTTGGTAGTCTGGACTATTCCCCTATGCATAGGGCAAAAGGCTCTAAAGGCCTACTGACATACTTAGCTACAGTGTACCAACGGCTGTAGAGTGTGCTTTATTGAAACCTCATATTTCCCAAATGCATTGAAGTTGCCACTGTACATGTTAAGCAATAAAGAAAAGTTAGTGAAAATCATGCATTTTAAAACAAATTAATTTTAAGCATTGTTAACAAGATTGTGCTGCAGCGATGGAATATCCTGAACTGCAGGCCAGGTATCCAAATATTTGTTACAAGTTGTTCAAATATCACTTCCAAGTGGTATTTCCTTATTACTGTTGTTTGCATTCAGCAGGTTGGCTGGAATCTTTCTGCATAAAGGGGAAAAAGAAAAAAAAAAAAACAGTTAAAATCAAAATGGCATACAAGAAAATACTCCAACAAATAAAAGAAATTGACTATGCAGTTTTGAATTAGCTAGACATATCATCAGCATGTACAAAAAAGCTACATGTAAACTCAAGCTAGATCATAAAGGTCTGAACGGCAGTCACCATATTTATTGGGCCCTCCACCGTCTCCCCCCCCCCCCACTGCTTGGTAACCCATATTTTTAACCTACATTTGTGCTCTTTACACTCCATCCAGTAGGCCAAGGTTCAAACAAACAAGAAAGCAAAACACCTTCTACTCCCCCCCACCAGTGGCTCAATTTGACTTTCAGTCAAAACAGTTTAACAATAAACTGCCACCTTCTCACTAACTCCGAGGAGGGGAGGAAGGAAGGCAGGGAAGGTAGGCTGCTTATTCTGCAGCACGTTTGAGTTTTTCCTTAGAAGCCTTGCCCTTTCTGCTAAGGTGATAAAAATGTAATTAATGTGTTGATTTCTTCTAAGTTCTGCATCACCAGCAGGTAACTATTCAACAGTTTAACACTGGGCAAGAAGTCCACATGTTAATCTGAATATGTAAAAGTAGAAACACCTTCATTAGGTAGTAAAACAACTTCCCCTTTGGCAAAAGGAAGTGTATTTGGGAAGGAGAACAAGTACTCAAACAACTAAGAACTTCAGGTTTTACAATGCATTTCTTGCTTTTTTGTTGTAAAATCGGATTCTTAGAAAGCAGGAGAATTTAGTCAGTGTATTTCCTGTTTGCTTCTCCCTTTACCATTCTTAATATAGTTTATTATAAACAAACAGCAGTCACAGAAACCTTCTGAATTCTAGTAAAGAAAAATACAGGTATAAAACATGACACCTTGAATGTCACTGACCACAAAATAAAATGCTTCTTAGTAACTGTCCTAAAGAAGAGCTTTATATGTTGTAGAAGCAGCAAACGTGCAAGAGTTCATTATACATCAAGTGACTAAGAGCAAAGACTACTTAAGCATTTTGCCTGTAGTGAGGAAGAACAGGTGCAACTAAGATTCCTTATCATAAGTTTTGCCCTTGATAATCTGCACTAAACCCAACTATTTTTCTCTTCCTCACCTAAACTGCTTAAGGGTTATAGTGGTCACTATAACTCCCACAAAGTCTGGATTAAAGCCAAATGCTGTCTCTTCTGCACATATATGCCAAAGACCTTTCAGACTTCTTCCTTGTGGTTTTCCTCCCCCAGCACATCTGGCTAACTTTGTACTCTCTCATCTGCCCAGGGTTTGAAATAACACTGATGTGAATTCATTTTCACTGATCTGGGCCTAAATGCAGCATGAATTCCCTCTTGAAAAGAGGGATATGTTTACACAGAACACAAAATTAGCATTCTGTTAAAAAAAAAAAAAAAAAAATCTGACTGCCACTGGTGATACCTTGCATGCTATTCGTTTTCATTTAGAGGCAGGCAAAAAATGGCAACATTTTTATCAAAAAGCTTTCCAAAAGTATCTATTTTTCTTGCAACTGCTTTGTATTTGAATATGGCCACAGAGCAGTGCACAGCATCACTTCCCCTCCCCCATGCCTTCTGGATAACAGCCATAATCAAGTAACAAACCAGTGACTTAAAAAGTACATAAAAATCTTCCCATTTCCCTCCTGCCTTCCTATTCACCTGTTATATTTATATCAGACACACTTAGGTTGACCGCTGCAACCATTTCAGCCTAATTTTAATCATCAACCAAACCCCTTATCGTATTTTCTAATAAACTTCACTACCTTTTCTTTATACTTGTCTTTATTTCTGTAAACATTTGAATCATATTATTGCATATGAATCTTTATCCTGTAAAAACTGAGTCACAGAGATTACAAAGTTCCTTAAGGACCTTTCAGTGTTGATAACTGCTCTCAGACAAAAAACACCCCCAAAAAACAACAAAAACAACCCCAACAGTTTAAGGGGTTCTCAGATATGAGTCAGTTGTTGGAGAATTTTGAGAGAAATACTGCTAGTTTATGCTATTTTTAGCTTACAGTTGAGGGCATATCTATCTTGACCATATATAAAAAAAATGTTTAAGCAGGGCATAAGTAACAAGGCAGTATCTGCCTTCAGTTACCCATCAGCCTCACATAAAGCATCTCACAGTCTAATGCCAAGATGACAACAGCACAGGTAGATGACTACAATTTTCTTCAAGTTACAGCTGCCTCATCAGGCACATGCATATTGAAACTTATCTTTGGCCTCTAATGGCTCCTGTAAGATCAGGGACCAGACCCCAAGCTGCAAGTGTGATCAAGATACTACATCCATACTCCCTCAGGCAAGGCTATTAAGCTTGAGCCTGCTCTTCCTGCGGTGCCCAGACTATTGGTGACATTTGGTCAGCCAACCACTACTAATCCATTTATTGCCTTAGACAGACCCTGCACTGTTCTTCTCCCCATTCTAGCAAGATTTCCAGTCATGCTGTATTTCCCTAAATTAACTTCCCAAGATATCTTAGAAATGGTGGTGAAGTGCACCAGCCAGGCAATAAAGACCAAACAGAGAGACTTTAACTGGCAAAGATAAGGAGGAATTGCATCTTATTTTAAAATAAATTTAGCAGCAAACACATGTACTGAAGTTCACTACCAGTGCTACAGAGACAAGTAAGAATTCTTCTTGTCATAAAGAGATTCTCTGTAGTAGTCATTAACAATGACTTAAGTTCATATGAAAAGTGGTGGGATTTTTTTATTTTTAGGTCTTTAAAGTATTTAATAATATTTACTTATTCTGTGCAAGAAGTTTAAACTACTCTGGGCCTTTGATTCCAGTTTGAGATGCTGTTCCAATGGAGATACACAAGCTAAGTAAGTGGGACTACCACCTATTTTTCCTCTTTTGCTAACAAGCATCAATATAAAGCTTTTTTGCCACTGCCTCTTATTTATTGCATCACTTGTTCAGAATTTAAAAAAAATACTCTTGCTACAATGGGCATGAACATTTTTCTGCTGGCATTTGATTACCCAGGAGAACAATGCAAGAAACTTGAGCTAATTAGCTTACGTACAGACCACTTGCTCAGACATCAGCAATTACATCAGCTAACCTGCATCAGTTGCTTAGGGACATAAGAGGACATAAATCAAATTTAAAGAGGGAATTTCACCTAAAATCTGCAGGATCACAGGGCTAAAATGGAGAAGAAAAGCAGGTCTGAAGTAATATTGCTTTCACGACTTTCATACACACAGCCCACTGCTTCTGCCCCAGCCAATTAATCTGGTGTCCTAGAGGATGGGGGCGTAAGTCCAAAGTATCCATGCCATTTATCTTAGCAATTTAATCCTTTCAAACCAGATCTTTTTCACATAAAGCTACTGCTGAAAGACACAGTGAATTTCTATTCATCTTCAATATTTAAACAGATTAGGCAGGACACATTCCTAGGTGATTCCAAGAGCAATCGAGCCTTTACCTCCTCACTTTTACAAATCACTTTTTGGGAAGCTTCCCATCCGCTAAAGGAGCACAGGCACAGGCAGCCCAAGATCCTACCTGACTCCCAGACTTTGCTGCCCACAGTGGGATCAATGCAGGCAGTAGGCACTAAAGCTGATGTCCTTTCCAGCAGAGAAGGAAGAAAGCCTTTCAATATTTCAAATGTCCTACCATGAAATAGTCCAGTTAGGGGTCCTAAAGCTAAACCTTATCTTTGTTATTTTCTAATCTATGTTATTGAATGAGAAAAGGCAAGGATATCAAATATATACACAGGAAGTAAACTCAGAGCTAACTGGAGCTAAGCAAGCGGTCTGAACTGCCTCCTCCACAACTGGACAGAACGCTTCAAAGGTTCTGAAAATGAATTTGCTGCTAAAAGGCTCTTCTRCCACTGTTACTTAAAAGATAGACTAAGCACCTTGAAGCACATGCAGTCTCTCCCCACAGCAGCTTTTTAGTTCATAATTCAAAATAGTATTCTGTATTACCTTGTCAGCTACTTCTCTTTTCAAGCTTAGCGTCAGTAATGTGAAATAAAGACAGCTAAAGGAACAGAGCACGCAAGCACATAGAAAAATATACTAGACAAAACAAGCTACATTATCTGTTTTTGTAGCATCTTCTGAAGCTACTTCAAATCATCTGCTTAATCTTCCAAAGCCACAACTTATATAAAGCATAAGTTCTTTGTGTAAGAGATGATAATGACCTGGTTCTAACTGAACAACTCAAATGTACTTAAAACTGACCGGAGTGAGAGGAAGGAAGGAGGAAAACTTAAAGCAGAAAGTGTTGACATTTATGTAGCAAACGTAGTACGACAATAAAGGAGGAGGTAATATGGAAATGACTGAAGAGGAGAAATAGGATTTGAAAGGAAAACAAACGAAAGAACAATTATTTTTTGTGTACATGAAAAGGAAAACTATTCTAGATATAAGAAAAGCAGGGGGGGGGAACTGAAAGGCAAAGAGGGGCAGGGGACAGGGAGAAACAGGACCAGAAAATGGGATGGACAGAAGAAGGAATGGAAAACAGGATCAGGGGTATGAGTCTTAAAAGACAAAAAAACAGAATTCCAAGTTGACTTGAAAAACTGAAGCCAGTGGCTGACAATTTTTTAATTGCAAGGGAAGACAGCTGTGTAACAGAYTGCAGCAGGACAACATATAAGCTGTTGTGACAAATGGATGTTCTACTATTGCGGGTGAATAAACAGTGAAACTATGTTGAGGCAGGGTGGCTGGCTTCTCAGAGCGTATCAGATTGGAAATAAAATAAAAAAAACCCCAAAACACAGCTCAATTTTGAGTTTAACAAAGTCAAAGAAGGGCATTATCTATACAGAGAGGGAGTAAGTTGCAAAGATTACAGCTTCTCCTAAATAACCAAAGAAAAAGATACAAGCCTAAAATAGAGGGGAAAAAAGTATGGAGCCTGTTGCAGGCATTGTTCTCTATGAGGCATGGGATGAAATGTGAAAGATGACAGTATACAATAGAAGGAACCTCCTCCCCCCCCCCTTTTAAATAGAGAGACAGATGAGCAGGAGAGCAATACCTGTTCAGAATCATGAGGGCAAGAAAAGGCCTCTAAGAGTGACTGACTGCCTTTGTCAAGCAGCATAAATAAGAATAATGTTGGAAAAGACATACTGAGTAAGCTGATGACTTACAAGAGTTCTCAAGAAGAGCAGAGGAGATATTTAAGAAATAATTTGCAAGTACACTAGAAACAGCGAAGAGATGCAACATCAAATCAGAAACAAGGAAAAAATAGTCTGACAAGTCTCAGTATCTTTTATCATGTGTATATAAACTACAGTTTGACTGCCACAAAAGCAAAGCAGAAGTTGTGCCAGGAAGGCAGAGAGGTCATTCTGAAAAATCTAATTTAATTATATGATTTAAAGGCATTCATCTCTATACACATTTCTTTCTATTTTTTACTAATAAAACCTAAACTCTGAAGTCACCACTCCCCCATTTCTTTTCCCCATACAAGGAAAAAAACAAAAAACAAACCAGAAAACCCTAGAAAACAAACCACATTGCATGGCTACAAATGGGACTCTTGGAAGTTAGGTATGAATGGAATTCCACCTTACCTAGAAATGTATGAATGATAAACAGACTTAAATTACACCTAAATGGGAAAAAATTGAAAGGAACTGTCAGCATGAATGAAAAGTGAAATGTACAAAATAATACAGGAGGYAACAACTATAACCTTCCAAGATACCTTAAGCTTTTTTTATACAGAATACCAAATCCTTTAAAAGGATATTTGATACTTAGCACAAATACACTTCGACTCAGAACTAACATTTTGTTTCTCAGCTGTCCCACTTTTTCCCGTTACAGGTACACCACTGCATTTTGATCCTGCAGACACTCATTTCTGCCACTCTAATCCTGTTTGATCAATCTTTCCACAAGACAGACTTTCTTTAGTATACAGTATTTCTCATTAAAGAAAAACAAGCTCAATTCTTGATACAGTGACAAAAAGCATTTACTCGTGATGTGATGATGTATATAAAACTCTACATCAGAAGAGTGACTTGTTAAGCTGCTGTTAAGACTTTCATCCAAAGATCAAGCAGTTTTGCATGCCTTTCACTTTTTCATCTGTGCCTTTATAAAAAATTAAAAGCTGATGTTTTAAGAACTAAATGAATGCAAGTCTGTCATCACTGCCCCAGCTTCACTAAATGTAAGCATTAACTTTACCATCACTGAAGGACTGAAAAATACCTATCAGAAGGAGCACTAACCCTTAAGGCTGAATTTTAAGCCAGGTCTCGTAAAGTTTAAAATTCAAAGTTGAGGACTAACTTTTTTTGGTTTCTAGCTGAGTACAGACATATGGAGTCTAACCTGCAGCCATCATGACAACCAAAAAGAACAATTCTAAGAAAAAGAAAACAAATAAACAAGCTAGTTGAGACTTGTCAGACTAATCCTAAGTTGAAGTCCAGCCACAGAATATTTGAAATAAGACCTTTCTAAAGGAAAAATACTATCATTATTACACAAAGATACCATTAAGAAGTAAAGGCACACAGTTCGGAAATGATCTTTTTCTTGGTGCAGGCTGGAAGACAAAACCTACATTTTCTCAGTTTATGGAAACATTAACTTTTCTTTTAAGAGCAATTTTAGTGCTGAAGAAGATGAAAACATTGCAGTCAGAAGCTAGGATGGTTTTTGTTCTTTAATAATTTATTAATCTTTTCACAAACTATTATAACCTTAGTTATATTGCTCATGATTATAGTCTGCATTATGACTAAGCACACAAAAATCCCTACCTTAGGATCGCTCTCTGCATCTTCCTCTTCTTCTCCCTCCTCTTCCCCCTCCAACTCCTATGACAAAATAGAGATAAACTAACAGAAATTAAAACAGGTTAAAAGTGCAACTTTTTGTAATGGAGAAAAAAACAAAATAGCAAATGATATTACCACTGTATTCCAGAGTGT
This sequence comes from Phoebastria nigripes, assembly GCA_035582835.1. Classification (NCBI taxonomy): domain Eukaryota; kingdom Metazoa; phylum Chordata; class Aves; order Procellariiformes; family Diomedeidae; genus Phoebastria; species Phoebastria nigripes. The sequence continues at coordinate 2,776,555 of JAYKAV010003088.1, read as the reverse complement.
TTCAGATGTCAACACTAAAACTACTTGGGCTGACTTAAAAGAATTCAGCATCTTCAAAATCTTAAAGCAAAATCTTTAAAAGAAGATTTAAAACACAGATTTAAAAGATTCAGCATGGCTTAAGGCAATCTTCCTACATAAGCTGCTGCAGTCTCCCAGCAATTTTTTAACTTCTACCTGACCAAAAATTATTTGAAATTTTAGTTCTAGTAATAAGTATATATGTCTAATTTTGTTCTTTGTTTTGACCTCCTTCCAAAGAGTCTCTGTTTATTTGGTTTACTATGGACAGGCTATGTATTCCTGCACACGATTTTGCAGTATTTTCACACTCTGTTGTACACGCACCTACATCCAAGTAGTAACATCTGGCACTGGAGACAGATTAAAAATACACGTACATTTCTATAAAGACCCAGCTTAAAAAATAAGAAAATGTTTAGTCACTCAACAGCCTAAGCCCAGAAGTCTGTATTGCAACGTGCAAAGAGAGAAAAGAGACTGCAAGCTGAAGGCTGCCAGCTCACGTCAGACCACCAGCTCAATAACTTCTGAGGTACTCTACTATGGTGAACTTGATGACAGTCAGGTATCTACCTTTAACCAATTAGCAAGAACACTACAGTAAAGGCAGTAAAATAAAAATATAATTATCTGTAAAGGATACTAGTTCATTTAAGTGTGGTACCATTTAGTGGTTTTGTGCAAAGCCTTTTATACTATGTTTGTATTCATACAACACTACTGGTAATCGGACCAGAGCTCTTGGTATACTAGAAATTCCAGCCTAAGTTAAGCCTTTATCCTGAGCAGTTGCTCGCTCTCCCTTTTCTACTTTACATTTAGTGAGGCCCAGTCTTCAACCTTATGACAACTAAAAGCTGACCGCTGAATTCCACTACTGCCTAAGTAACAGATATTTAAAAATAATGCAGCACTCAAGAAAAAAACTCATCTGATTTTTGACTCATGTCAGAAAGCAGCTTTTAAAATACTAGAAAAAACTGGACAAATGTTCTTGCAGAAAGTACTTTTGTGAAGAGGAAAACCAGCCATAGATTTTGTAAGTCAGGAATGCTGAACTCTTTTGGAAAGAAGTATCATACACAAGAGCATTTATGAACAACTATTTTCTGCTCCATATAGGACTATTTCTGGAACTGGAACGCAGTAAGTAATTAGTTATCTATAAAAGAGACAGTATGCATCTCACCTCCTCTTCACCTTCTTCACCTTCTTCAAACTGAAAAACAAACCCAAGGTTTTATTAGCTCTGCTAATATTTGCATAAAATCTTCTGCAGTAATAGGTCTAGCATATTCAAACACAGTAACAAACTAAGCTGCTTCCAGAAGCAAAGATTAACAACTCATAGCAAGTTGAATGATTCTTTCCTATTCCCAAGTAATAGGAATCTCTTCAGGTTTTTTTGTTATTCTCATGTTATTAATACACATACTAGTCTAACCAGAAAAGAATGTTTCTACCTACATGGTGACGAATAAACAAAATGCTAATAGCATACATACATTATCATCATCCTCTATAGCTTCCCCAGTGAAATAAAGCACAGCACGAGGGACTATCCTTTCACGGAAGAAGTGTCCGATTTCAAAATCTGCTGCTAAAGTAAACTCTGAATCTTCATCCTGTAAAGCAAGTCAGTTTGATTTTTCTACTAAAAATGTGATGTGCTACACAGGAGCAAACAAAAGTATTTCAAAGTTACGGGTTTGAGAAACATCACACTGTCATCAACATCAACCTTCAGGTCACGTGTACTTTCAGTATACTTAACTTTGTAACAATAAAAGAAATATTGCAAGTCTAAAATCCAGATTTGCAGAATTGAGATTTATTTTAAAAGTTTCCTACTTTCTACATAACAAGCTACTGGCCTGCTGAAACACCTTCTATTAAAAAGGCTCATACAGACTTTGCTGGTTCTGACACCTGACATTATAGAATTGTTCAGACTGCTTCAGATTGATTTTTTAAAAAATCAGATACCAGCCATGCAGTAGTGCTGAGTGGCTAGAGAAAATAATGACCTCTTCTCAACAGTGATCATTATAGATGTATCAGATCAGCAAGATGTGTAACAGCAAAATGTCAACAGATTACCTGGAGAAGTCAACAGTATCTTTCATTTTATCAAGATGAAGCTCAACTTCGGCAAAAGCAAAAGTAACAATAAAAATACATAGAACTTAATAAAAAGAACCCAAATAGTCACTATAGAGATGTTTAGCAAAAAAGATATGGCAAAGAGCAATTGCGCAATTTCAGAAGTGTAAACTTACCAATGACTCTCCGTCACCAGATACTGCAAAAAAAGACAGTAAATTTAAGAAAAGTTTATATAGTCTAGCCCACCTCAATATCCAAGATGACAAAACACAGTATAAATAAAGACCTTCTCATACCAGAAAACACTGGGGTTTATAAAGTCTTCACAAGCTAACTATTAAACCTTTAAAGACAATTCAGATTTATCCTAAATTAAACCCACAGAAATTGCACTTGCAAGAATTTTATGTGCTGTAATAAGAGCATCAAAGCTGCCATTTTGATGTCAAAGATTTTTTGCACTGGAAATACTTTTTCTACAAAGATGGGTTCCGAAGGCACGCAGATCACATTTCTCCCCTCAAAGAACAACACATTTTGTTTCTATATTAATGCTGTAATTACAATAACTTTATTCTGCTAGAGYACTACAAACCCTCTCTCCTCCCCAAACACAGATGCCACCAAGTAGATTAACATTTTRTCATGAATTTGCAAAGCATCGTTAAGAAGAGGCCTGTTACTGTAACCAGTAAGGAACAGGGTGGGTTTTGTTTGTTTGTTTGTTTAAAAAAACCCAAACAACCAAACCCCAACAACAACAGAACAAAAACAAACAAACAAACCAAACAGATTTCCCTCCTCTACTTGTGTGCCATGGTACTGGGATCCTACAGTGGAAGTGATAGTTTAGCTCAGTCTGTTCTCAAGTTGAAAATGCAACTATCAACTGCCAGCAAATGTCATAGTCTCACTTTCTTATACAGCTACATCCACAGTACGTCCTTTAAGTATTTTAAAAAGCCAATAGAAAACCATCATGAGGCAAACAAATCTCCATCCCTTTCTGAAAGCAGCAACTACTCGTAACAAAAAAAAAAAAAAACAAAACAAAAAAACAACAAAAAAGTTGTTTAACTTAAAGGACATTTCTGTACCAAACTCCAACTTTGGAAATACTTATCACTTGGTTCTTATCCCCATGTACACAGGGATTTGCAGTGGTATTTAAAAGGCACAGGTAGTTCATAACAGCCCACAACTGAATCAAGAACTAATGTCCATTTTGTTCAGTACATCTCTTAAGTCCAAAGGAAACTGCTTCTTCCATCCATGTTTGGGGGGGGGGGGGGGCGGCGGCAGGGCAGGAAGGGGGGAAGAGTACGATGGGAGGTGTATCAAGAAGAAATAATGTTTTTGGAATCCATCTAAATTGTTTTAAATATGTGAGTACACATCTAACATTAGATAACTAGGCAAATTAGGAAGGTATGTATGGAGCATTAGGGTTCACTAATTAATCACAGATGAAACCACAGGAAGTTCCATCACTTAACACAAAGGTTTAAATGAAACCAATATGCTAGAACATGACCAACACTGGAAGAGATTTCTTTCGCATGTTAAAAACATCAAATTGATGCATGGAGCCATCCTGTGGTAAAACAAGTCAACTTCTTTAGGAGATTCTACAAGAGACTCTTTCCATACTATGAATCCTGTATACACAGCACACCTAATGGCCAAATTCTACAGAATAATGTCAGAACAAAATGATCTGTTTGGATGGGCTGCAGTTTGCTATCTTCCTCTAGCAAGAAGAAAGTACACAATGCAGCAACATAAATAGTTTGTAGATGTAAGCTGTATAAATACAAATACGTATAAATAAAACACAACATATTTTAAGAATCCTAAATTCTCAATTTCCAAGCTTACCCTTTATTGGGCTGAAGAAGTTAAAAAAAGAATCATTAGGTACTTGTTTAGTAATTGTCCGAACTGTGCCTCGACCCTTGTGTTTCTGTTTTTTCTTGATTGTTTTAACTGTAACATTTTTTCCTTTCTTCCAGTCAATAGTACACCTAGAGACAACATGTGGGAAACAGCATTTTAACACAAGACATCAGTGAAAATAAGGAACTAAGCATTAGAGCAACAAATATAAAGGCAAAGATGGCTTATCATTCACTAGATAAAGCTAGTTTTACACACACTGGCAACTGAATCTACTTGACAAGGTGTCAAGTAGATGCATTGTACTGCTAGAGACTATGTGTATGTTGGACATATCAAATATTTCCCTAAATGAAAAAGCAAAATAGTTTTTCTTCACAGAGTAACCACTACCCCCACCCCACCCATACTTTACTACCTCTTTGCCCCAACTACTGGAGTTTTGTAACCAAGGACATGATTAAGCTACTCCAGAAAAATCTCAACGGTTGAGAATTATTCTTCCAACAGTCGGACCAGTAGAAAACAATACGTTACGTCCTCTCACTACAGGCCAAGGCAGTGTCCAGTTACCCTAAAAATAAATGCACAAAGAGTGACCAGGGAGAGGCACATTTTAGCTCTCCAAAGAGCAGCGCTCAGACTGACTTGGCAGTCAAGTACAGCAAGCTAGAAAGAGCTTACTTTTCAGTTCCTTTCTGCTACTCTGCAAACTGACACTTATCTCAATTAAAAGTCTCTCTCCATCCACCTATAGTTTTACCCAAAACTGCACATGGCAAAGAATGAGTGGTATACGCAGCTAGTTCTCTTCTAATGGAAATAATGGTGTCACAGTAACCCTTAAGTGCCTCAAAATATCTTGTCCTATAGATAAATGGTCAAAGGCAACAGTTTTATAGTTAACCTGTATAAAAAGTCAGAGAAATGTTTTCCCGCTCTACTTATTCCAGTATCTACAACCTTCATCAGGAAACATGAACTGAAATCAAAGTTTTGACATACCAGCAATTTTAGAAAGGGATTCCTCTGTAAGACTTAAACAGAAACATTTTGCTGTAATTAACTAAAGTTTTCTTCAAAATGGACTAGCCTTTTACTTAGGCACAACTTTCACTAAACATGCAAGTGGACAAGTGGACGTTTTGCCTCACTGCGGGTGAATACTCAATTCAAAAGCCAACATGTAGCACTAAAAGCCAAAAAGTTTTGAGATTGTCAGGGTATCTTCAAAAAAGCAATTGGCATTTCTTAAGTGTTAGTTTAAAAAAAAAAAAAAACAAACAAAAAAAAAAAAAAAAAAAAAAAAAAAAAAAAAAAAAAAAAACAAAAAAAAAAAAAAAACAAACCCACACACAACAAAACACCCAAAAAACCACAACTACACAAACAAAAAAAACCCTCCCACCAAAACCCAAACTGACATCCTTCAGGAGGTGGGGCACAACAGAAAAAACACACACAACAGAAAAAAACACCAAGGAAGCTAAGAAAAATAAGGTACAAAAACATTTTTCAGTTGTCAGCTCTGCTCTGGTGTGGCACTGAACATTGGTTATAGAGCAGAGATCACTGATGGGAAGAGAAAGGGTTAGGTTGGACAGAATGATCTTTTACCCAAAGAAAAACTCTAATGTGGTATCCAACTCGCTAGACTTCCAGAACAGAGATGAGAATTCACCAATCCCACAGTCAGTTTCTGAACACATTTTGCCAAAAAAATTGCTGCATTAGCCACAACTGCCAGAACCAAACTGTGTGGCCAGCATGTTCCAGCCTCAAAACAGGCTGAAAGAACAGATAATACATATGACCAATTCCTGCCAGATTCAAAAATACTGCTGGAATAAAAATTGCTGAGGAGATGAGCAGGAGTCCAAGAGAGTCTAAGGCTACTTATCAGACTGAGGATGGGAGTCTACGAAATGTAATGACTAAGATGAATTTATGCAGTTATCTGGAAAGAAAAGGCTTTTTACCTCATTAGTAATCTATTAAATTTGAGAGGTGTAAGATTTAAAATGCACACTATGTTAAAACGTATCTATATCTACATATCTGTTACTTCTGCATGCTGAGGCTAAGATCATCACCATCATCCCTACAAACATTCCCAGTTTTTAAGTCAGCAAAAGCTTTAGTTTGTCTTCATTAATCATTATCACAGTAAGAGAAAACAGCATCTGGAAAATATGGACTATTACTTCAGAAGGTTTTTTGAATTTCAAGTTTTCCTTACCCCTCACAATCAACTATTTCAGGTCCTTCAAATGAAAAGGGATCTGTCTTGTCTGGCTCCGACTTCATCTTGTATGTTTTTGTCAGGACTGAATTAGAAAAGTAGTCATTGGGCGCAAAGTGGAACTCTAATGAGAAAGACTGGAAGAAAGTTCCATTATAAATTTTACGTTACCACTAATTTTTATCTTTGAAATAGTGCATAGGCAGAATTACCATTAATCAAACTCCGAATATAGGAAAAAATAAGAATTTTATGGCAAACGTATCTTTCAAACTACAGCAGAAGCAGGAAATGAAGAATGTCAACCAATTCTGAAYGTGCAGGAAGCTAGAACAACCTTGGCTAGTATTAACATTCAAATTATAATCAGGTAATTGCTACATTTCATTCACCTTTACATATAGAACTGCTGTCTTAAAAGCAACCTTAGAAATACATACTTTAAGAGAAGTCTTGGTTTCATTTTCTATGGAAGCCTAGTCATCATCCTTTAGACTGGGGATGATGAACTTGTTATTCTGAAGTCATTTTGACGTCAGAGTAACACCATCAGGTTCTGTTACTCCCCCCACTCTGATCATTCAGTGTCATGATCTTAAGAGACTGAAACAGACTTTGTTTCTAATTTAAAAAATTTTAGATTGCAGGAGTCTGTATTAAAACAGTGCACTCCACCATGAACCAGAGGGCTTTTTTCCATTTGATAATAGAAAATCCTGCAAAAGAACACTGACTTCATAAACTGAAGCCTAAGATTATACATGTCTTAACAGGTTACAGCCTGAAACAGGTGTTTCTGCTTACGTTTGAGCCTCTTGTGGCACCTGAAAATTGTTTGCAGAAATTCAGTTTCTTACATGGAGAACAAAAGGCTCCAGTTATGGAAAACTGCAGCATACACAATGCATCAATTTTCAAATCTGTAAAGCTTTCAAAAACTGCTCGCACAATGCTATATATGCCCACTTTGCACTCAGGATCAACTATGAACTATTTAAAAGTAAAACAAAACTCAAACTGCCTTGGAACAGGGGAAAAAAGGGTTTTCAGCAGCATTGCTTTAGTTACTTGAAGGGRGAAAAACGTCTGCAGGTCAGTTCAACAACACAGAAGGGCTGAAAGTCAAAACCCCCAACATCACCATACCTACTGCACAGCCACAGCATGCGTAACAGTTACCTTAAATATTTTATTTACTCCCCCAGCAATGCGCCATAAGGACTAGACCTAGTGTGCATACAAAACAGATTAGATAATTGCCAAAAACACTAGCCATGAATATACTTCTATAGAGGCACTCTTCAGACTCAGGCCAGAAAGTGGTCTGTTATCACCCAAGTCTGCCTTGCCATCCTCTCTTTTTGAAGGCCCACCATATGCAGACAGGATAAATAACTCTGGGGACAACAGCATGTTCATCAAACATATTTATACCTCACTCATCTCCCAAAGGTCCCTTAGTGTTTCTAAGACCCCATGAATCTCCTCACGTGATTGAAATCTGGAAAGATAGTGGTCAAGGAGTGATGGAGACTGGTGGCAACAGCAGCCTACCCAACTCACATGCTCACAGTTTAAGGAAAGGAAGCCACTGGGAACCAGATGTGATCTGTGTTGGTTTCACATAGCCTATTTCAGCTTTACTTCCATTTTAAAGCAATTCGAGACACCTAGTATGGTTTGGAGGGTGTCTTCAGCTAAGGCAAACTCTCTCTGGCAAACATGCTTAGGGGAAGAGTTACAAACTTAGCTTATCCACTACCAGTGACTAACACTCGTACACAAATAATCCCACAAACCATCACTGGGATTACAAATAGGTAACCAGTGGCACTACTTAGCATGCAGGATCCCAAGGACTAGCAAGACAAAAATATCTGCAGAGACTGCATTTCAGTATTTCATTTTATACCTGCTAATTAGGAGACAATAAGAAGAAGCTTCAAGTTTCACATACTATTTGAAGTGTTGTAATAACCTTTCCAGTGGTCTTTATTTGGACATCTTTGCTTTTGATATCAGCTTACCTTTGTAGCATGTATTTCTAGATTTTCCCTGTAGTATGAGATGTTCTCATGAAGTTCAAAAAAAGAGAACTTCTTTATTTTAACGTACTTAAGTTATACCCAGGTGCATCATCCAGGTCTGAATATGCTAGCTAAGGATCCTGATGTCCAAATAGATATACAAGTAGAAATTATATTTATACAAACATATGTAAGTTTATTCACATGATTATAAATAAATAAAAGCAAATAGTAAGGGAATCACTTATGCTTCATACAGATAAAAGTTTATATATACAGGCTATAGCAAACAGAACTTTGAAGCACCATTACTGTAGCCAGGTAAATCTACTTTTGGAGGACTGTAACTACAGTTAATCACTTTGGGCCAATGGTAAATCAGAAAATTCCTAACTATCACGTATTTCTTTTAGCGGCAAAACCTAACCCCCAGCAGAATTAGTGTGTTTATTACGCACTGGTTATGTGAACTTTTTACAGTACAAAGCTACCACTGCTGCACCAATTTCCAATAGCCAGAGAATTTCAGACAAGACAGTCACACACAACTGGATAACAGGTTTCACTCAAGTAGTTAGGAATGCATCCTTTTGTCTCCAAACACAGAAGGGACATGGAATTTGTCAGCCTTACATTATTGGATTTCATGTAGCACTGGAATGGAACCTATTCACAGAAATATACTGTCAAGAGGTTACGAACAGTGCAAGACAAGATAAAACCACTGATGTTTTAAGAGCAGTTCTTCAGTTTACGGTACTGTAAAACAAAGCTGAATGAGAACACAAAAATGCTGTAGGCAAAAACAACTATTCCCAAATCATCCAAATGCCACTGAATAGATACGCGTCAAGATAAAACCCACCAACTTCTTAGAATACTTTACTTTGTGCTTAAACAATTCATTTTCTTCATAAAACTCATATCCTCTCCTTCAGCCCTAGCAATATTTAGGAACTTAATTCCCAACTTTTCTCTGTCCATACTACTTCCCTTGCCTATTACCAGCTTAAGTGTTTTGGTACTAATAGGACAAAGACAACGAGGACTAAAAAACTTTGCTTCAGCTGTTATTAACCTTTAAAAGGTATTTTGAGAAAGTCATTCCATCTTTCTTAGGTGAATCTTCAATGAAGCATTTCTTGCATTTATTTTAGACTTTGTCAGAAGACTATAACTCCATAAGACAAAACAAAAAATACCAAACATAAGGAAAAAGCCACAAGGATGAAGTTGAAAGAAAGGATGTGTAGGCTCAAATCCCATCCTTCACACTGCCTCCCCCTCAAAACAAGTTCAAGGAATAAGTATAGTCTGCATGAATTAAATAAGCAACAGAACAACTTTTCAACAAACACGGTATCTGTTTCTGTACACTGAACTTAAACAAGAAAACAAATGACCAAAAAAAGGCAAAGTTGTACTTTAAAAATTACTCATTAGATACACTTTTAAAAGACCATCTAATATATATTTTCTATCCTTTTCAACAGGCACAGTATCCATCATCATTGTTTTTGACTAATATTACTAAGTCACACCTCTTCTTTTGATGAAATATTCAATATAGTAAGTAGCACCCAGAATTTTTTCCACAATTCATTTTCAAACCAAAAGCAGCCATGTAACTCTTTTAGTCAGAGTAGCTAACTTGGAATTTGAGAGAGAAGAAGAAAGTGAAAACTAGACAGAATTGAGCCAGAATTTTAATCTAGAAACTACAATGGTGTCAGAGATGTCCAGGCCAATGAAAGAGCAAAGGGTCAGGAAAGCTGAAGATAAATCTTTAAAAGGCAAAGCATGAAGATATTAGCCTGGACAGAAACCACCCACACACATTCTGGCCCAAGAGAATGGAATGAAAATTTTGAAATGCTGTTCACTTCATTACTACGATCTTCATGAGAAACAACCAGAGAAAACTCACCATAGGCTGTCCGGGTTCAGAAAACTTAACTTTAATATCCTGCAGATGTTTCAAGATTGGTTCATCATACTCCTAAGAAAAAAAAAAAGAAAAAAAAAGAAATTCCTATTCAGCAAGCAATATTTAGAAGAACAAAATTTCAACCTAGCTTGCTTGTTCAACCTGTTCTTAAGAAAGAACCAAACCTTGTAATTATTCAACAATTTCAGCTAAAGTTCAGATTTGGATCCAAATTTCTTAATCGTAGTTGTAAATACCACGTGCCAAGTTCTCTATCATTAGGCCTCGTCTTCAGTAAATAAAGCTGCTGCCATGCTAGGCTGCATGAACATTACTGAAAATAAAATAACTTTATTCAGGATATATATTGTTGGTAAGATTCACAGAAAGATACACTTCAGGGAATTCTTCCTTAACAGCATTAAAAGCAATTAATATAACTGAGGGCAAAACTACATAAGCTATTTAACACGAATTCAACCAATCCATGGGTATGCTTATAACATCTTTGCAAAAAYGCTCCTTTATGGACTAAATTAACAAAACTACAGGGGAACAGCTGTTGTAAGCAGCACATGAACTTGCATTTTAATACCTACAAAGGTTGTTACAAGATCATTTCTTAAACAATCCACATAGTGTTTAGCAGTTTGGGTCAGCTGTTATGCTTGTCTAGCATTAGCCTTTCAAGCATCTTCAGGAATAATATTAGGAAGTCTGAAGACGCAAAGATTTGGGGTCTCATACACATTCCACAAGCACTCACTATTAATTGGAAAAAGTAGCAATTCATTTAACACGACAGAAGTTATTCTGTCAGAATAGGAGAGAGAAACCTACTTGTACTAATTCACTTAGCATATCTACGTTCCTAAAGATAGTAAACCAGAAGTCTGGAATTCCTTTGACATTTGTCTCTTCTGCTTCCGCTTTTTCTTCTATTACCACTACATTTTTCAGGTCTCCCTGTGAAACAAATACAGAAACATTTAAGAAATGAAATCTCGACTTCTTAATATGTTTAATAAACAGAGGTAGATGCACAAAACATTTGCCATCTCTGAAGCTGTTTAAGGAATGTGTTTAAAGAACATTTAAAATTTACGCTGTTTTTTCCTCTGTAAATGAAGTTAAGAGACACAAGGTTTATTTACACAACTAAACGTACACACATTTAATTCAAATTTACTTTCAACTCATTTGGAATTCTTCCATACAAAGACTAAATAGACCAAGTGACAGTTTCACTGACTTGACAAACAGAAATAATTGAAACATTTCTATCTTTCTACAAACAGAAAAAAATATAAATACATTTCTATTTTTCTATTAATCTCATTCCTGTAGCTTCATGTGCCATTTACAGTGTCTCATCTAAAAATTTAAAATTTAACTTTGCCCTCTGAAATACTGTTTTAGCTTTCCAATTTTGCAGAATACTTGATAAAGTTGGTTTTCATGGTTATTTTTCATTATTACACTGTCTTCAGTTATTAGTCTTTTGTGATAGAGGATTCCCCACACATAACTGATGTCAAATGTTATAAAAAAGAAGAATGACTAAGCCACTTCTCCATCCCAAAAAACCAGGAAATTCGCAGTCTGAATTACTTGTATTGCACCTTTCCTTTTACACCACTAGATAGCAGCAAATATATAAGATCTTCTGAACAGCAGCTACTTGGGTTATGACTAGCCAAGAATATGAAGCAGCAGTTTACTTGCCATCTAGACATGTTCCTGATCTTATAATTGCATGGAATATGGCCTGTCAATGCTGTATTTACACAAAGCCTAACAAACGTTTTTTGCTTATGCATATGGAGTACTGTGTCATGCTAAATCTCATGACATCAGTAAAAACAAAGAGAACAATTTGTTTTGTATACAGAACAGTGTCCAAAGGAAACTGAAGGAAAACGGGCCAAGGAAAAAATGCAAGGAAAACCTGACAGAATGGCAAACACAGCATTGTAAGTAGGTYGCTTCTCTGAGAAAAAGAAGCAAGCCATGAGTACGTATCTCCAAAAATGACAGGAGTAAAAGGCAGCTTACAGATTATATTATCCCTCCTAAATCTAGATGGCTCCTACTCAATAGACAAGTAGGAATTCACTAGCCAGCATGCATTTTATTAGGTCAATTCTGTATTACGACTAGGTGACGTGTGTCTAATCTGTATTTATGGAAATGAAAGCTAATTATGTCCCCCAAAATAAAGGGGACAGGCAGACAAACAGCCAGCCTTCTATTATCTTGGGGTATCATGTAGCACTGGAATGGAACCCATTATCAGAAAGATACTGTTAACAGGTTACGAACAGTGCAAACAAAGGCAACTTTTCAATTCACTCAAGTTACAAACTTGAAAAGAGGCTAAACTAAACCAGTTTCACTGGACATAACAGTGTATTCATCACAAGAGCATACTACTGATRAAACCTTTATTTCCAAAAGATGAGTCTTTCAATGGAAAACACTGTACAGGAATTAATTGTGACAATCCAATATATCTGCAGTTCATAACCCAGCTTGTACTCACAGCTAGTTTTTCTTCTTCCTCATTTTCACTGTGCCATTCTGACTCTGCATCTGTGGGTTCAGCTTCCCCATTAATAAACTCTCTTCTCTGTCAGAAAAACCAAGAATGTAACGGAAGATGTAAAATTACATATATCCACACAGAACTGACTCAGCTAGAAGGAGACAAAGATTATACACATAGTCTTCCCACCTTATCAAAAAGGGGTTGATAGAGTGCTGCATATTTTCTCTCTAAATCATGTACTTCTTCATAGAATTTAGCTTCTATATGGGCACATTTCACCTGGAGCTGTTTCAAGGCATCAATTCTTCTTTTCACTGCTTTTGGTAAACTAAAAAACAAACAATTCTTTAAGGTTAAAAGTTAGTTGCCTCAGCATTATTTAACATATCACTGTGAAATAGGCTGCTTATAACTAAATGCAATTTTTAAATAAAAGGCTTATGTCAAACATACATATTTCTTCAAAACCTATTTCAAAAAGTTGAAAGAATCCTCTCCTAACCAAGTTATTCTCAAAAGTGTTATCTTCTGTTCCATTCCCTGGGGCCACCACCCTCCCCATATAGTTCAGAGATCTGAAATTAATACCCTTGTTTACACCTAAACTTTGAGACTAGAGTTGTGCTGATCCATCTATGAAAAATAAGAACTGTGCATTCTACAGGGGAAAATTTTGATTCACGGGTCATATTCAGAAAAGTACACATTGCCCATCTGTACTTTAAATTATTAACCATTTATATATAGTCAGGTAAAAAGAACTTTTTATAGCATTTATACTTTTTTTTTTTTTTTTTAAAAAAGAGGTCTACCAGCTATTCCCAGTCAAGAAATAAAAGCACAAATATCTACTAAAGGCAAAATTTTAAAGTTTAAGTCTACTCTACAGTTAATATAAAACTAAGCTTCAAACTAGGGATTTACAGGTCCTGAACTTGCCACTACAACCTGGACAGCAATCTTATAGAAATCATCAATCAATGCAGTGCACGCCCTGACAGAATAAGGGTCACAGAAGGAAACAAAGGGGGAGGGGGTGTTATTTCTAACCAAAATAATAATAGCCAAGGAAAATACTTAACTGGACAAAATTTTGTTTGCAATTTTGTATAAGTAAACTAAAACTTGACTCTTCCTTTCAGAAGTAGGCCACTATGAATCATGGTTTAAGTCAACCATTTTTCTCAGTGAATCATTTGTTCTAATTTCCTACCTTAATTATACAGTAATAACATTCTATTATGCTTTCAGTCTTTCAAGAATTTTATTATGCCCTGTACTTACGTTTCAATGTAACTTGAAGGAGTAAGCACTGTGTTGTCAAGACGTTCCTGTAGAGCTGCCAGGACCTGTGGATTTTGCATCACTTGGTCTGCTAGCTTTTCTAAGAAGACAGAAAACCACTTTTAAAACAAATCTGAATATATTTATAGCACTTTTGTCATACTGTGTGTCTTACAGCAGTCACAGTAAAAATACTCATTATTTTCCAGATCTCAAATAGCATCACTATAGTTAACTAAGAACTCAAGCAAAATTACTTCAGGATCAGATTTCAGAAAGATAAAATTAGATAATGATAGGAAATGCACCTTTCTCTTTGCAAATATATCAAATCTTTGCTTTTAGAAGCAAGTAGTAAGTTGATGACATAAGCAAATTTCCTGTCTTCCCTTTTATGTAAGAAAGTGCAAAATCGGAGTTTCTCTATCCTCCCTCTATATTAGCTGTAGCTTATAAGCCACGTATAAATTTGCAAGAGAAGAACCACTGAATTATACTTCCAAGACATTTGTAAAAGTGTTTTCCAGTTATTCTGACTCCTGAAAAAGCTGACAAAAACTTTGCGTACTGTACAACAAAGCAGCATAGCACTATAACCATTTCCTTGACAACTACTAATTTTTTACATCAAGATACTTTTACAGTCTGTAAGACTCCTCAAACAGTCAACGCAACAGTTCACAGAAGACCATTTTTAAGGGAGATCAGACCTAAAATGCTTCTGGTTAGGAGTTAAAAATCCTTACTAATAACCGCACAGGTAGTCATAGTGGGAAGACATTTGCTTTCAAATCTTTCCATTCTTTCTCACTGCTCTTCTCCCCAGACATTAAAAAACAATAAATTGCATAGCACACACTAACTTGATGAAGCTTTTATATAGGTGGGTTTGTGTGCGGTTTGTTTGTTTGGGGGGTTTTTGGTTGGTTTTTCTTAATCCAACTTGACTATAAGAATTATTCAATGGTGTCTACCAGTTTATATGTGATTTCCAATTGCCGGTCACAAAGGCTTTCTTAAAAAAGTAGCAGGTGAGACCTAAAGAATATTCAGTGACCACATACATGAAACATATTTCACTATAACTTACAAATTTGAGCATTCAGGTTAATAACAATGGATCTGTAGCTTTTTTGCACACAGAAGTATTAATTTGAAAAACATTATTCAGCTGTTATCTGTAGACCTTCCAAATGAAGAATAAAAACCTCAAGAGGACATATTATAAAGATGCATTTTCCTACAAACAACATAGTAAAGAACTAGCATACATACAGGACTGCTCATTTTAATAATTACAGTGATAAAAGATTACATGTTGTTAAAAGCTAGTCTATGCAGGCCTTATTGCAAGTGTCTAATGGGTTATTTCATGCAATAGTGAAGCATCCTAGTCACAACATATGCAAAAATACCTTAACTGTTACAAAAACATAGACTTTATTTTGCTCTTGGCTGCAATACACATGGAAAACATCAGAAAGCAAACAGTTAGCCTAGAAACCATTGCTTTACTTTCAAAAGTGAACACATCTGTAGTTTTGACTGCAAAGGTTTTGGAACTGTAGATAAAGAAGCTTCAATGCACAAGGTGATAGGCTTATTCCACCTTTGTAATGTTACCTACTACTATGTGTTTCTTACCTTTTTTGTCACTTGCATTTTTAGCAGCCTCCACAGAATCTGAAGCAGTATCTTCTGTTTTACTAAAAGAATTAAAAATGTAACATATTAAAAAGGCATCACTTTATAAAAATGTTAACATTGAACAACAAAAGTATTCTGAATTTTCAGTGTTTACTACAGGACAAGTTTTATAAACCAGTATCCCACTAAAAGACATGTGTTTATGTCTTCAAGCTTCTCAAAGCTTAAAAGTTTGGATATGAAACTAGTTCTCCTAAGATGAATAGAATGCAAAGGAGGGGGGGGGGGAGAAGAAAGAAAACAAAACCCCAAAACAAAACATAAAAACCCCAAAACAAAACACACTGACAGATAAATTAATCTCATTAAGTGAATGGCTGGCCTTTCATCTCTACTGGGTCACTCTGGACAGGAAAATGTTATTACTCACAAGTGAAAAACACAAGACACCCTTTTAGTGTAAGTGATGAAGAAAAACATGAGAAAGGATACACATAAGAAAGGAAGATAAACAAGAGATCAAAGCTCTTTGTTTCGAATTTCTGTATCAAGTTGTTTTGATTAATAGTAAAAACATTTGCTTCTACTCTAAAAAGAGATGCCCCTGCCCTCCCCATCTCCCTGCCGCAATGTCTTCCATCACACTTCCTGTGCTGGAAAAAGAGAGGGCCCAGAATGAGTCAACAGCCAGCAAGCATTCCCTATGTTCCCTGCCAGTTTATAGGTCACAAAATACAGATTGGGTATTGCTGAAATTAACCCTAACTCAGATAACAAAAGGAGAAAAGATATCACATATGCAAATGGGTATTACTAGTTACCAGATAGACTAGCTTATCCAGCTTACCCTGGTGCACTGCAAGCCTTGAAAGACCAGCATTACGTATGTATTTACACCAGTTTAATAACACTGTTATTTTTTCCAAAAATGCTGTAAAAACTAGAAAATAAAACAGTGCCTTTTGCATGCTTAAATCATACAGACCAGAGAAACACTGAGGATCAGTGTTCTCTTCAAGTCTTTAGAGCATTTAAATATGAACACTGAAAACTGAATCAAGACAACACAAATTACATTAATCCAAGAACAGAGTAATTCTGTACCCAATACACTACAATCTCAGCTTCTCCTGTACCAAATGAGCGTTTTGTCCTTGCTGTAAGGAAACACAGTCTAGTTAGAGAAAATATTACCGTTTTATTCTTATCCAAGTTTGGTAATCCATTCTTTGTAAGTAAAAAAATACTCTCCCACAGAAGACCAGCTTTCAAGAAAACAGTCCAACATACCTGTTATCTGCCATCTGCGTGCCTGTATCCACCTGCAAGTTGAAAAACAGTGTTTAAAAATACTTTAATGGTAATTTGTTTACCTCAACAGAAGATGAAAATAGAACAGGTCATTGTTTAAGACCTCAATATAAATTAACAGCTGCTAGTTTTGCTAAGAAATTCATCATGCATAATCTCTTGCAGTAAAGTGAATAGGTCCCATAATACCCAGTCCAAACTGGAACTTGCTCACAGTTTTTAAACAGTCTGTTAGGTGCTTTCATTTAACCCTTTTAAACTTATTTTTTTCTGTTAAGTATTCCAGATGTTGATCCATTTCTACCAGATCATAAGTCTTCAGTCTGAAGACAAGTGTCACAGTTTCCTAGACTAGCTCTGCATTCCATTAAAAAAAAAGGAAGATATAAATATATTATTTTCTAATTCCTTGACAGTATCACAGTAACTAATTTTTAATCTCTACATGTACTATATTACTATGCCTGATCTGAAAACAATGAAAGTTCAAATGAATTACAACTTCAGAATTACTTTCTTCTTTTGTCACCTGAGCAGAAAAATGCGCCTCACTTGTCTGTCTAATCAGGGCTATTTTTGTGAATAGCTGCTTCTCCTGCACTATACTGAATGACAACCTAAAACTGCTGCTAGATAAAGAGAAGCAAAACACTGAAGGAAAGAAAATTATTTACCAAGAGAAGGGTTTTTGACAGCAGCTACGAAGGCAAAACCCCCTATATAAAGATTTGCCTTGAATTTATTTATCGGGAGTGAGAAAACAAAGAGGAAACACAGAAGTAGAAGTCTTGGTATTAGTAACAATTGGAACCAAGTTTAGCRCAGCTACCCCAGCCCCCAAGATCTAAATTAACCCTCCTGAGAAACCAGAGGGAGCCAGACTGCCTAACTTACTTCGCTGTTATTTCTTTATTGGGGCGAAATATCCAAGCCTGTACATCTATTTTAGTAATACAGGCTCACTTCCCCCCCCCCCCCATTCTAAACAGTTCATCACAAAGCCAAGTAATCACTACATACCATACAGAAGCACAGGTGATAATTTTCCACTATCAAGCTTTCAAGAAAGCAGATGTTAGTCTGCAAGTCAAATTTAGAATAAAAAGTACCTTCCATCATTCATGAGGGTCGACAGGTCTGATTTCTCAGATTCTATAAAGGCCAAGCAGGCTGATCCTTAGCCCAGCTTCCAATACATGGCTACCAAAGAAGAATCTAAGTGCTATTGATATCTTGAGTGGCAGCCAGAGCAGGGGGCCCAGAAATCGCATGCACTCTTCCATCTGGAAAATGCTGATTCCTGCTCTAAGCTAGAAAAGCAACACTTTCACAACCACTTAAATAGAGTTGAAAAGCTTTGTTCATTTACAAAAGCACGAAGAGTATACTTCAGATTATTCCACAGGAAGTAGAGCTGCTTAACATCTACCAAAAAAGCACATGAGCCCAACCTATAGATTAAGTCCAGGAACAAACAGAAGGGGCTTCTTGTAGACTAGGTGTGTTTCAGCAACCCAGTCATATTTATTTGCAAACACTATTCTTGCCTTAAACATAATAAGAGAAAGTGGCAATGCCAGCAACCATCCACTAGAGCAAAACAGAAGAATTTTACTATCTTACAGCTGAAGAAATAAAGGAGCATACACGAGTCTTTCCTTCCATAGCAGACAGAAGGCAGGAAAAAAAGATACGATTAAAAAGGTAAGACATAGCAAATTGACCTAATATCAGAGTTCAGCCAAAAGTTATATGATCCTAGTCAGTATCAGAGGAAGCAACAGTAAACAACTAAAAATGCAGACTCCCATTACTTAAAAATTAGCCTCGAAGACTTGTCTCTTCCAACCTAGGCCCAGTGACACAGCTAATGGAAAAAATCCACTCCACATACAAATTCTTCTGCTAAGTTGTTTGTGCTGTATTTCCTGCAGGGAACTAATTCTCAACCCTGCTGAGGGAAGACAAGATTCTCATTCCATCCTCATTTGTGTTTGGAAAACATGGAATAAAATTCCCATAACTTGAATAATTTTTAAATAGCAGCTGAATTAATCTCCACTGGAACAGACGTGAATTGGGCATGTTCTGACAAAAGCCATTCACCTAAGTAACAAGAAACAGCAACAACAAAAAAGAAGGAGAAAAAAAAAAAAAAAAAAAAAACAAAACATAAAAATTGAAAGGGTTTCTAGAGGCGTGAACGGGCTCCA
>JAYKAV010003088.1:2556551-2757260 GCA_035582835.1 Phoebastria nigripes | reverse complement strand
CTTGTTTCGCTCCTCTAAGTTGTTCCTTTGGTAACTAAAAAGTAAAAAGAAGTATATAAATAAATAATTAGAAGAAGCTTTCTTACAAAACAGCTTGTGATTCCCAGTTGCATTACAGTTGTCTTCCAATGACTTAACTGCCACAGAGTTACTAACAAAATTGTTCGGTAAAAGCTGGTGAGGGCAAGGGAGGGGAGAGCAAGGGGATTTTAGAGAGACAAAGTTAAATGCACACCTAGTTGAAAACGTACAATAGCAAAGCACTGAACCTTCATGTTTATTGCCTTAACTATTTTCCAAGCAAGTGAGCTCAGTTTACAGACAATCAAGACATGAAAAAGCTATCAGAACTCCAAGAAAAAAATAGCGTAAAGTTAGTCTGTACATTTAATGGCAAGACATATTCATAAATACAAGTGTACACAGAATAAAAATTTTCTCTGCGAAAAAAGCCTATGTCTTGTTGTACAAACCTTCTAAATACAACTAGAATATGAAGCAGGACACTAATGGACTCCTGAACTCACAGGAAGACTTCTACCCGTAACTGTTACTATTTTTCGTAACTACAACAAATCAGAAGGGAAAGTTATGACTTCCGATTTAGAGCTGCTGGGATGCAACCCTGTGGGAAGCCACAAACATAACAGTCTGATACTTTTTGTAAGGAAAGTTAGAAGCAATAATGAAAAAATAGTCAAGAGGAAGAAACTMATTAACCTGTTCCACAAGCCCGGAACATTAGCCATACTTAAGCTCACCTTAGAAGTTTTCTTGAGGGAACATTATTTTGTTTAGAGATGACTTTGTAAAAAATTTGCCTAGTGGTTCTGGTTTCACCTATAACTTACATACTTGCTTCTCTACCTTTTTATTTTGAAGCCTCATAGGCAGATGTTACAGGAACGGAATCAGACAAATCCTACAAACGCTGGTATCACATGCAGTAAACAATCGTAGCAGCAGCAAAAATTTTAAACAGGCCCTCACTTGGGAGACGGAGACCTCGAAATGAAAGACTGAGCCCCCAGAATCCCACACCATGCTGAGGGAACACAAGATCGTGGATGAGGTCAAGCGAAAGAATCGCGCCTGACCTAAGCGGCTAAGGGTTTAACTCAACTCGAGCACCGCGGGCTGAAAGACTGGGAAACTGTTCACCACAAACAACAGCCCTCCCACCCTCTTCCTCCCCCACTTCCCCCGGGAGGGCGGGGGAAGGGAGGGCTCGCTGCCAGGCGCCCCAGGGCGGGCAAGAGCGGCCATACATGTGGCCGGAACCGCTCCGTCCCCCCTCCACCAGAGTCAGAGCAACGCAGACTCCCCCTTCTCTCGGTCCAAACTTCTCAAGCCAGCCTTAAAATAGTGCCTGACCAGGCCGGGCCAGGCCCGCCCCTCTCCGCCAGGCGGCTCCAGGCGGCCCCCACCACCACGGAGCTCCACCCCGGAGCAGGCCCTAACGGCCGCCGCACGCGCGCCCCATCCCCGCGCTGTGGTCGCRGCGGCCAGCTCGGGCCCTCCACTAGCCCCACCGGCCACCCACCACCCAAAGGCTGGGAGCTCAGCGCTACGGCCCCGCCGCGCCCTCACCTGCCCGCGCCCCGCGTCCCCTCTCGCCCGCAGAGGCAACAGCACCAGCCACCAGACTCTTCGCAGGCTCACTCGGGCTGCGCCGCCGCCAAGAAAGCCTCCTCCCATTGGCCGAAACGCGGGCGCCTCCCTCAGCAAAGACGCCGCCGATTGGTCCTAGCAGTGCCACAGCCACCGCGCCGCACGCGGGCCATGTTGACTATCCGACGGCGCGGCGCTCAGCCAATCACACAGCGAGCGGGATCCGGGGAGGGGGCGTTGGGGGATGTGCGCGYGGGGCTGGTGGCGCGCGGGGAGAGCGCGTGATGCGGGGCAAGGGGGGAGGCGGCTCGTGCCTGCGTCCTTAAAGCGACAGAGGCCGCGCGAGAGGGGTGGGCGACAATATGGCGGCGGGTGTCCGGTGGTCGTTAGGCGTTGTAGGCCGCGCTCTCGAAACGCGCTGGGAAAGGCCCTCCGCGGGGCGGCCCTGGGGGGCGGCAGGGGCGCCCGCCCCGCGTCCGAGGGCCGCCCGGCCTGGGCGGAGGGGGYGACCTCCGGCTGTTCGTGCTGCGGTGTCCTGTAACCACTCCGGCAGCAGCGTGGCTCCTGCGGCGTGAGCGATTTGCTCGAGGCCGGGGATGCGTGCCCGGGAGCTGCCGGCTTGGCGTGCGTTGCCGTTTGGAGGAGGAAGCGTTTGGGATGCCGAGGACCGATGACTGCTGCATCTCTAACCTGCATGCAGTCCGCGTCTGCCTTGCCTTCGCTTTGTCGTTAAGATAATCCCTGCTGAGGGCTGGGAAGTGCCGTTTCTGAGGCGTCCTGCGGCTGGCTGTTAAAATGTGGTGCTGCTTTCCAGTTTCTTCAGCAGCAAAGATAGACTTAGCAATGCCTGTCTTCTGTTCAGCCACCTGCCTGAACCGTAAAGTTTACTGTCCTAGCAGATACACATACATGCGTTTGAAGAGTTGCATTTTAACTAGATTAATAACGTGATCAGGGTTTTAAGAACCTCTCTGTATATCATCTGCATGGATAAGACTAAACTTTCAAAGTTAAAAGGTAAATCAAAACCCTGAGTTCTTCCTATTAAAAAAAAAAAAGCCCTTTTTGATGTTTCAGATCGTGCACCTTTTTGAAAATGCAGATGTCGGCCTTTCCAGCATTGTTTCCTAGTCTAGATATGGACATAATTTCCTCTTCTGTAAAAAAGAAAAAAACAAAACCCAAAAAACCCTTAACAGCCCGGCTTCTGTTTGTATGGTGATTTGTAAGCAGCACATGCTGTGTAGCATGGTGTTAGGAACAGTGCAATTTCAGCATCTGAAGCCACTTAAGAGTCTTAGTAATCTTTCACTCAAGAGGAAAAACCTCTAACCCTTTATTGTGTCAGTGGATTCTCTTGTTCTATAAAAGGTCTGCAGCTTAGTCTTGGATTTCAGTAATTAATGACTAGGGTTTATCATCACAGTCCTTTCACAGGTAAAATTAAAATTTGGAAATGATGAGACCAATATTTTACTAACAACTTAATAATTTTATCAACAACTAATCAATACATTAATGTTGGATTAATTCAGTTATTGTAGGAATTTAGTGACAGCAATAATTAAGGAATTGTTAGTTAAATAGGTACCAATACTCTAATTAAAGAATATGATAATTTTGAATTACATTCAAACAGCTGAAGAACTGCAGGAATGTTGTAGAGTCAGTTGCACAAATACGCAGATTTAGCGGGCCAGAGGACATGATCAGTGGAAGTTTCTTCCACTTCTTTCCTTTGCTTCCAACTCCCTTTCCCTGTTTCTCCAAACCAGTCCTTTTTCTAACATCAGCAGGTAATGGCCTCCTCATGCTTCCATGAATTCTTATTTTGGGACAACTTTATTCATGACAGTGGCTACACTTAATTCTCAGTCTTCCAAAGAAGAGCATTCTGAAGGAGGATTTATCTGAAGGTATTCCTATCCACCTTTTGTTCTTGCTGCTGGTTCATAGCTGTCAAGTATTCTTTTAAGCTTTTTCTGTCAACCTCTGTTTTGTTAAAAGCTATTTCTCCTTTCCACCCAGATGATGTTTGGAGTACAAACTCCAAACTTTGTCTCCTACAAAGATGTAGGAGTATGTGATCTAGCTGCACCTTTCTGCTGTTGCAGGAATACACTGCAGCCCTGTTCAGACTATTTGTTGCACTACTGCATCTTCTGTGGCATGTGCAGAGTTTGTCCCTCTGCACTAGTTGCTATCTTGTTAATGCAGTCCTCATAAATGCTACAAACCCTGAATTAAATTAAAATTAGGATAGTCTTGTAAAAGTAGACTTTGTTTCTTCTGGACCAATTATTAAAGCCTTGAAACAGGCCAAAGTGCTGGAAGTATTTGGTTCTCTTCCTCCACTGATGTATATCGAAGTAAAGATACATTTAAATTACCTTACATCCTTGGATTTTTAGTGCCCCTCTCCAAAGGCATTAATCTCCCATGATCAATGAGGGATTTTTGCCGGCTGTTGTCTAACCTCTCGTAGCATGGTGGTAGACTTTAGGACTGTGGATAAGGCACAATCTGTGGAGTCATCTTGCTGTCAGGTGCGCCTACCCTGCAGAGAGCTGCAAAAAGATATTTGCTGAATCACCCTGGCTTGATTTAAACACCCAGCCTAGCATACAAGAGAGCTTGGAGAACCAAAACTGAGAGAAGGGATTATGGCAGAGCTGCTGAACTGATGCACTAGACACTGGAGAGAAAGCTTAGGCTGAGATCTGTAACTGGCATTAAAATGTCTGTGTCTTCTGCCCTTGGGTGGGTATTAATGGAAACTGCTCTCACTTAGTGAGATGCCAGACATTCACAGCCCAATTTGAGAGATAAGACTTAATTCGTCAATGACTTTTTCTGGAGGGGGAGGAAGAACTTTGATCATTGCTAAGTGGAATCTTGGTACTAAATAGCTAACGTGCTTCTTAACATGACTCCTGAGACAGAACAAATTAATTACTATGCATGTGGTACATGTGTCCCGTATAGAAATTGCCCTGTGAAATTACAGAAAGGAGTAAAAATTCCTTTCCATATTTGTGTGGTAGAAATTGTGTAATTAAAGAGGGAGCTAAAATTGGTCCAACAACTACCATCACCTGAAAAATGTTAGCTTAAAATGTAGAAAAAGAAGCTGAAGGTATGTACTGTATGTGGCAGAGATTTGCTTATTTGCACATTTAAAATGCATCAGTGGTTTCCTGGAACAGCAGACAGCAAATACAAACATTAGGATAAAGAGGTCAAAGAGAGTATCATAAATATAATTAGGCACTCATTAGTTTAAAGTTTTTGAAAAAGATTGGTGGTAACAAGACCAGATTGAACAATTCACAGATTTTTCTACCAGTATCTGAACAAATTGAGTGATGGAGGAACTTGTTCTCTTTAGTGGAGCAGTATTCACATTTGACGTTAATGTGAATATTCACATTAGAAAGGCTGAAAGGCACACTCTGAGCAAAAGACAAACAAAATTTGCTGCTGCCAAGTTTGGCCTTCAGCCAAGGGTGCAATTAAAAACAGAAACACCGCACTTTTACCTTGCCTTGCCATCTCTGAATAAATTCTGGGATAGGTGGGAAATAAAAAGCTCCATGTTGTACAGACCACCATAAGGTCTGTGTTCCAGAAAATTAGAATATTAAAAAATTCCAAGGTTTTGCTATGGGGATTTTCATTTTCATAATGCTTAGAAAATCACATTCCAGACTGGCTTCCCTGAGCATGTGCATGCATACATGCACATTTTAAAGTAAAAAAATTTAACATACTGTGGAGTCTGTCCTCTCCCTTTTCCTTGCTGAGAGAGACAGGTGACTAAGACACTRAATGCAGACCACTGCTGTTGCATTCTCTTCTCCTGGTTGCCAGGTCACTTTCACTAGGCAAGTGCAGTGGAATTCACTTAAGTGCCACCTTGATGGATTGCCAGGGAAGAGGTATTGTGCTGTGTGTTTCAGTGATTGCACAGATCAGTTGGCACACCTTCACCGAAAAAGTCATCTTAAACAGTGTGCATCCAAGCCTGGCCGCAGCATTCTTTGTTTGCTAGCAAGTTTTCCTTCACCAGGACTTTATGCATACTGTTATTTTTTTGCTAAATTGTGGCTGCAGAGAGGATAAAAGTAACTGATCTGTAGTAGCTCTGGAGCTTGTTTTTTTGTTACAAGTTCTAGGAGACTAAGTTTATTTTTCTGACTCTTTGCCAAGGTCACTGTTTTTATTATCCTGCTGCTTTTAGAAAAAAAGGAATTCAGAATATGATTTTATTTTACTCTGATTTTATTTGGAGAGAATGAATTAACTTCCTGTTTGTGTATCAAGGTAAAATATTTTAGCAGCTACTTTACAGGAGGAGTTGCCAATTTGTGTGCCTTTTTTTTTTTTTTTAATAGAAAATACTTAGGCCTGTCAGCTAACTCACAGATGCTTCATGAAGCAGATATTTTCTTTGCTGACAATGCTGACTTCCAAGGACAGCTGAAACAGATAGGAAGAGAAAATTGTAACTGGAAGACCAGTTCAAGTATGGGAAGGCTTTGAGGGCTTTATTGCTGGAGGAGTCAAATGACAAGCTTGCTTGAAGAAGGCAACTTCGAAAATTCATGAACTAGATAGCAGAGCACTATAAAAATCAAGGGAGAATATGTAGCTGTGTGGAAGAACAATGATCACCCAAGACAGAAGGTGAGCCTGAAGAGGAGAGGATTTCAAAGGCTCTGATCCTTATGATGTCTATGAAAAGAATCCCATTGATTTTAGGAGACTTGATTGTGTTCAAAGAGAATTCAAAGTCAGGAATATTGTTTCTGCTGTAGCAGAAGATGACTTTAGCAGCACTGATGGATTCTTTCATATCATCTTAGTTTAAAACAATCAAATTGACAATCAGACAAAACACAGAAAGAATCCAGGACAGGACTGGATTAACAGCATCTTCTCCATAGTTATATACTAACTAGCTTTAAGCAAGTGCTAACTCAGATCACCAAAAAAGAATTTCTGTAAGCAAATTACTGTCACTGTTTGACATTAAGTGGCAACTTCAGAAGCAGTTCATGTTCAGGAAAGTAGTTAAGGCAGTGAAGTCTATGCTGTGGTTAGAAATGATTCAGGTCTAGGATTCCTAGTAAAGTGCAGAACTAATCCTGGAATCTGTCTAGGACTGCAGGGAGTTTGGAATTAGAGAACCTTATCTAGCTGAGAAGCAGCATCTTGTGACTGCAGGCTAGGCACATCCCATCCCTTCATGGATATCCTGAGTGCACATGTGTCTTGGGGGAGCATGCTAGGAAGAAAACGATGAGCTGATAATGTTGAAGGGGGTTAGAATCTAGAGTGGTGTAAAAATGCAACTGATCCTCTTCTGTTCACAGACCAAAGGATGGAGAAGTTGCCCCTGTAGCTGTGGCTGGCCGTTTGAAGTACCACTGTGCAGTTTAAACGTGCATTTATACAATTAATTAGAAATTAGCAGAATAATCAAATACTGAATGCAAAATGAATTAAATTAGTAATAGCAAGCTAAAGGAAAAGCTCTGTAAACCACATTTCAAAATGATGGTTGTGGAATAAAGATAAGCTCTATATTCTTCCCACTATACAAAGGTCACATACAACTTGTACTTTACAACAGATTTTATTTTCTGCACACAAGATGCATGTGCTTTACTGACCTTAACAGTACRTATGTTTTCAAAGACAAATACAGACAAATTAGAAGAAAAGCCTACTAGACCTTTCTGTTACTCCGAATATGTTCATTCCTCAGAAGGAGGAATATAAATATAAAAATATAAAGATAAAGCAAAGATGTTTTAACTCTTAATTAAGGAAAGGAACATGGCCTAATGGTTATAGCATGACCCTAAGAGTTTGAGAGAACAGAGGTGTCACAGTATGACCTTCTGCAAGTCACCTTGAGGCTTAAGAATACTTGATGAATATAACTCTGCATATCGGACACTTAGCTGTTACATGCAGTTGTGAAGTAGGTGAGATATTTTTTAGGGTTTCATGAAGTAGCTACTGCCAGTGAAATGCATTGTTAGGCAACAGAGAACTGTCCTTGCAGACACAATGTGGCCACACTACATCAGACAGATTATTAACTCGGGGTTAAATTGTCATATTAAAAACATCAGTCTTGAATAACAAGCTGTATTTCCTAATTGCAAACGAATCTACAAACTGTGTCTCAGTAAGAAACCCTCTGTTAATTCCCCTTGGCTCTGAACAGGTAATTAGGTACTGAGTACTTTGGGTAATCAGGTACTTTGGCAGCCTCCTGTTTCCTTGGAGAGATAGCTCCAAGAACGCACCACCCTCCACCATTAGCCCTTCATGTCTTCCCCACCTGTTTGTTCAATGCAGGTGCATTTGCCTTGTACTTACCCACTTGATTGCAACTGCAGGTTGAGCAAAGATGATGATCTGTTCCCTTTTGCAACAAAGGGACTGTTAGCTTCTACTATGCAAAGTGTTCTGGGTATACTTATGAGAGTTTTTARTAACAGCAGCTAGATTAAGTATCATAGTGGAAATACCCAGTTTTTCCTGCTTATGTAAAGATACTAAAGTCATCTGGAAAATACTGTTCTTACTGTGGGACAAATAACTCAGCTCCCATTTAGTAGTAAATTTTGCTGACTGTGACATATTCCAGAACACAAGCTACAGTGGGTTTTAGATAGAGATCAGTATGCAGGACAAATTAACCAAAGCCTGGACAGCTATAATGAACAAGAATCCTTAYGTGGATTTGCTGACTGAGCAGCACCTTCCCAAATAGAACTGGCAACTATTCAACCTGCTACTGTTGTTGCGAAGAAACATCTTACAGGTTGGCTTTTTTTAAGAATGGATTTTTATTGACTTTCCAGATGACATTATTAATCCACGTAAACAGGATTTTTACTTTGCACATAATAGAAAGTGTAAACAGAAATTTGAGCATTGGTATATGCTCACTTCTTCAATGGTGACCCAGCACTCGCCTTCTAAAAAAAAAAGTCCTGTTGTTTTCAATTTGCACTTCCATTCTGAACCATTTGTAGATACTCCTTGTATAGCTTTTCTTGGGTTTCATAAAGTTTCTTTAGCTTCTTAATTTGTCCTTTGCTGAGTTCTTTGCCTTCTGTATCATGGGTGGGAAATCCCTAAAAAAAAAAAAAAAAAAAAAAAAAAAAAAAAAAATTAAGATAAATTCTTGGACTGCTTTTGCTCCTTATGGAATCATGTTTTAATAAGATAGGCGGATAATGTCATAATGAAAAGCTGTCAGGATGGGGTGCATCTTGGCTAATTTTAGTCACCTAGAAGTYTGACAACTAACTGACTATTTGTGTATGTTCCCTTCCTAGTTAATGAAGGGGCAAAGGGTATATTTATTTTCTGTCCTGAACTAAGTAAGGGAAGCTTAGACAACTAACTTCTACATGGTTATAGTTAAGAGAATAATGACTAATCCCTGAACAGATGGTTAAAAGACCACTTTTAATCATACTAGCATATTGAATCCAAGGCTTAAAGCAAAAGCAGTAAGAGATTTGTGTTCTCAATGGAGAAAGTATGATCAGAGTTTTTATGGACGTTCTCCTTGGCTTGCAGGGGTATTTTCCAGTATTTACACTCTCCATTCTTACTTGCCCCCATGGCCTGAATTTGCACGGGTGAAGAGGACAGGCAGAAGCAGGATCAATGTCCCAGATAAAGCGCTGAAGAAACAGTGCTTTATGTTTTCTAAGTAACACCTTTTATCCTCAAGGGGAGCAATCAAGAGCTAAGTTATCMGTACAGCCCCTTCAGAGATCCTTTGCCAGGAGAGAGCAAAACAGTGGGCAGAACCAAAAAGGAAGCACAGGACCTCTCTGAAAAACATCAGTTCTGGCAGAGTTGAGGAGTTTGTACTTGCAAGTGAATTCCTTGCCTTGCAACAGGGTAATAAATCTGTGAACAAACATCATACATGCTCCTACCCACAATATATATTAAAAAAATCCCTTTTCTTTAATAGAGTAACCGTTTTAGTACAATTAATTTTGAGTGCTTGCCATGAAAGAACAATGTTATAAGATTTAATGACATAGAATCAGAAGTGCAAACAAAAAGGGAAAAGTGAAAAAAAAAAAAAAAAACAAATAAAAAAAAAAAAAAAAAAAAGGAATAAATATAAATAAAAAAAAAAGGAATTTTGCTCTGCAATGAGAGGGGCCAAAGGAGACCAATGTACAATGAAAATACCCTTGAAATGATGGCTAACAGAGAACCTTGCTCCCCAATGCAATATATATGTGCAATAAAATTAATATATCGCCTTTTCTTTCTCTCCTTCCCTCCTCCCGCTACGTTAATAACACTGCCCTGGAGGTTTTGGAACAAGATCAGCTACGTACACATACAATTGAGTAGGTACAACTGGGGAAGGAAAACCACTCCCTATATAAAGAAAAGTCTCTTACGTTTTCATCAAACATGGAATATTTGTCATGTTCCGATTTAAACATTTCATGTGGTGGAATCTTCATTTTTGCCAGTTTTGCTGCCTGTAATATAAAACATGCATTAACTGCATTAGCATCACAGTTAATTACTGACAACCTGTCACATATGCAAAAGGAAAAGTAGACTATAATTTGCAAATCAAAGAGCATTTAATTCACAATTGTTTATCACGTGAAAAGAAACTTTCAGTGAGGAACAACTCAATAAGTCTTAGCTGTGCTTGTCCAGGGGGAAAAAAATGTTTTTTCTGCTGACAAGCACAGGTTTCTATGCAGGTCACAGCAGAATCAGGATGCAAGTAATTGCACTGAAAATAAACTGAACTTTCACTTAACTGTAAACAAGCACATCTCAGAATCCTTTCCAAGTAATTAATGCCCAATGCAAGGGAATCACCTTTTTGAAAGAATGCAAAAAGCTACTTGGAGTTTGTGGATGATAAATGCTATTTATCTAGTTTTCTCTCCATACATGGTGCTCTCTAAAAGTTTACTTCCTGTTTTAACCCAGGAATGCGTTTCCTGTACTGTTAAGAGTCATCAGCATGGCAAACAATCTTTTCTTCTTATGAGTTCATCTCCTCTGGCTGTCTACTCCTCATCCAAAGCCTAAAACCTTTGAGCTATCTCAATTCCAACTGTAGAGATAAAATGTGTTTTTACAAAACACTACATTTCAGAGTTCAATCGTAGGGAACAGGTGAATTCTTAAAGAGAAAAAAAMCCCTGTTTTCACACATACCTACAACACTGAAAAGGGAAGAAAATAAGTGACACAAGCAAAATCTTCTCTAACAGGCATGTAAGATACTACTTTGGCAATTAAGGAAGTAATACTGTCTATAGACTGAAATATGTGCTACAAGATCTTCTAAGAAGCTTTTGCAGCCTTTAGTTGTGTTTTCAAAGATGGCTTCTCTATAATAGGAGCTGAATATTCAAATCTGAACTGCAAGCCAAAGTCATTCTGAGCAGGAAATTGTAGACAAAAAAACATAATGGAGGCCTAGTTAAGGCTGGGCAGAGAGCCTGTGTTCTAATGTAATCTTTCCTGCACGTGACTATTGCTGCTAACACTTTTCTTCAAAAACAGATTAAAAGGATCTGAACACTTACTTCCTGCTCTTGTTTTTTCCTGGCTGCTTCTTCTTTCTTCCTTTTTTTCTCTTCTTCAATCTATGAAAGGCAATGTTAATGAGTAAAAGGTAACTAACTACTTCATTTGGCTGTCTTCTAAAAATCTGAGCCAGCTAGCTCCCCTGGATATCTAATTACAGACAGAACTGGCAGCATGACCTGCAGCAAAAMCACCGTGCCTTATAATTAGGATTGTCTGATACTTCCCACTGTATGACTTTGATTTCATTTGCTTTTATTCACAGTTAAACCAGTTTTAACTGTTCAGAATGTATTTTGCATGCAAAGTGTATACATATGAAAGAATACCTACAAAACCTGCAAAAGAAATGGTCCTACCATTTCATGGGGAAAAATGTTTTGCAAATTACTTTTAAAAAAAAAAGACCATATTTCTCTGGTATTTTAAGCTCTTGCCTCAAACTGTGAAGACATTACAGTTTCTCAAGAAGCAGTTGTATCCCTTGATGTTTCTAGGGAAACAACTATCCAAATTTAGCCAACTTATAAAACTAAAAAAAAAAAAAAAAAAAAAAAAAAAAAAAATCTCATCTTCCACTTGCTTAGGAGAGACCTATCAGTTCTCCAAGGGTTCTGCCAGTACTGAACATAATATTGTTTCCAGGGAAAACGTACTCTAGCTGCAGGTCCCACCCAGCAGCTATATACAAACTGCCTTCAAATGTCTTTTTGATGAAAACATCTGGAACTGGCTGAAACTACGTTTTACTTCTCCCTTTTCTAAAAAACATCTACATGGAAGGAGAAATGTTGGAAAGTCTTCCAAACATTGCTAGTCATGATGGAATTTTATTATTTGTTAAAACTGAAGAAAGACATACGAAGTGTTACTTTCAAATGTTACAAAGTCAAATATTAATGCTAGGAAGTGCCAAAAGGAGGGTTTCTGTACAGACCTTGTGCATGTGAATTAGGATTCACAAGCTTTATATAGTAACATGTGAATTCTTGCCCCCACACCCTGAATATCTCACTCATCTCATTACATTAATTAAGATTTAGCCAGGCATTTTGTTCTCACATATCAAATAAACACAGTCTAGTTCTACAGAAAATGTCAACTTCATCTGTACAGACAAAAGAAGACCAAATTAGCTTCTCATTGGAATCGTTCTTCCAGAGAGAGAAGACAGTACACATGCAATACTCAACGTCCCTTAAATTATATGAAGATCTTAACAAACAAACAAACAAAAAACCTTAGAGGTATTCATTAGGTCCCATACAAAATTTTCAAGAATCTACTGTTTCAAAAATTCTTTTCCTGAACACCACTCAAATTTTAGTATCAATTCTCTTCCGTTATTTTCCTTGTTGCTAGTCTGTTAAGATTTTTCTTACAAGTTACCAAAGAAATGTAAAAGTATCCACAGCTTACACATTACTTTAAATTTAAAAAATACAGAATGCTTAAAATAATAACCTTTTTCTTTTCTTCTCTTTCTTTCAATAACGTGTCCTTATCCACTAATTTAACCACAGTTGGAAGTCCTAAAGAAGCAACAACAGATAAATGAGTTTCCAGTGCTTGAATAGTCAAAGATAAATGTATTTACCCTATGATAACTGTTTTCTTTTTGCAAGCTGAATGCAAATACAACTGAGTAACTACTCAAAAGTGACTAAGAAATTAGGTGCTATACAAAAAGATCAAGAAGATTGCAATGCACATTTTTATATTCTATACATATATTCCAATACACAGTTCTACAATATATATTCATACATCAGAAATATGATATGCTATAGCTTTGCAGTCCTTGAGTTTGTTGGATTATTCCAGATTAGTCTTGACAGGTTGTTTTCCCACTTCTTATGAAAATAGTAAGATTATAAAAACAGCTACCTACAAAGTTGCAAGACATATAATTGGGTACCTTCATGATCTTCAAATCGAACACCAAGTTCGGGAAGGATGTCATCTCGAAGAGCATCACTCAACTGCAGCACTTCAGTTACTACAGAGCATGAAAAATACTTTTAGTGAAGTAAGATTTGGTGAAAGTATATGTCTATCCTGCTACATAGTTATTTAAATGCAATTAAGAAATTGCCACTCTCACACACAGGCCAGAGAAAGGTCTTTTGTTTTAAAATGATAAACCTTTTAAGTAAGTTCTGCCTTCTTTCAGCTACCCAGAGAAGAAGCCTGTTTCTTTGCAGGGACTTGAAATTCATAAATTTCTCCCAAGATACCCTCATTGTTCCTGAAGGGGAACAGAAAGAAAATCCAAGGCAATTCAGGAATGATGCAACAATTCTGTCAAGGTATAGCRGAAGGGTATATGACTCAGGAAGATCCTAGTGGTAGCTGTAGGATTTCCAATAAGAAGGGTTAAGAACCCTATTTTAGAAAAATCACAAATTAACATATCCTGTGCTACATCTAACAGTGCCTTTGAAGCACTATGATTTTGCTGTTTTGATAACTACACATATATTTGTCAGAGCAACTGTAATCCAAACATCCTCTGTTTCTACAGATAGTTATCTTTATCACCTAGTCTGACCAAGCCGTTTTTTTCAAGCAAGCCAGTTGCAGCAGAACAGAGAATTTTGATTTGGCTTTCTGGATGGTGATGAGGACACCATGACTAACATTTTTTTTTTCCTTGCAAACTTAACAAAGAGCCTTTGATGACAGCGAATAGTTAAGAACTCAAGATTTAGCTGAAATAGATGCTATCAAGTCTTAAGAGGAAAATAAATCTTCATACAAGATATTTACTTGAATGAGAAATTGCATCAGCTGAGAAGCAGCAGAACAGTTAAGAGGAACTAAATGCATCAAGATGACCCAGTATGTTGCTATTGTGAACTTAATTCAGTGGCATTTTTATAGACAGTCTTGTATTTATGAGGAAACGCTTACCAAGTGTGACAAGATAGATACTTGGGTTAGATGATACCATGTGCTTATAATAAGCAAGTGTTCTCCCTTTCAGCAACTCTCAGCTGGTTAAACGTAAAAAGTAATAGGGGTCTCAAAGGTAATAATTCTGGCAGTAGAAGCTACCATCCAGACACTGTACTAAACACTGCACATATCAGTAGATACAAGTACCATCCCTGACCCTTCATTGTTTCCATAATTCTCAGAGCCTCAGAGAGCTGAACAGTGAACAGAGCACCAACTATCCTAATCCCATAAACAGGAACAGCCACCCTATTTCATTGCATGGTAGTGTTCTGCAACTCTCTCTTTGTATAGGAAAGCACTGCATTTTATAGAAGCTCTTTTGTCTGCCGTGAACTAAGTTGTTATTTTTCTTGATCCAGAGCAGTTATACAGAGTGAACCACATTCATGTTTGATGCAGCTCTAAAGAAGCCATTAAGATAAACTTAAATGGCTTAAACTGAGGGATAAGATTACCTCACTGGCTGTTAACACTAAAAGGTGTTGAGGCTAACCTAGGCAAAGGAACTACACGTCATATTGAGAATGTATCAGATACACCTACTGCTTATTCGATAAAAGTGTCTGCTCGGTTATAAATATTTACTTATCTGAATTCATGAATAATTGAAAGTTTAAGAAGAAATCCATCAAGGTAGAGAATAATGAGAAACGTATAACAAAACATGTATTATTTATGAAAGGACACATCCTCTGATCAATCCTCTGTCATCCAGAGGAGTCAGCACCATGCTTCTTAGGGCTGAAATGTGCCTGTTCTTTGCATGAGGTACCTCCAGAGCAAAGATGTTTAGGGATTGCGTTGGGGGTTGTTTATGGGCTGCCCCAAGATATGAGAGTTTATCTTCTGCGAGGACAGTGATCAGGAAACCAGTGGGATAGTACCTTATCACCACTGTCCGTGAACACCCTGGCAGCTAGGTACTCCTTGAGCTTGTGACTATTTCCTAGACCTCTTTTCACATTTTCTGTGAATTTCAGGCCAAAGAGTCTCGGATGTGAAACAGATGTTGTGCTGTTGTGGATGGGAACACTGTGATGGGGAGGAAAAGGAGGAGCTTAAAAAGCATCTTGAGAATGCTGGATGTTAAGACTGGCAGCAAAAGACAAGAGCAGGCACGGTTACAATGAACAAGTTTGTCCCAATTCTGGTCAACTCACGATACATTAGGAAGAGAGCAGAGGGTTTCCCACTGTGTCCTAGAAGCAGCTTAGAGCAAGACACCACATGGCACCAGCGCCCATGGCAGGAAATGAAGATGCAGGCAGAGTTCAGTCATGGACACCTTTACCACAGGGTAGTCAATTTAAGCAGATGTCCTGAGGTAAGTAACCAACAACAACTGAAGAGACTTGCTCCTATTGAACATCTGAATAACAATTTGTTACTAATGAGAATTCTTCCGTGTCAGGGGAAACACTAGAGCACAGATCTGCTCCACTGTGCATCCTCGCAGAGACAACCATATGGGGTCTTTGCAGTTGGTCAAGTACTCAAGTAAAATGTCAGGATGCGCAATATAGAGATGCTCTGAGCAGCCAATTATTGATGTCTCTTGCAGAGGTTTTCTGCATTGCTTTCCCTTGAACAGCTAGCACAGTGTTTTGCTTTTTCTGTTTACCATCATTGCTAGATATGTTCACAAATTAAGTCAAGACTCAACTGCAAATTATCAGTGCAGGTCTCCAGTTTGCATACTAATAAGCTTATAAAATAGAGAATTAATTTTATTAATATGTTTGAATGTTAGTCATTCTGGATGATGGTAAAATTTTTGTAAGAGTATATACATTTTGATTCTTACCGAAAAACACAAATAACTATTCTGTGAAATGTTTTGTAAATATAGATACATTTTTAGAAGTTGTATGTATATGGATGGGGACATTTGTATTACTCTGCAGGTTTTACAGAAGCAGCATACTTTTTATTTAACCTCTAAGAATACTTAAAGCAATACAGATCACGTTAATTAATATTTAACACCATCCTGCCAGCATCAGGCTATGATGGGGAAACTCCCTTCACTTACAACCACGTAGAGGCAATATCCCCAGCCATTAATCAGAACAACTTTTACAGTAATTTAACACTTCCTGCAAGCAAGAATTTAATGGGTACGGGTAAACAAATCAGTAGCATGTCAGTGCAGGTCCTGCCAACCATCACTCAGCTTCCATATATCAAATAGTTTAATGAAAGGTGCCTCCCTGGTCAAACTGCATAGTGCTCTGTACCCCAACCAAATAGCAACTAGATCCAGCTTTATTCTTACTGCCCAGTTTATTTCAGGCAAAAAATCAATACCTTCCAAGTAAGAAACTCAAGTGCCAGTAAGCTGTCTAGCGCTAAGAATGTTCTAAAAATTATCTACAAGAAGCCCCATGATATTTAAACCTTACCACTGTTACGAGTGAGGATCAGTTTAGCTCAACCATCAGAAAGCAAGGAAAAAAAAGCCTCGTATAAAATGAGCATTTACGTTAAATATTGAAAGACCAAAAATCACATTTTTGGCTGATGATATACACACAAACTTCTTAAATTAATTCAAATTACAGAAAATATTTGCTGTTGGAACTAATAAGCCTATTTCTCAGCATCAATTAGGCCTATAGGAGTTTGACAGTAATAGCTGAGTAGTCACATTAACAAATACAGTTTTGTGCTTTTAAGGTAAACTTATTAGCCCTTAGAAGAACTCAAAACAGTAGCAGAATGAGGGTTCAGATTCTTTGCCAGCTGAATAGGTTATCAACCAGACACTACAAGTAATTTTATATTTCTGTATAATATATGGGTTGTTTATTTTATATATAAAAAATGCCCTATTTTGCCTTCAAGTACAAATCTCAGTGTAAAAAAGTTGTAAGAAATCAAGAATCAAATACATATTGAAGACATGTAAAATTCCACAGGGAACAGCAGAAAATAGTAAGAGCTCCATAAGGAACTAATCAACCAGTAAAATCAAAGAGGGCTTAATGGAACAACCTTTTTAACACTATATAGTTCTGCTGCCAACACACACAGCATGATCGAGGCTTTTCAGAGGGGACAAAAAAAGCGCCCACAACAACTTCTAGCAAACTCTCAAATGAATTCTCTAAAGAGAGCACTCAATTAGCATCAGGGTAGCTACAATTCCAACTATGCTAACAAATAAGAATGAACATCTCAAGCTATTTAAACGCAGACAGTATCATTGTGTAGCAATCTATACTTTTGAGAGAACGCAAGCTCCCTGGGGGAAGAGATCATGGCTACTTTCATACCTAGAAAGCAGGGAGCGCCCTAATCTAGAGAAACAACAGCTAGTCCTCTCATTCCAGAACTTTTAGATTCTTTAGGAAATTAAAAGAAAATTAGTTTAGCAGCCTGTAAAAGATTCCCAAATTAAAGAGACAGGTAGCAGAGACGCAAATATGCAAGCCAGCTCTGATTTAAAGATGCCTTACTTTTATTCTMTAAGCAAAGAGAGACTGTATCAGCTGGCTCACCCTCCCAGTTTGATTCCTACGACCTCTAAGTCTCATGTGCAACAATACAGGAAAAAGTGAACTCTCACCTTTCTTCTCTCTGGCAATTTGTCGCACTCCTTCTCTGAACTCAGAAAGAACTTGTAGGTATGGCATCACTGTAGATTCCATCTGCAGGATAATTATTTCTACAGTTAGCTAATCATCATTTAGATGTAAAACATGTCCTTACCCACTTCATATTTATGTGCTGTTGGATGGAACTTGACCCTCAGGGCAGATCTGTATCAATAAAAATTGTCATTGCTCTATTGATGTCAAAGGATAGACGATAATTTGCATTAGCTGTCAATTTTCCTTTTGCACAGATAAAATCAACTTGTGAAGTTCTGCCTCTCCCCATTCCTTTTTTGTCTCCTTTCAGTTACAGATACATTAGTTCCACAGGGTTATGCTACAGGCAGCTAACTATAATGCAGTACAGGGATAAAAACAGCACCCAAACAAATTTGCCTATTCATGTTCTGTGTTGTCTTACTTAGGTCCAACTGATTGTCAGACATAATACCAGGTGAAACTGATGTTAGGACTTATTTTCATTAGAACATAGATCTGTTCCTCAGATGTTAGCTTATGCTAATTGCATTTACTTCCAATACAGTGCAGTTGTCTGTATTCCTCACACAACTCCCTCCCCCCAAAAAAGTGGGGAAAGATTACTGTTGAATTATTTCAGGTGTAAGTAAATGCTGGTCATGAAAGCTCAAAGAAAAAGTCCTGAGAATCCTGCTCTCAATAGTAGTGAGTAGCAACAGCAAGCAGTTAGTGAACAGCAGTGAACAATTACAAAAACAACTACAGATCAGCACTGTCTGCCAACACTTCTCTGGAATCCCAAGAGGAGAAGCCAGGCACCCAGGGGTCTGCTTAAATTAAAAGTTTCATTACTTTGGAGGGTGGGGAAGAGAGAGAAAAAAAGGCATACTTTTGTTTCCCCTACAGTTTCCACACGTCTTTCCCATCTGTTAAATCTCCATGACAAATTTCTGTGCAATTAACAGACATGATAGTCTGTTATGCTCTAAAAGTGCCCATATGAAAGGAGCTGAGAGACTCCGTTAAAACTTTTCATAAATGTGAATACTATGCAATCAGCTTCACAGCTGGAACCATTCCTGACAAGTTTGGCAGAAAGAACAGACTCTGGAAAGTGAGCAACAGTCACATCTCCACTACCCCCTCTACACTGAAACTAGCTCAACATGCAAATGAAGTGGTGTCAGGAAAGCATGCACTGTCACTACTTTATCAGTCATTTAAAGATGAAAGATTTTTATTTCCAGAATAACTAACTTSACAGCAACACTTAATTCATTTGGAAAATGAGACTACGGAACCTGAGGTTTTCTGACTTCAAATCTCTTCTATCCCCTTTCAAGTAAATTACTGAACCACAGTAATTAAGCTAGTGGTTCTTTCAGAGCTTTTGAAGAGGATTATGACTTTTTTTTGGAGATAATGACTCTATTGGTTCCTTCATCTCCCAATTTAGACACAGAAACAATAGGCCTGATCCACAGCCTTCTGTAATTAATGAGAAGTTTTCCAACCTTGAATGTTCACCTGGTAATTTTGCTAAGGAAAATAAGTATCTGCATGGAAGATTGAAGGAGGGTATAATATTTAACGAAACAGCCAAAATATTTGTGATATTATGTATCTTTATATTATAATGCTTAAAAMCAGTAATGTCCAAGGTGATAAAAACAGAAGTTTCTTGTGTGTAACAGGTGTTAGCACAAAATTCTTCTSACAAGTGTGCTAACAGGTGTTAGCACAGGATTCTTTCTGCACAAGATTCTTCTGACTCTACTACCCTTGGCAACGTTACTTTAAAGGAGTGAAAGGGCTTAGCTTCTTGTTCCAAGCTATTGCCAATCCTTCCATAAAGCATATCTGTTGTAAACACTGCCTGAATGAAGTGCTAAATACRAATTTAATTTTCATTTTCCCTAAAAAGGTGTTACGGTGCTGCCTTTCTTCTGAAATTCAAAATAATTCTGAGCTAAATTAAAATTCACTATTGATGGGTTTTGGTATGAAGTACTGAGCATCTTCCTTATTATCCTTGTTATATCATTACTGGAGATTTCCACAGCACAGTAATGTAAGTATTTGCATGGGCARTTATCAGATGAGTGTTCATTCACATTCTTCAACCACAAGCAAGCTTTCCTCTTCCTTTGATGAATAAAAAGTTTAGCTTTTTTGTTACACCACAAATGTTTTAATTATTCCTTCTAAGGAGGAACAGAAAAACATATTTTTCTGCATTTCAAGGTGTGACCATACTTGAAAAACAGCACTGATTTGTCCATGTCAAATTTT
Source organism: Phoebastria nigripes (assembly GCA_035582835.1). Taxonomy (NCBI): domain Eukaryota; kingdom Metazoa; phylum Chordata; class Aves; order Procellariiformes; family Diomedeidae; genus Phoebastria; species Phoebastria nigripes. The sequence continues at coordinate 2,737,203 of JAYKAV010003088.1, read as the reverse complement.
TCACATGAACAAAGAGAGCAAAGTTGGTAACTTTCATATGGAGTTATTTCTCCTGCCTGCACCACGAAACATCACTGCTACTACAGGGCCCGTCAGCACTTTCATCAGGTATCTCCCAAGTATTTCCAGAAAAATTCTGCATCACAGTGGAACTGCTGGGTGACCAAAGCAAAACAGCCTTCAAAAGCCAGATAAAAACTGTGGGTACAAATGAGATCACAAAAAGAGATTGAAACGAGGATAAAACTCCAGCTGCCTCCAGGCTGGTTTTTGGTGTACCACAAGGAAGTTTAATCAGTATAATTATATTTTTGAAACTACTTAACATACAAGTACTTGTAATGAGTCTTTAGACTGTAGCATGTGCTGTCTGTAGTTAACATGTGGTTTCTTAAACAGACTCATCATTCAGAAGACAAGATAATTCTTTTTCTGGTTGCTATACAATTTGTCTGTCATTAAGTCAAACAAACCTATAAAAAAACCCAACTCTCATAAAAGAAAAATCCTGCTTCCTAAGCCAATTAATTACTTCAGATTCAAATGTTAAAAGCGGAAAGAATGTAATTCGGCTACATATCAGTAATGTAATCACTTTATCTAACCTAAGCTTTCAAAGGACACAGAGTAATTTTGTATAATGTACTTTGTCCTTCACTTACATTTATGTTTTGACTATTCCCTCCAACAGGAAAACCAATTGCGTCATCACTTTCTATGGCACCAAAAATCTGGTCAAGGGAAAAAAAAAAAAAAAAAAGAAAAAAAAAAAAAAAAAAAAAAAAAAAAAAAAAAAAAAAAAAAAAAAAAAAGAAAAAAAAAAGAAAAAAAAAGAAAAAAAAAGAAAAGAGAAGATTGTATACATCAAGTCACAGGTATGTGAAAACTAAGCAAAATCACATGTACTAGGGTTTTGAAGCCACCTAGTTCTCATTCAACCCACAATTCACTGCTCTAACAAGAAGATGTTTTGGTTTTTAATAGATAAAGCATACTAAGCATTGGCTTTCAGATTTAGCTTTAAAGCTGTCAGATTTGACATTCTGACTTCATATTTTTTCTACTGTCTAATTTTCCTTGCATGTATTAGGGGCTCTCCACTATTCAACAAAACATTAGCTGAAATTATAATGTAACATAAAGGAGTCCAAATTGTTCCTGCTGCAGCACACACTGCAATTTGGGGTTGTTTTGGTTGGGGCATGTGTGGAAGACCTCTAGTTTCCTACAAGATTTAAACAAAGACTGTACAGATCCCTACATACTTGGAAAATACAACAGTTACAATTGCATAGTGCAATAGCAACGTTACTACTTGCTATTACATACCTTTAGCATTTGAGTGAGATAGGAACTGATGTTTTCTAAAAGAAGTCTGTTTGGCATTTGTCTGGAAGATTTCTTTGCAGCAATATAGGAGTTACTCTGACTGACTAACGAACGCATTTCTTCTAAGACAGAGCGAGTGTCAATATTGTCACACAGTGCTTCATGAATTGCTGCCTTCTTGTCGTAAAAACTAAGAAGAAAAAAATGTTTTTTACTATTGATGTCAAAAGTATCTGCAACCTACTCTGAAGAACTTCTGTTAGAAGAGTAAGGGGACCTAAAAGTGAGATAATCTTTCGTTGGTCATAGTTTATATTTGATGAAAAAACAGATGAGCAAGAAAAAAGCATTATCACAATGCTGCTGTTTTGCTGCTATGGACAAAGGCAGGCAGGATAATCTAATTGGCAACAACTATCCAAACAAATTACATCTAACACTTTTTCAGCAACTGACCTTTTCATGCCAGTTTTTAAAAGCAGTATAAATTGCTTATTTAGTACCTTCTTGTGCTTACTTTTTTTTTTTTTTTTTTTTTTTTTTTTTTTTTTTTTACAGTATTGCTCTCCTATCCCTATGTACCAGCCAAGTACTCTGTTTAGTATCTTTCCAGTGAGGAGCACCAATTTGGAAGTTAACTTACCACAAAGTGAAGTGTTATGAAGCTGTTACAAGCAGATACAAGGAATAAATTCATGTAAACCTTTGTAATGTTCATGAATAGGCATAATAAGTAATACAGTATATTAAGTACCATTTCATCACGCAAGGGGTACTACTGTTTCAAACAACATACTTTTTCCAGAGGAAAGAGAATGAGAAGTGGTAGAGAAAGGATACAAAAACAAATACCCATGAAGCATATCTTCTGTTCCTCCCACTCCTTTGTCCCTTCCCTTTGACCTCTCTATTACTTACTATCTTCCCCCTTTTTTAAAAAAAGGGTTCTCTCTACCAACCTCAAGTTGAAGATGAAATTTTCAGAGGACATCACTAAACAGAAGCATCTGCACTTGGTCCTTCAATAGTCAACATCTCTGTCCACAACAGTGAACTGAACTAGGAACAATTTTAGTACTGCAACATAAGACGCTTCTATTTTAAATTTCACTCATAATAGAAGTCATATAGGAAGCTGTTTGTATTACAAACAATAATGTAGTTTTGTTATAAAAGTGAAAGRCTGCAACATTGATATCACTGTCTCTCTCAATAACACATTTTCAAACATTGGCACTCTGATCTTTTGTGCTTTTAGTCAGGTCATTTAACTTCTGTTTGTCTCATTTTGCTCACTGCATTTTGAAATGTTTAAAATACTATTTTTCCAGTTGTAACCACTGTGAATTATCAGTCACTTCTCAGATAGAAGGACAGCATTTCAAGTAGTGAAGAAAATGACAGTTATCTAACAAAAAAGTTCTCTTTCCCTTCACAAACAGGGTGATGAGACATGCCAATGTACTTAACATAAACGAAAGGGAAATTAACGATTTCATCTCTACTTCATAAAGCTGTTTCAAGATAAATTCACTAGCTTGTATAGAGTTGGAGTACTCGGTGGAAATGCTACACACTTATAAATATCAGTATATACATAGTAAGTCATTTTGCAAGGAAAAAAAAATTAAACATGTAGCTACACAATGGCTATTCACAGGGAAGTAGGAATGCTCCACTCACTTTTTGTTCAGCTCTGCTTCTTGATTTTCCCATTTCTGAAACTGGCCTGTCACATCAGTGGGAGCTCGAAGAATATCCTTCACATTTAAAAAAAACTCCTATAAAAGAAGAATATAGCTAAAAATCAGTTCAAATTAGACACAACCAATATTTACTACGAAAAGGCATTATTTCTGAATTAGCCTCCTAAAGTTTATGGTTTCAACACTGTTTCAGCCAGGATCTACTGAATGTCTGTCAAAACAACGAAACCCACATATTTTGCATAACTCTGTAAATCACAGTTGGACTGTAATTCAGTTCTATCTCTTGGCTCTGCCACTGCATGATACACTATGATACTCTAACACCAAGCTGCTCACATACAATACCATTTTTAAAAAGTTTAGGCAAGAGTTCTTATGGCAGACTTTTAAGTGTGTTGCTAGCAATGGAAGCTGAAGAATAAAAATGGCTTTATAGCGAGGGCCTATTTTATGTGGGCATCCAGCTTGGTGAAAAGTCATTTTCACTTATTCTGTGGCCCAAACCAAACATTTTAGATAAAAAGCAGAATAGCTTCAGCTGGAGAGACCAAGATCAATGATCTCAAAATGCTGTACAGCCTCCTTGTGGGAAACGTGGGTTTAAATCAYGGCTCCAAACTAAGCAGGGAAAGGAACTGTGCCTGACCCCTCACATATGCCCGCAAGGCATAGAGGCAAAGGCTCGATGTATGTGGTGAGGAGACAAGGTAGGAATGATACTCCCTCTTCCCCTTTGGCTATACTTGTGTAAAGTCTGATATGGTAGACATGTTACGAGAGTGTCTGTTGGACTGAGTCCTATAAGCAAGCTGAACTGAGAAACTAATCTTGCGTGTAAGTGCCAAGCTGCTCAGAGATGTCAAAACTTGGAGAGAGCACCCAGCTGCAGAGAAATGTAGCTGTCCGTGGAATTTGCCTGACTTGAATGTTCAATGGCAGCTAAACAAATACTCTGACATCCCACCTGATGAATTCAGAAGACAAACTCAGTCTGCGGATATGGCCTATATATCCTTGGGTTCTATTCCTTGAAACACGTATGACAACACAAAGCTTAGAGAGCTGGAGGAGGAATGGAAAGCTTACTTACATTCATAAACTTCTCATACTGAATAGCTGACTCCATGGTATTATTTGAATAATCCAGTGTATCCTTCCAAGAGTGCATGAGGAAAGCCAACCGCAACTGTCGTGCTATTAGGAATTTCAAAATAAACAAGGAAAATAATCATAATCTAAAGCATTTTTATGGCCTTCAATACTGCAGTGGCTAAGAACATAATTTTTAATATTCTTACTACCAATACATCTACCAAAAAAGCAAGAACACTATAATCCATACAGATAATACCGACAAGGAACAGAAGAAGAAGGAAGCTGTCCTGAAGTTAGTGAAGAAGAAAGACACCTGAAGTTAGCCATTTTTGGAAACTCCATTATGTGACCGAATAACAAAAATACCATAGTCACCACTCAAAGTACATCAAAAGCATTCAAATTCCAAAGTAATTTTTACCTGTATGTTTCTTCAGTGCATCTTTTATGGTAATGAAATTCTTCAAAGATTTCGACATTTTACAGCCAGCAATTGTTAAGTGGCCAGTATGCAGAAAATACCGAACCCAGTGATCATTTTCAAAGTATGCCTGCAGCAAAAACAAAAAACCCCAAAGACCCAACACTGTTTACATACATAGCATGAAGTAGGATAATTTAAGAATAAAATCCTGAGAACAAAAAGTTATGCTTATACAAAACACACATAAAGTTTTAAAAATTAATTGATGGATTTGTGTAAGTTGCAGTCAAAGCAAAGCATGTCGCTTTTTCACTGCAGAAACTGAAGGCCAGTTCATTCACCTCAGACTGTGCCAGTTCATTGTCATGGTGGGGAAATCGGAGATCAAACCCTCCTCCATGAATATCCATCGACTCTCCTAGAATGGATCCAGCCATCGCAGAACATTCAATGTGCCAACCTGGACGACCCTGTTCAGAAAAAGACATTACTTGGCTACTAGTTAATTGTCTTCCTCTCCTGCCTATGTATCATTCCCTCATTCATCTGCCCCTAAGCAGTTACACACCTGAGGAAATGAGATACAGTGTTACCAAGAAAAAAGGATTCTCAGTCTCAGCTTCATAAAAGTATACTGTTGGATTTAAAGATCAAACATGGCATATACATCTGTGATGCTTCGGTTATCATGCTTATTATTCTTTTTAAAATTACATTAATATTTTTGATCACAAAGAAAAAAAAGGATATAGAAATTACTGCAGATAAAGCCTGTAGATAAACAGAGGACAAATGACCAGTAACAGCTATCGTGAGGCTGCATGCAGACTTCTGTTTAAAAAGTATCAGACAGACAGACTGATACACATTCTAAATTATTAAATGAACATAGCAACAGAATCTACGACTGAATATAAGATCTCTATAATCAATACATTATTAATATGAGGTTAGGCAAAGTATTTGTGTAACATGCTATTTAATAAGRTGTAGAAGATCTAAATCCTGATTATAACGTCCTTACCTTTCCCCACGGAGAGTCCCATGAGGGCTCTCCTGGCTTGGAAGATTTCCACAAAGCAAAATCATTTGGAGAATGCTTCTCACTTAAACGATCAGCTGAGATGCTCAAGTCACCTTTCAAAAGAGAAAATGTAAATATATACATTTTATTTAAACACCAGCATTATTGATTTTTGGCCTCGCTGTACCTCACATCAAGTGAATTAAAAAAAAAAAAAAAAACCAAAACAAACAACAACAAAAAAACGAACAAAAACAACAACAAAAAAAAAACAACAGCAGACTAGGAGTTGTTCTCTTTTGACACTTCTCTTTAGTGTCTATGTCCAGTCAGCTATGTTGAACAGTGCACCTTCTAATACATTCACTTTTTGTAGGAAGTTGACCTAGCTCCATTACTGGACTGCTGGATTATAGTCATAGTGGGATACTTCTTCCAATTCCATATTGCACGCCCCAGCCCATTCCTCTTCCATGAGCTGTCTTGCAGAGGACTGCTGCTTAAGGAAGTACTTTTTATCACACCCTTTGAATAATCTTAAAAGAAAAAACCCAAAAACCCTTAGTGCAAGACAAACTACTTCATTCAACTGCTTATGTCAAAAGAGGAAGGAGGTTTCTGTTCTTGTCCCAGATCTGAAAGGGATGAATGCCTTCACTGACCACCTGAAACACAGAATGTACCAGTGTACGTGATTAAATTGGCAAATGTTGTTTTGACATTTGCCATGGGTGCAAGGTATGCTTAACAAAATTAGTTTTTAGCTGCTCTTTAAGTCAAGCTATTATATACTAACAATAAATGACTAAGTACTTTTCAGCAATATGCCAGTAGCTGATAAAAGCAGCCATCCATAACAGAGGTCTTTTCTCTTGACCTGAGAATCATCTGGGGAATATACCAGTTAATTTGTATTTATCAATGCTAACAGAGTAAATAATCATCTTTCTGCTGCCAAAAGTCAGAAAACTTACCTGGACATTGTGAACCCTCAGATCACAGCAGCAGACTTAAACTTGGGTGTATGTTCTAGGCATTTACTATGCCAGACACAAACCTGTTTTTTAAAATATCAGTCTAAGCATCATTTGAATAAGCCCATTTTAGTGTTTCTGCATCTACCACTAAGTCAGTAAAAAGAATGGTTCGTAAAGCATGGGTAGCATTCCTGCAAGACTTACATTGACAGCTAATGGAACATGCATGTGCAGGATTAGGGAAGGGCAAGTCATTCCCCTTGGGGTCCTTTTCATTATGGGAAGTCCAAGTTACTCGTTAACTCATGATGTTTCATGTCCCAGGTCTGCAAAACACAAAAAGCAGACTAGTCTGAGAATGCACTTCTGCTTGATTTGCAAACAGGAAATGAGCACTTGGGAGTAATGCAGTGACTTCAGTATTTGGGAAGAATACACAGCAGAAAAGATGATTGCTTACTCTTAACAATATGATCTCTTCTTATGGTAGCTGGCTTTCTGCTGATGACAGCATGCTTCACAAGAAAATCTGGACATAAGCCCTGGCTGGGAGAGAATGCACCAAAATCAAGATTTCATAGAATCATAGAATAGTTTGGGTTGGAGGGGACCTTTAAAGGTCCTGGCTTTTGCAACTTGGAATTATTTTATTTCCCTAACATCCTGAGCACAGTATGTTATTTAGAAAATACTGTTAGAGAAAGGGAAGGAGACTTGTATATTCACTTCATTTCGAGCTATCTAGTAAAAGGAAAACACTTTTTCCTTCCAGCCTGAGTAGGGTGCATCTTCTCCTCACTTTTGCAGGGTTTTAAATAGTAGGTCTTTTCCACTGGAAAGTCTCTCTCCCAGTAGGACCTTCATTTGGATCTTCTTTGTACCCTTGTGTCCCTCTCCCACTTTTGTTTGCTTGTTTATATATGATCTGCCTGTGTAAAGGGCATCAACTGGAAAGTCTGATCCTCTAACCAATCAAGGTCAAATGACAGAAACAAATTTGACATTCCATATTGCCAGAGTCCCTGAAGTGTTGTGTTAGTGTCCTGCTTGACAGATTTAAGTAACATCCCTGACCAATTAACTTCCCTATGTACATTCCATCCCCTGCCATGGTTGGTTTTTTTTTTTTTTTTTCATGAATAAGGAGGAAGGTAGATCAAATATTTCAATAATTTTGGCCTTATGTAGAGAAAACTCTTTAAACCTTCCCAAAGCTCTTGATAGTATTATTGAAAGAGTAAGGTCATTGTTTTTTGTGTAAAGACTGTTCAGGCAGGCTTAAAGGTGTATTAAGGCTGTGGAAATTGTTTTCCCTCTGCTTAGATTTATTTTGTTAGGACCAGATCGTTCCTGCAGTACCTTCACAAAAATATATAAACTTCTGTTTTCTTTAATGATGTACCTAAAGATTGATTGTCTTGACAATAAAGTATTTTTTGTGAAAAGCCCCCAAAACTGGAATCTGATTTTAATACCTTATATTTCTGGATCTAGATTGGCATGTTCTATCAGTACCCTATGGGACGAATGCAATTTGATGCTTTGTTTGGGGATAGTGAATAGCTATTTCAGTGATGAACAGTGTCTGAATAGCTAAAAAGCTCCTTCAGCCTGCTGAAGCCTGACATATAATGTTGCTTCTGTGACTGCTGGTAGAGGTGATACAGTAAAGGGGCAGAGGCCTTTATGCTGTTGTCTTCCCCTGCTCTTCTTCCACTGCAGTAGGAATAGGCTAGGAGTGGCCTTCTCCTTGGAACAATGGCCAGACCGTCCGAGAAGGTGTGGGAAGACTAGTTTATGACTGCTTGCAGTTTCAGACAGGAAGGTGATGGCAGGCTGCTGGAAGGGGAGGGCAAACCCCCCCCCAAATACAGATTATTCCTTTTGATTCTTAGGGTTGAATTTTCTGAAGTGGACCGTAGGACCCAATTTACTGAATATTCAATAGCTAAAGTACTAAATCTGTCCCAAAGGCATTTAACAGAAAATGAGGTCAAGTTACAGAGAAACCAAGCTCAGTGGGGAAGGATGAGATTGTTGTGAATGTTTAAAAAAATGATGTGCTTATTTAAATCTTTCATTGTTTGCATAGGGAAATAGGTGATCACTGGCATCTAGCAATTCAGGAAGCAATCCTGGAGAAATGCAGTGATAATGATGGAATTGTTCATATTGCTGTTGACAAAAATTCACGTGAGGTGAGTGTCTTTCCAGTAGCATCTTAATGCTTTGGTTATCCTTGTCTGTTGGACTTACAAAAAAAACAACCCCAAAAAAAAMCCCACCAAAAACCTCTCTTTCTTAATGCAGGGTTGTGTATATGTCAAGTGTCTCTCTCCAGAGTATGCTGGGAAGGCTTTCAAGGCATTACATGGCTCTTGGTTTGATGGTAAGGAATGGGGGTTTATAACAAAACATGGGTAGAAATGACGCCTGGGGTCTACCCCTGGGTAGAAGATGGGTGCAATTGGAGTTCTTCTAAATGGTGAAATGTTTTATATCTGAAGTACTGAGCTGTAACAAAAACTGGATCTTTTTAGTAGTCATCACCTGGTAAACTAATTTCAGTGTAATGGCGTGTTTGTGTGTGTTACATCCTGAAGCAAAATGTAATAATACTGAACTAGAAGGTTTCTCTTTTCCTATTTCTTTGCCTCATAGGAAAGCTGGTAACAGTAAAATACCTGCGACTAGATCGGTATCATCATCGTTTTCCCCAGGCTCTTACTTGTAACACTCCACTGAAGCCATCAAACAAACACATGAACTCTATGTCACATCTGCGTCTTCGGACAGGCACAACTAATTCTCAGGGAAGTTCCTGAGAAGACTTTCTACAACTGCTAGGACTGTTACTCGCAACAGGAATTTTCCTGTTTGGCTGCCGTCTTCCTTTTTTAGTGCTTTTTGTATGTAATACTTTAATGAATTAAATAAAAGTTTGAACGTTCCAGAAATCTTGTTTCCAAAGGGACTTAGCAATGAGGCAGTAATACTGAGCTGACGAAAGAAAAAAAATTGCTTCAGGAAGTTTTCCGGGGCTATAGCAAACCAATGCATTTAAGTTTTGCATGAGGAATACTGAATTCATTATACATTTGCAGATGTGGTGACTGTATTTTTTTGCACCAAGAAGTGTTTTTGATAATACAAAAGCATGGAGAAAAGAAGACTTCCTGTATTTCCATAGTTTCCTGTGAAATAATCTTGTGGGTATTTTGTAACAAACAACCTACAGTTCCTGATGGTGAATAAGTTAAAAAAATTCTTTTTCAGTCAATATTAGTTTTTTGTTGCTGTATAAGAATCTTTTTCTGCAGCTAGGGTATGGGGAAAGTTAATCTGGCATTAGTGGTTGCATATAAGTGTGAGGGAAAACGAACTGAATGTGGATGTACTAGGTTTTGTATATAAATGTAAATGCTGGTGGTGGCAAAAATGGCTGTGTTCTGTGAGGATGTCTGCATTGAAGCAGTGAATAAGCTTCCTATTTTATTCAAAACCTAATGTTTTATATGGTTTTGGCTGTACCATGACAAGAGGCCAAATACCTTAAAGTGTTAGATACAGGTTAAATATCTTTTATAGGTTTTATATTAAAATACCTGACTGATTTTGTGTGAAAGGTCTGATACCAATTGTAATGAATTCAAATTTGTGAGCAATAAAGAAGCAATTGGCAGATACTGGAAAAATATTTTGTGAAAAGCTGTATTTATTATTACAATTGCCAGGGCTGTGACAAAATACCATTGGGATGAAGTGACTTTCCCAATACATTATAACTTGTTTTAATGAACCAGTTACCTGTTAAAATTTTAAAAGGTACATACTTCCTTGCAACAATTTTGGCTGATGCGAACTGGAAGTACAGCTGACAGTAAATCTTGTGATTCCAAGCTTGTAAATTTACTAACTTTTACCTAGAAGTACAAAATTGTTGCTGAGAAGCTTAGTTGCAAATCTAAGATTATTGGCTTTACTAATCCCCACTCCTACAACAATTTTATCTAATTATCCAGCTGAATATCCTGTAGGAGGTGAGACTGGAAGCACACCAGTCCCACAAATTTTACTGAAACTCACTTTACTTTGTAGATATGATGGATTTGCAGCATGAACTTGCACAAATAATGCACGTTTTTCTTATGGTTAAGTAAACATGATGCACACTATTCTGCAACAGAAAATCCTATTGTGCCTTACCTTTGTGCTTTTGTGGGCACCATGTTTATTATTGGAGAGTTTGTTAACAGAAAAATTTTAAATCCTCAGTTTTATGTCTCAGATGCTAATGAATGAGTATATATAATATATAATCAGCCATGCAGAATTCTACTTACCGAGGACAAGTACATATTTTTGATGGGTAAGTAGATTGTGCCAGGTCTGGTAGATTTTGATGAGTTTTACTATATACATATATGTATATGTATAATATACATGTATATGTATTATATATATGTATATAAACTAATTTTGTTGTATTTGATGTGCATCATAGTGATTTGTTAACCTGACCTTAGTGACCCCATCTTGTGACCTGTTGCAAGAGTGAATGTAAAAATAGTTGTGGCATTTTAAAAGGTCGCCTCGATGCAAATGCATCTATCTTGCTTCTAAAATATATTTCTTGTAAACACTGTACATTTTATCATTGTAATATGTACTATTATGCAGCTTATTTTACCTTAAACTGTTGACCAATATCCCTTCCTGCAAGACAGATGGGAATGTGTATAATAGCTGAACATTTGAGAATAATCAGATGTTTGCTGTAATTTGTCACCCTGTCCTGTAAAAACAAACAAAAAAAACCAAAACAAACTCGAATTAAAGGTTTATTAGGGGTTTTTAGATACTTGGATGTCTCTTTGACTCAAATACTTTCTTCATCTGGGGGGTGAGGGGGGAGATTAATTCATCATAGCCACCTAACTTTTAATGTTTGTTAGGATTTGAAGCTGAACAGGTGCTACTGTGAGCTGAAATACAAAACTGAGCTTCACTTAAATGTCTTGTCAGCTTGAAATTTGTCCGGGCTTTGTACACAGGGGGTGCAGAGGCATTACTTTGATTTCTAAGCCCAGGGGAGGCCATTAATTAAAAAATGCCTGTTAAATGGCAGAGGTGAGGAGTCGTAGCCTTGCGTTTTCAGCATATTTCTTGTATTTTGAGGTAGAAAAAGCCCTCAARGGCATTTTGATAGACTGACAGAAAACATAGGCATTTTTTCTGTCATTACATTTATACAATTTACTGTTTTAAAATCGTTTTAGTGACAATTGAAGGGTTGTGGGGTCGGAGAACCAAAGAAGGGTGKGTAAGTCTGTTATTTACACACATTTGCCCAGCTCACTTTTAGCTCTTCCCTGTGGAAGGGGAGCGGGAGGAGGGAGAATTTCGCTGTAATTGTTACCCCCTTTTTTTTGTTTTTGAAGACGTGCAAGGTGGGCGTTACGAGCTGTCTTAATTTCGCTGCCCGTGATGAAGTGAGGTCACAGCTTCTGGCCGTAGGTGAGAGCCGTGGGCCGGAGCCACCGCGCCCCGCAGAGCGGCGGCGGCTGCCGCCCGGCTGGCACCCCCCGCTCCCCCGCCCGCCCCGGGCCCGGCTGGCGCCGCGCAGGTAGGTCAGGGCCGCGGCTCTCGGAAGCAGGCTGTGCTCTCCGCCGCCCCCTTCGCAACAGCAGGAAAATGTTTTTTAGGAAGGCGAAAAGCCGAAGCGCACCCTTTAAATTAAAGGACAGCGAGCTCCGGGCGTGCTGCAGTGGCGGGGCGGGACGGGGTCCCGCCCCCCCCCCCCCGCCGGCTGCTTGGGCGCAGGCCGCCCCCCTGCAGCGGCGCCGGGGGCGGCCGCCTCCCCGCCAGGCCGGGCGGGCGGCGGGTGTCTCCCCGGCTCTATGTTCATATTTGGCGTTGGCCGCCGGTGCCCAGGAATTTCCCGTCATGCTCCCCGGGCGGCGGGCCCGTCACTGCGATCCCGGGGGGCGGGGGGGGCCGGGGCCGCTCGCTCGCTCGCTCGCTCGCTCCCTCGGGCCTCTCCTCATGCGCGCTGCGCCGCCGCCGCTCCTCTCTGCGCTCTGCCTAGCGCTGGCGGCCGCAGGTAGGAGCCGCGCCGCCGCGGTGGGCAGCTGGCCCTCCGCCTCTCCGCCGGCCCCCTGTCGCCGCGCCTCGGGGAGGGCGGGCCGGGGGCTGCGGCGGGGGCGAGGGGAGGAGCGGCCCCGGCGGTGCGAGGGGCCGGGCCGCACCTGCCGGGGCTGCGGCGGGGCGGGGGACGGGCGAGGAGCGGGTCGCCGCTGAGGGGGACCCCTCGGGCCCTGCCGGCGGCGGAGAGCGGGGGGCTGGGGTCGGTGCTCGGGTTGGTCCCCGCTTCACGGAGCGCGCCCCTGACAGGGTCTGCCCGCCCTTCATCCCGGCCRTGCCGCTGTGGCGTCCCTGTGGCCGCCGCAGCGCCTGAACCCACGGGCACGGCGCGCAGACCCGGGTGTCCTTTGCTGTAGCCGCTGCTTCTGACTCAGAAACGAGGTAAATAGTTTCTGGGGGGTACAGCAAAATAGTTGGCTTGGTGAGGCAGTGCTTGACCGAGTGCGTAATTAGTTCAGTTCTGCTGCGGTAGCCTGCTCGGTAAATTGTGCTTCGTTGGTCAAAAAAGGAGCTTAAACTTCACAAATGCTGTCAGAATTTGGTCGTATTTTTCTAAGGGAGCTCAGTGTGCTCGATTGCTGGGTTTGTTTTGTGTTATGCTGCTGACAAATACAGTCGATGCAAAGAATAAAGTATAATTTATTTCTTACTGTCCTCTTTCCAAGTTAATGTAGCTGTATTTGGTGCATCTTAATATTTCTGGAAATAGAAATGAGACTCAATTAAGCTTCCTGTAATATTTGACAAATTTGCTATAAATGCTGAGCTGAAATTCCAGTCATCATCCCCTTAGCATAAAGACTGTCTGAAGGCGCAGTGATCTTAAATAGGGATAACCGTGTATTAAAAATATCAAATCTAACGATGGGTATCTACAGGTAAGGCTAGATGTGTACTGTTACCTGGCGATAAACATCAGATCTCTGTAAGAGTTCTGACCTTAAACACTGCTTTTGGGAAAGTATAGAGCCTTACGTTATATGTGTCATGTCTTTCTCTTTTAAGCTTCCCATTGTTACTATTAAAATGGTTCTGAAACAGTGCTCTCTTGAAAGATACATGTCAGAATGAGATATCTGCAACAGGCAGATACTTTGCCTTACCGATACGGCTTGTTTATGGCAAGCAGTCTGTAAATGGAAGAGCCAGCTCCACTCCCACTATGGCACAGTGCCATTCATCTGAATGCAGCGTTTAATGCTTAGGATTTGTCCTGTTTACGTTCTTGCCCTCACTGAATTGACACAAATGCTTGCCGTCTTATTTGCTGATGATTCCCAACTTTTTATTGCGCTGCTGCATGCCTTTGCAGTTYGTCATGATTCCTTGTCTGCCAAATTTGGTTGGTAACAGTGCCCTTTAAGTCTGATTCTGGAAGTAGTTTCCATGTGGCTTGTCATCTTAATCAGACGTTTGCTCATAGTTTCTAAAAGAATCGCCTGACTTGCTGTAGACATGGCTTATTTTAGAACAGTATTTTTTAATTGTCTTTTAAAATTTATGTAGGGAATTAAATATGGTGAATAGCTTAACCAGAGTTACTAAGTAGTCCTAGAATTTCGAGATGAAAGAAGATTTTTTTTTTTTTTTTTTTAAATAAAGTTCTGCATTGATTTTTCAAAACCACTAAAGTTAGTGGAGTTAAGCCATATATAGTTCAGTCCAGAATGTGGTTGGTTGGTCCTTTTTCTGTCTGATGTTCATTGGATCTTTATAATACACATTTGAAAAGATCTTTTAGGAGGAAAAAAGAATTCTATTTTTCCCCCAAAAGCACAATCTTTAAAAATAGTGCCTTTGTATATGGGGTAATCTTTCTATATTCAGTAGCAAAGCCATATAAAGCAGTTGATCCTAGACAAAAATAAAATCTTTTGACTGAATGACCTTGCTTATTTTTCCAAGGGGTGGTGGTTATACACTTTCACAGGGATTTGGTTAATACAGATTTTTATGTTTGTACATACCATAAGAATTCCTTACAGCTGTTTGATAAGGGAAACTTGCACATGAGGAAGATATTTGGTCCTTTGCCCTGATATTTATGAAGGTATGGGAGGATCTTGTTTACCTACTCACGTTTTGTCAGCTTTGTAAGATGATACTTGTTTCTGTATCATTGGAGGTCCAGCCTATTTATTACATGAGAAATGCTAGAAAATGAAATTTCCCTTTTAGGTGGATTGTTGAAGGTTCCTTTGTTGGTTATTTTAAAAGATGGGGGAACAGGAGGGAGAAGGGGGAGAGAGAAGAGATCGCTCTGTTAAGGATTTAATCTTCTCAGCCAGAAGGTTAAGAAGTCTGCCTGTCTGCATCTGACTGGCATCGCTACAAGCCAGCGATGCAGTAAAGCTATCCAATTTTGAGATAGCTCTGTTAGCTGCATAATTCAAGTGAGTGCATCCTCATTACAGAGCAACTCTTAAGCTACCCGCAACATTATATTAGTCATAGGTAGGGAACATGACCCTCTTTTCCCCTTTCTATTCTTTTTCTTTTTTCATTAAAAGCTGCAGTTTCAGCAGCACCCAGGCTATGAACTTAAGCTGTGGAGGCTTTAGCTGGTGGGAGAGTGGGATAAATTATCAGCCTAATTATAGCTTGGTCTAGCCCTGATTTGTTTAAGGGTTCCTTTAGCCAAAAGACCCCCAGAAAAATGGACCCTCAAATTCCTGGTGTATTTATGACGGTGTGTTTAGGAATTACTGTAGAATGAAGTTGGGTATGGATTTATCTTTCCCTGAGTAACTCTGAAGTTGGTATGCTTATTTTGGAACAGACTCCAAGGCTAGGTGGAAATAGGCTGTTTCTTGCTCTGGAATTACTGTGTCCATACATGGAGTTATTTAGAGGCTACTTTCTCTACACAAGCCAGAGGTCTTACAACAACAAAAAACCTGCCAGCTTTTGGGGCATTTTTTTTTAGTGTCTCGTAGAGTAAGAAGTGGCTACATGTTAACTTTCCCTTCCCTCACTCTTGTCGCTTCTGTAGAATTGTATTATTATCTTTTCGGATACTTTGTTTGCCTCAGAAGGACCTTAGGTTCTCAGTAAACTATTAATATGTACTAGCTAAAAAAAAAAAAGCACAAAACTAAAGATTTAAGTCCTCTGTGGACATTTGTGAATGTATAACCAACTAGCAGTGTTTTAAAAGTAATTTCCAACCAACCACTTAAGAAAAGGAAGGGAGCACATACTGCATCATTAACTTCTACCAGAAGATGAAGAATGTCATTCTGGGTTTTAATGGGGATTTTTGTGTCCTTAATCTGTGAAGATGGTGATCCTTATGTTTTGTCTGAAAACAGGGTAGAAGAATTCTTTGGGAACCCCATTTATGGTGAGGTAATTGGAAATTATAACTTATCTGCTTAGCTCCAGCCTTCTGGTTCTGATTTAGCAACCTCAATTCCAATAGCATTATCTGAAAACTACACAATCTAGCAACTGGTAYGGGGAATAAAGAGGCTTTTCTCAGTATGGACTTTAAGACCTGAGGAATTGAACGATACTAGCCCAAAACAGGCAAGAACAATGCTTAAATTTATAAGGTGCTAACACGGTTTCACTGTATTCGCAGACTTAAGTTATAGTTTAGCATTGTTTTGTAATATGATTAATAGTATAAGTACTTCTTTATTTAGGCTGAGCTGTGGAAATCATCTTTCCAGTAGGTTTTGCATTTAAACATGATTCAGCTTTTGRGCGTTGCACCGACAAAGTCTAAGGACGGGACTTCTGCAGAGCTCCCCAGTTCGCTCTTTCCTTTCAGTAGCATCTGAAGATCGGGATTAATGATTTCTTTGAAATGCGGGCAGCAGCTTAGCAAAACGTACATAGTGTGCTAACACATTGTTTTGTTGGGAAGTGTTACCACATCCAAGAAATTTTAAGAGTAACGTCGTGCGTGGCATTTGGAAGTATTTCCCCAGGGGTCTCTTTAACTCTGTGTTCTTCCAAACAGGGACAACGCCTTTGCATTTCACCTGATGGAAAACAAATCCCTACTATCAGGGAATAACAATAGTGCTGATGGAAAGTAGCTGCCAAATGCCACCGCTTTCACTCCGACCGCACAATGAAAATGGAAAAAAAAAAATCAACACAAGGAACCTTAGCAGCTTCCTGGGGAAGTGTTCTGTGCCAGTCGTCACCAAAAGAAAACAGCCCAGAAAGTGTGCGGTCTGGCTGAGGGATTGCCCTGTTCTTGTTCCTCTCTGTGCCCCAGTGTGTGGTTCTCGGGGAAATCCACAGGCGAGGCTGTGCCTCCAGCTGCACGCACGGAGAGTGTAGGTGATTTTAACCACTTTGAGGACCTGTGCGGTGGGTTGGCTGGGGTGAGAGCCACATGGATGTCCCGTTCAGTTCATGCAGCAGGTGTTTGACAGCACAGTGAGTCTGGCCTTGGGTTTCCTGCAGCTGGTTCAAGAGCAAGCGTTGATTTGATGTAAAGTTACTGTACTTGCTCAAATCGGCTAAGAAAAATGGTTAACTTTGTACAAGCAGGCTTTGCGACCTGGGTCAGATTGTCACCATCCTGCTGCTGGGAGGAAGCTTGATACTAAAACCAATGCACATCCTTTCTTATGTGTCCTGGTGACAAGCAGTCACGGCTTACAGCCAGTTCAAGTCGAATTTGTACTAGTGAGTGATCCAGCAGTGCACTGATCCAGTCTTAATGATGCTGAAACCAAGGCTTGCAGATCAGATTGGTTAAGCTTCTACTCCTTCGCACCAACAGCCCTGTCAGTAGCCATAGCACGAGTTTGAGGGAGAGAAGGGAGTAAGACAGGAACAGATGCATAGGCTGCCAGCTCAGGGACAGGTGGAAAAGTTGAGGTGGATCAGCCAACTGTGTGAAGTTAAAGCCCTGAGATGCAAATTCAGAAACTCCGCAAATAAAGTGATTTGGGTTTTCTATAGCTTTATCATCTCTGCTTTCAAATGGCTGCAGAAAAAGAAAATCAGCCCTGTTGGTCAAAGCCTTAGTATTTGACTGTTTGCTCTGGGAACTGTACTTTCAGACTCTATCCTCATTTTTTCCTATTTTTTTTTTCAGGATTAAATTCAGTGTCTCATTAGGTCTTTTGTATATACAGTGGAAAAATACTCTGTGCTGACAGCACACCTTTTAACATCTCTTTTCATAAGAGAAACCAAATTCTCTGTGTACATACTTATTCTGTGTGCTCTTGCTTTTACTTAAAAGCAAGCACACGTAAGGGACAAGATCTCCACCGACTTGTGTAGCAAATTAGTGTCTCAGTTGGGAAGGGAYCCACTGGACGCTGCTGGTTTCTAATCTTCTACAGAACCTGGCATCCCTCATCCAAAACCACAAGGCAGCTTTGCTACTTGCCTCTGAATTTGAGAGAGGTGCTGGATTGTACCAAACTATTTTAGCGGTTGTTGAACCATGCTGGGAAGGATTACAACAGATACTTTGCAAGACCGAGAGACTCTGCCCGTGAAGTCCTTTAAAATGTGAAATAGAGTAGCTGTCTGGGGGAAAACAAGCCTTTTTTGTTGCTCTGTTACATATGAATTAGAGTAGTACATTTTTATCTTAAAACAGTCAAGTAATAACTATGGCAGTAATATAGACAGTGTAATAGCTGAGTGTTGTAATGCTATTTAAGACAAGATGCAGGTTTTCAGAGCATTATCCCATCTCCACAGTCACTCTTGTAGACTAAACAAACCAAGTTCTTAAAAATTTTTTGCGGATATTTGGTTTTCTGAACCACTCTTTTTTCATTTCTCCTCTGGACTTTCCTCAGTTGTCTCTGTCCTACGCCCCAAACCAACAGGGTATTCCACCTGATACCTCACTGCTGGTGAGGAGAGCAGATTTCCTCCCCAGCCCCTGCCATTATGTATTATGCTTCTCTTTTTAATAAACTCCAGATTGTCATTCCCCCCCCCCCTTTTTTTTTTAATAGTTTCACACTGTTGGCTCAATTTATTGTCACTGTAACCTTGACATCCTTTTCTGCAGTACTGCTGCTGGTCTGGTATTCTTCCTTTTGGTTTTGTGCATTTGAGGTTTTCTTCTAAAATCCAAATGTGGTTCTTTGTACTTGCCTGTATTGAATTTCATCTTACTGATTTTTGACCATTTCTCCAATTTATTAAGACCATCTTGAGTTCTGCTCAACTCTTTAGAGTGCTTCACGCTCCTTGCAGCTTGGTGTCTGCAGTTTTAGTAAGACTACTTGCTGGGTTTTGACCCTAGTGAGTAAGAGAAGCGCTGAATGAGTGTGTTTTTTCAAGCAGCTCTGCACCCATGTTATAGGACCTTGATCCAGAGGGATCAAAAGCACCAGAAGGAAGGTGCTTTTCCAGTTTGCTCTGTCAAAAGGTATTTTATATTTGAGATCTGTTGGATTTACTGCTTTCCTCCTGCCTGTAAATAGAAGGAAAGAAGGAAGGTATAT
This sequence comes from Phoebastria nigripes, assembly GCA_035582835.1. Lineage (NCBI taxonomy): Eukaryota > Metazoa > Chordata > Aves > Procellariiformes > Diomedeidae > Phoebastria > Phoebastria nigripes. The sequence continues at coordinate 2,718,061 of JAYKAV010003088.1, read as the reverse complement.
TGGTTGATGGAGTTAGATTTTGGCAAGTCCATCTTGGCGGCTTATTGCTTTCTAATTTTCAGTTGCCTATTTATGGATTGTTTAGTCATTTGTTTCAAAAGCTTTCTGGGTGTTGAAGGTAGGCTTATGGCCATGTAGTTCACCAATCGCTCCTTTCTCCCTTTTTAAAAAAGGACATTATCAGCTTACTCCTGAGCTTTTGGAAAGGCAAAAGCCTCTCAAAAATCCTCCAAGATGCTTGCTCTTTGCTGAACGATTGCCCCAGCTTGTTTCCCAAACACTGTAGGATAAATTTCCTAACCTGTCAGAGGAGGAAGAGCAACCTCAGACAAAGGTTGCAGACACACAAGATAGCTCCATCATCCGGGAGTATAGTGATTCAACATCAGTGTGCCTAATTTCTGATAGTCAGTCTCATATTTATCCAGCTAAAGCACCTGAAGTGAGTTCCTGAGAGTGAGAAGGAAAGCTTGATAGATTTTGATAAAGCTCGCTCTCAAAAAAAAATGCAGCTTCAGCAGCTTCATTGACAAGATAGTTCATTATAGAAGTGACTGTCGTGCTCCACTGACAATTTGTGTGCAGAGGAGGGTCTGTGCAACAGATTTCAACGGTTTGAAATTAGTTACTGCAACTACTTCAGATGACTACCTCTGTTGTTTCTTAAAAAAATCCCTCAAATATACTGCCATGGAAGGTCATCTGGGCAGTCAGCTTATTTCCAACCTGATAATCTGTTGTGTGTGTTGCTTTCTTTGTATTGGGTTACAAATAGCAAAATTTGCAGATGGGCTTAACTGATCATAGCTTATGGTTTATTAATTTTCTTATTTGTTTTGCCTAGCAACTACATAAAATTTCCAAACATCTAGATAAGTTTTATCTGTGAGTATCTATTTAAGTACACATATAAATGTAAGAGAATGAGAATCTTCCTGCACATATGTACCAATGCTATAAAAATAACATATCGAACAAATATATCAGAATTCTAACCAGTAATTATTGTTTCAAAAAACCTTAAGGTGGACATAGATCTGGTACGTCCCTTGTTGTTTTATTTTGATAAGGGGTGCTGAAGGCTTGCACGCTCAGCACTGAGATGCGCTAAAGTGAACTGTGGGAGGGGAACGGTCCTGTGCTGGGGACCGAGGATGCCATGGGGGCATGGCTGAGTCGCTGAGGAATTTCTGATGTGTTAGTGAGAGTGGTGTGAAACGTCAGGACCAAGAGGGGAAAGAGGGACTCCCAGTGTTTTAATTGTAGAATTTCCTTTTTTGGAGCGCGAGTCCAAGTAGGGCAGAAACAAACTGCATTTTGAGGCAAGGCTTGATGAAGTTCCCGGCAGCAAGCTTTGGCAGGAGGGGGCTGCCTGCGGGTGCCGTGCTGCTGCCTCTGCTGAAGGAAGTGGAACAGATGTCACTTTTAAGAACAGATTATGCAAAGAAAACATCCACATTTATCTTAGAATATTGATCCAGATGGGAAGCTGAACTACAAAGCCTTGAGACTAGCAAAAGGCTGAGGGAAGAGGAGAATGAACTTGGCAGCTGCATTGTTCCCCCCGTGACCCTCCAAATGAGACGAGCTGAACTGAGCGGTGTGCCTACCCCGTGAGCCAGCTGCGCAGGCATGGGCGGCCCTGGCACGTGCGGCTGGGGGGGCTCCGCGCAGGGCTGCAGGGCTGCTGCCCGCCCTGGCGCGTGCGGCTGGGGGGGCTCCGCGCAGGGCTGCGGGGCTGCTGCCAGCCCTGCTGTCAGCAGGCAGGCAGCATCGCCCCTGCCCGCAGGTGGCTCACGGCCGAGGCCGCATGAGCTGACCCTGGAGATAACTCCAATATTAGCCCTGTCGTTTGCTCCCTCTCACAGAGCAGGAGAAAGTATTTCTGTTTTTTTCCCAAAGGTAAGTACTGGACTTGATGATCTTAGAGGTCTTTTCCAACCTTAATGATTCTCTGATTCTACTTTTCGCTGTGCAGAAAGGTTTTGCATGGTTATTGTTGGCTGCAACTCCAGCTGGCGGGTACAGGATGAGTATTTTCATCTTTTGAGTGTATTTAGGGCTGGGAAATGTGGATTGAAAAAAATTTAAGGTTTAATAAATATTTTCAGTCAATTAAAAGAGGTGGAAGAGACACCTTCACATTCTGGACACTTGAGAGAGAATTAAAGAGAAGGGAAATAATCAAAGCAGGTTTTAAAGTAATATATTTAGCTAGAATTAATACTTCTTTTGTTCATGAATTGAAAAATAGCTTTAGGATGCCTAGAGGTGCAGATGCTTGTGCTGCACATCCAGTGTAAATATATTTAGCTAATTAAAAAAAAAAAAAAATGCTATGTTTGTGCATTTCTAAACTGCACTGGAATGCAAATCGGAGCTCAGCTCACACAGGTTCCAAGTAACATTCTTCATTGAAAAAAGTTTGTCTTTGGACGTTTTCTCTTGTAAGAAGGGAAGAGAGTCCTGAATAAATGTTTTTATCCCTGTAATTACCTAAATACAGGGAGATGTACATATAATCCTGGTTATTAAATAGTGGCAGAAAACTTTGTGTAAAGTTATATATTTTTTGCTRATCAACATATTTAATGATAGCCTCACCAAGTGAAGATTTGTTTTAAGAAAATGGTGTTACAGAAATTTAAATAAAMGTATTTGTCAAATTAATCCAGCTTGGGCAGTGGTTTCAAATCAAGTAATCCTTATATTTGAATCAAATGTATTGCTGTTAGAACAGAAAYAGTTTTCTTTGCTCTCTCACTTTTCAGTCATTGACATTCAGTATTAACTCATCTGATTGTACTGTAAGTTCAAAGAAGATTTAAAGTATAAAGATAAATACTCTTTCCTTATTTGCTGTAGTGTCTTCTCACTGCTATTCATAAAAATAAAAGTATATCTCTGACTAGGGAAGACTTACGAATTTGTTTTACTTGATGGAATTTTATTTTGGTGTGGATTAGATGTTATTTTAATTTTTTTTTCAACTGCATAAAGGTTCTTTGGTTTTAGGATGGTTAATGTTACTATTACAGTGTATGAGCCTTTCTTTTATGTTTTTTGTGCAGTATCAGAATTTCTTCATGCTATGATTTTTTTAAACTATTTTTGGATAAAAGGCTGAGGTYTTCTTGTATATTTGTAAGGCTGCTCTACATACCATCATGACACAATCTGTGTGATCAAAGGTACATTTTTAAAGAGTGCTTTTATTCTGTTGACATATGCATAGACTTCTGTGTGCTGAGGATGTTATTTGAAGGAAGTTGCTTGAAGGATAACTCATGAGACTGTGTAATATCTAATTTTATGAAAGGGAGATGGCTCCTCTCTGTGGTGATGAGCGGTATTGGTTTTTAGAGAAAGCCACGTAGAAAATTTCCATGTAAGGGAGACTGCTGGGGACAGATTGGCAGCTATGATGTCTTTAACTCGAAATGCTTTTCTAGTAGCTGGGATGATAAAAAAAGAAACAGCCAACCTGAATTGGTCTGAAATGCGGTTATGCTAGCTAACGGAGAGATCATAACTAAATTTTACAAACTCCATGCTTTGCTTACAAGCTTTTTTACAAAATATGAGATGATACTTAGGTCTGGTTCACARTCTGATCTAACAATTATATTTTCTCATGTAGTAAATTATAAAAATACAGGGAGATAATTCAGCTTTCAAATGGTTTGTGCTGAAGAATTGAATGCTGAATGAAATGACACAGGCTGATGTCTAGGTAGGATGTAGGTCTATGTGTGTCTTTTGCACTAGAAGTTTATTATTCTAGTAGGGTGCGTGGCGTTTATAGGCACATTATGTGCATATACACGTAGATGGATATTAGCACCAACCACTTTTTCAGTTGAAGGAGTTTTAAATATCTTAAAAATCTGCTGGCCATAGACTTACTGATTATTTGTTGGTAATTTCCTATATACACTGTAATAACCCCATGGCATCTGATCCTGCATTGAGGATGCTTTAGTTTGCTACTGTGGCAGGGAGCGTTGTTTCTTTGGGGTTTTTTATTCCCTGATACAGATTTTACTCTGAGAGCTCATTGAATCAGAGGCCAAAACCACGTCTGAAATCACAACTGTTTTTAGCTCTGATGTGTTCAGGGACCTTGTCTCCTCCAGTGGACTAGTAAGTGTCGTTTCTACATTTCCTTACAGTGCCTCATAAAACAGGGTCATCAAATTAAACTCATCTGCGACGTTTCAGAATTCAGCTTCTCTGTGCAGCGGAAGTGGCAGCTTCCCTCACACCTCCCGCGCCGCAGCCCGTCTGCGCTGTGCGGGACACGAGCGCACGCTCAGCAAACTACTGCAGGGCTGGTTTTCACTCGTCTCATTTTAGGAAAGAGTGGGAAAATGCTCTTTTCAAAAGAGTGTGCTTTTTTGATGTTTAAGGTTGGAAGTCCTGTTAAGTCATACCGATTCTGAGCTGCAGGCTTTATTTTATGAGATGTTCTACCTAAGAGAGATGGCTGGTGTCACATATCTATTGCGTATCATTACCCAGGCAAATAGGCTTTGTAAGCTGAGGAAGAAGTTCACTGAGTTACGGAGCACTGTGTAACACAGTTTAAAAGAACTCCAATTCCAAATGATGTATTTGTTTAATCTTAAAAAAAACATTTTTTTTTTCTCTGAGAAGTTAAAACTATTATTAAATTGTTTTGGAAAAGCAGAATAGAAATTCTCATTGAATGGCTTCTGTTCACTGCTAAAAAAGAAAGTTGTGKTTTGCCTCCTGGTAAATGATGCATGGGATTTGTTCTGAATTAAAAATAGAGAGAATAGAAAGCTTGTTAGCTCTGCTGTGTTGGTAAGCTTGACAAGGCAAATATTGGCAGAGAGGGAGAGCATACCTACTCCAATCGACCTGATAGTAAAAATAAGTATCATGTCTTCAGTGCTAGGGGTACCTCTTGGATAGCTCCATCCACAGCAGTAACCCAGAAGATTTTAAACTTTGTTTTTTCTTTTAGTACTGAAAATGAGTTCTTTATTGGTGAGCAACACAAAAAGCTTTCAGGCTTGCCAGTAGGAATTGTTAAATTAAAAGGTTATTTCCAGAACACTTGTATCTCATCATCTGAGCACCAGAAGCAATTAAATCTTTACCACTGCACGGGAGAGAACTGCCTGGAATGGAAAAGATTAGATATTTTTCAAGATGTTGAAAGGATCGTGATTCTCAGAAAAGACCCATTTAAGAATAGTTTATGACTGTTGTAGTTATAAACTCTGCCGTAAAAGGAATGGGCTGTATGTTGGCAGGCTACCAAGTCAGGGAAAACGAAAGTGCAGCTCAGCGCTATTTTAGTGCATCAGATCTGGGAGGAGCAGGAATGGACGGGGGGGGAAATCCCAATTGACCTATATTTGCTCTCCATTGGGAAGTATTGCCAGTCGTAACTGTTGGGAAACAATCTGCAAATGACAGATGTGTGAGCGCGCGCTTGCAAGGCTCAGAGGCTCGCTGGCTTCTGCCCTTAGCCCCAGGGATCCTCTTTCGTCCCAGGCTTTGGGGACTCCTTACTTGTCTAGTCTCTTCCTCTCCTTGGGGTCCCTCTGCTTTTTCTTGTCTCTTCGCAATTCCACTTTTCCCATTTCATCTGTTGCCCACAAGGCTTGCCGTGTCTTGTCTCTGCACTAATGAAATCTCCTTCCATTTTACACCCCTCCCTAAAGACCAAGTCAGAGTCCCTTGAGCAAGGACCCTCGTAACTTTTGTATTACTTAAAGGAGAATTAATTAACTCTCTCCTCCCCTTGCACTCAGTGTAGCACGGGTGTCCTCTTCATCCCCACTGTACAAGGCCATGTCCTTTGACTGTTCCGAGGGGACCAGTACCACTGCCCTGCTGTGTGCAAATGTTAAGTAGTAAAATAAGGAGAATTCAGCCTCGCAGTTCTCTCCTCCATGCGAGCAGTTGCAGAACAGAGAGGCATTAATGCGCTTTTCCCCTTCTCGCTTTTCGGGAGGCTACAACCTTCAAAAACCCCTTTGTTTTGATTATCCTCTCGCGTCTCAGGCCTTTTTAATTTGGTCCCTGGACACACCTCTGGGCTTTAGTTACACCAGCACACCAGCCATTTTGTTGCCAAACTGGTTTTTCACTAGCTGGAGAGGGGAGCAATGCAGTGGCCAGTTCAGCATACAAAAAGGCGTATTCCTGTAAGGGATTGTGAGCTTTCCATCTTTGGCAGCTGATGCTACAGAGAATGTTAGCTCAATTCAGTAATTAAATGAAAATTAAATATAACTCTGTGTTCTCTGCTCAGATGTAGTGTTTTCCTTTTATAAGTATCAATCACTTTTCTATTCTGGATAACCATTCTAATGTAAATGCAAACTCACAGACACGCGGAGTCCTACCTCCTAACTTGGCATATTTTTTTCTCAACAATTGAAATCAGTGAAATTATCCTGAATTGTGCACAAAGGTTTCAGAATCTAGTTTATTTTCCAAGATTTTAATGGTTATTTTATTGGAAAGATAATAGTTTTAGCCTGCACGATGATCTGAAATCTGTTGTGGCAATCTCTGTTAGGTGGAGGAGCAAAGTCTGGGTAATAAAGGTTGGACTAAAGGCTGCGCTCCTACGAAGATCTCTGATTCACTTCCGTAGGAAACTTACACGCAGCCTAAGGATGGAATATGGAGGCTTTGCTTGTCACTGTGTATCACAGAGTGGGAGTCGGTGAGCAGGTGAGAATGTAAGTCCCCTCTATAGGGACAGCAGTGCTTCCACACTGTCTGATCCTTCCTCATCTTCTTTTCCTGCTTTCTTCTATTTCTTTGTCTCATCTCAACATTTAGACTTTCCTTCTTCCTCCCCTACTCCAGCTGTTAAAATGATGAATATAGAAGATACTGCTGCTGAAGCTTCCCAGATAGAATATGAAAAAGATACATCAGTAGCGTTAATAGGCTGGGCCATATTACCCCATTTTGCCCCTGGGCACCGTGAGGAAGCCGTGGGACCGGGGAGGGCCTCCTGTGCCCCTCGAGCTTGAGCAGCTGCGGCGTGTGCTGTGCTTGGTGTGCCCACCTCCAGCCCTGCTTGCTCTGCAGGTGCAGGGACAACTGCTATACTTTCCATTATGAGACATTAAATATACTCCTCGGTTAAGCACGTCTCTGTTTCCTCCACAAAGGATCACTCCTGTAAGTAAAGCCCATTAAAACATCTGTAGCTGGATCTGTCAGTATCCTAAAGCATGTGTCATCCAAACTGATACTTAGAAATCCCTTATGTGTTAAGACTGTGTGTTCTGTATTGCAGGAAGGTGTATATTTTAAGTTTGAGTTTCTATGATAAATACACTCAGTTGCTATGGGAAGAGTTTAAAAACAAAATCCAGCATAAGAGAATATGTAAAATTCAAGAAAGCAAAAAGGTTTTGAACTTCATTTTTTAGGCTCCTTTCTTAGAGCAGTACTAACTTCAAGTTTAAAGCTTGAAGTTTCCTGGTTTTCCGCTCAAATATTATGAGGTATGGCAGTAATTACCTCCTTTACCAGGGCACAATGTAAACTTCCTAAAAGTAGTCTGGATTGCCATTCAGTTTGCACATTCCAGCACAAACAGCTATGGAGAACATGCTTTAATTGAGAGTGTTAAAAGTGAAGTGGGAATTCAGGTCTAATACTTCTGATTTCTGTGGCTGTAATTGAGAAGCTAGTATTGTATGAGGTGGGGGGGGAGTATATGCAGACAAGCATGCAAGTTAAATGCTACAGTATTTTGTAGACCTGTAAGGCTAACACAATTAGTTTCTTTTAAAATGCCTCTTCAATAAGCCTTTGAGAAGCTTATATTTATAATTATCTGTATGAAGTTTTGCTGCATGTTGTTAGCTGTTAATGATTAAAGTAGTCTACTCTCATCAGACGGTGAACTTTTGCAAGGTATTTTAATAGCAAATCACGAACTTGTGAAGACACCTTGTTTGCATTATCAATGGCCGTACAAGCACATGAAAATCCAGAGCCTAAAATCTCTCTTTAAAGGTGAATTTCCAAAGGTTTTGTCAATTACCTTTACAATTTTGTGCTGAATGCTTCAAATACAGTGCAATGCATTGAAGCATGCAGTTGTCTAAAATTACAAAGCACAAATGCATATTCACAGGATGTGTGGTTTTTTGAGGGCTGAAGGCTGCTGCCTCATTGTTCTGGCAGGCTGTTGGGAGGCCAGGACAGAAGGGATGGTTAGCCCAGGTAGTGAGGCATATGTGTGTGAGGAGAACACTTTGTGCACTGCAAAGGGTGCTAGTTTCAGGATCAGACATCTTGGATCGGAAGGGGGAACTGGAACTCTTCCCTTCTCCTTTCCCCAGTAAATAACCGGCAGTCCTCATACCGCTGCTGAAAAGTTTTCCTGTGCTCCAGTCTCCTGCCACAGCTGGCAGCTCGGTGATGGTTATTGGATCAGTCCCCATTAAACATCTCCTTATAAGCTATTAAACATTGCCTTTACCACCCACCCTCCCCACCACCTTAGCACACACCATGACAAACCTAAGACATTTACCGCAAACAGTAGAGTCCCTAAAAACGACCAAGTGCAATGCAGGGAGCAGGAGAGACCAAGGGCTTCGGCGTTAGCAGAGAATGTGTTAAGGGAAAATGACTAGGAAGTAAGTAACTGTTTAGACACAGAAATCCATGATTATACTGAAATACTTGCTCATGTGGTTCTCTCTAGGCTACACTTTTTGTTCCTGCAGTGCCCAGTGGTTGCTCTGTTCTGTCTGCTGAGTCTGACTGGCAACAGCTTTTAGGTGAGCAAAAGCCAAATAAAAAAAAAAATCCAAATGCTAAGGCTGGAATAAATGTGTATATTAAATATTCCACTAAGCTTTATCAGTGAAACATTTGGTTACAGTTTGATTTATGTCCAAATAAATAAATAAATAAAATCTTTGCAAAACAACTGTTTGAACTTATTGCTGGATTGGAGAAGCTTAACAAAACAAATAGTAATTAAAATTAAACTGTTAATGTAACACTTGAGTATAGAAGACTCACAGGCCTTTACTGTCTTCCAACTTCTGGTTGTTTGGGTTTCTCCAGGATGGCAATATTTTCGCTCTTTTGCTTTTTCCAGTGACATACATAGAAATTCCTGACGTAAGAGCCTGGCTCTCTGGCTAGTGTGTACCTATCTCTAATTGTTTCCTGCCCTCCAAATGGGGCAGAGACTTGGGGGTGGGGGAGGGAAATTGGAAAAAAAGTAGAAGCCTCACTCTATTAAGGTCTCATTATTGGGGCAGGAAAAAAAATGATTGTTCCCTTAAGAATTTGTGTTATTTTTAAATTTACTTGTAAAGGGCTAAAACTTCACATTTTTCTTGTAAGAGCTGGGATTCTCATGTAATTTTAGGAATTCTGGACCTGAGTTGTCAGGAAAAACACTAAATATGGAAAAACTTAAACCAGTAGCGTTACCAGCTCCTGAGATCCTTGATGTTTCCCTCACAGCTCTTAAAAGCAAGATGTGATAATACCAGAATTTAATCTCTGAAGTTGTCCTTCTCCCAAAGCAATTTCTCTAGTTGCAGACAGAGGTTGAGAAGACATAACCTGAGTATGGACAAARTTCTTAATTTCCGAAGGACAAATTTGACAGACCCCCTACATTACTTTTTAACAAATCATGTTTATTTTGGGGCCGAACTTGTGATTTCTGAACGTTTGCAATTGACAACTTTCAACTCTTGAAAGTTGGCAGTACTTCAACGTATGTCAGTATTAAGATATCAACATCCTAAAAGGAAGGCTTCTCTGGAGTTAGAATGTGTATCATCCCAGCAAAAGGCTCCCGAAGCCCACCTAAGGACATAGTTACTGCTGTATTTGTATGATCTATAAGATTTACAAGTTATCTCTGAGCATAGTGTGTGTATTACGCGAGCCAGGCAGATGAAAGCTCCGCACGGTGCTAGGTTAAAGGGTGAAGTGCAGTGAAGGGGCTCCAAGAGGTCTGGTGATACCGGGGGACAACTCTGGAGGAGCCAGCGGTGTCCTGCGTGTTGCAGGCAGTGCAGCAAGCAGCACGTGTTAAAAAAACAAAACAAAACAAAACAAAACAAAAACAAACAAACAAAAAAAAACCCCACAAACCAAAAAACCGAAACAACCCACCAAACAACCCACCAAACAACCACCCCCAAAAAACATAAATCACAACAACAACAAAAAGTAGCGTATAAAAGCAGCATCCCCTTCCCTGGATTAGTGAGTTTCGCACTGAGCTCTTCATGGAGCATCTCTCCCACCAGAAGAGTGGCATGTTGCAGTGCTGTGATAAAGATGCATGCGGGGTGAGAAGTCTGCATGGTGGGAGTGCAACGCTGCAGTACTCGCCAAGGTGAGCAGGTTACCATCGTTCTCTGTCAGCCTGTTCTCTGTACCTGTGGCATCAGGGTGTGAAGCACCTCCAAACCAAATGTGTTAATTGTAATGAGATTGACTTTGTTCTTCTCTTTACTTGTTCTTCACAAGCAGTTCTTAACCTTGGTCTGTAAGCTCCCCGTGGCAGGGGTTTTGTTTGCRTACGTACAGTACCTAACACCAGGAGGTCCCCTTCCTACTTGAAACTACTGGGCACTGCTGTAATGTACAGAGTAAATAAAAATAGCGATGAAAACGTCAGCAATAAAAGAATAAAATATGTTAACTGCAATAAAGTACTTTCATGAACACTCAGTTATATTTTATTGGGCTTTCAGGACTTATATATCCTCTGAGTCTTTATGAATACTTGAGACTAAATAACAACATTTTGGTGAACACTGAAATATTTGACATTTTCAAGAGGTCAGGATCTATTTTATAATCCTTGGGGATTTCAGATAATTTCCTTTAAACTGTTTACACTTGAGGGAGTTACGGCCCTGACAGAGGAGAGCAGGGGAGCAGTGTTGGTGTGGGAGGTCAATCCAGGACCACAGAGGAGCACGTCTGTTGGGCCAAAGGACTGCCCAGCAGGAAGGTGATGTGGTGCGTCCCTTCACCTCTGTGCTGTGCTTGTCAGGTGTCTGTGTCTGGCTGCTCTGGGAGGCTTCATAAATGTGTATAAGACAACATATAGGCAGGGTCAGTAAAGAGCTGGCCGCGTAGGGATCAGTCTGTCCGTCCGCCCTTTGGCATGCTGACCTCCAAAAGGGCCAACAGTACTCCTGGTCTGAAACAACCGCTCCAGAAAGTCACGCTGCTGAGAGTTCTGGCGGAGCCGAGCGCTCACGAAGCCCCGCGGGCGGCGGCACCCCCGCGGAAGCCCCGGGCAGGCCGTGGCGCAGGAGTAATGGCGGCCGAGGCACCCGCCCGCCCGCCGCCGCCTGACGGCGGGGCCGCGGCGGAGGCCGAGCGGGGCCGGGCCGAGGCCGCCAGGCGGCGCCGCCGTGCGCGGGCGGGAGGGGGGTGGGCGGCGCAGGCCGCCGGCGGGGGGCGCCCGGTGCCGCTGCTGGCGGAGCGCGGCTTTGTTCTGCGCCCGGGCGGCCGCGCTTCCCGCCGGCAGGCGCGGGCACCGGCGGGCGATCGGCGGCGGGGCAGGGGCAGTCCCCTCTGCGCTGCCCGCCGCGCGGGGAAGGACTCCCGCAGGGAACCTGCGCGCTTGTAGCGCGGCTACGTGCAGACCTCTGGTCTTTTATTAGCCAGTAGTCTGCTCGGGAGGGGTTTTATTCTTTTTTCTAAGCAGCTTTGCAGTCGCTCGTGACGATGACACGTTTATTTCTGTGAAACGGCTCTCTCGGGCTGTCCGCCGTGCAGCGCCCACCTTCCCCTCCCCCGTTCAGCAGCCCAGAGATGTTCAGGTTTCGCAGCGAGTTTAGTTTGGAGAAGTCGGAGTTCAGGCATGTTAATGCAAGCAGGTTTCCGTCAGACACACTCCAGAGTGGTTTGGTAATATGTATGGCTGTGTGCTGTGTGCTTGTTCTTCAGGATGAGACCGTGGTCAGCTCCTCCCCACTTGGGGAAATGCCCGGGACAAAGCCCTGCTCTGGGCCATTGCTGGACCCTGCATCCCGCAGCCCTTGTGCTGTGACACGCAAAAGAGAAAGAGGGCACCTGGGAGGAGACTTGGAGTCGTGCCCTGCTGCTTATTAGCCACCCGGGGCCTAATCCTCCTTCCACCAGAGTCCATGAGACTTCGGTGGGGGTGGGCCCCGGTCCCCCATGCCACACAATCTTCTGAAGCGAGCTGCGGCTATGAATGGTTGGGCTATAGGCAGCTGCGTTTCCTTTTTCCCATCGTGGGTAAATGAAACAATTAGTATTCATGCGCTAAATCCTTCTAAAATAAAATCTTGCGACTGCCATCTCTCTGTTTGCTATATTTAAACTGGCCGGAAGATTGTTTAAATATATCTCATGGACAGTTTACAATGCGAATTATTTCCTGCCTTTAAATAAAAGAAGTCGTGGTTTTAAGATATCTGGCAAGTTTATTATGATGAAATGTCACGTTCCTCAAACAAGTCATCAAAAGAACAATTTTTAGCAATGACTGGTTTCCAGCATTCACCATTCAGAAATGTTGCGGAGTGTGATTTTGTTTTAAATAAAATCAATAGAAAAGCCTGGATGTTTGATCTGCCCGGCATTCCTGGGTGTTCAAAGCAGGATTCCTGCTATCTAGCTGAGGTCCTGAGGTTTATCCCTTAGTACCTCCGCAGTTGTGACCATGTAGGTTGCTACCCCGAGTTGCTCCAAGTTAGGTATCTAAAGCAGCTGTTGTGAATGCCTCCTATAAAAATGCCCCCTCACTCTCACTTGGTAGCATAGAAAGTTGCTTCACTGAATACTGTGTAATATGTATCAAAATATTAGGGTTGTGTGTGTCAGAAATGGGCTAAACATACTAAGAAAAGTGCATTTAGAATTGTACTCCCATGTGGTGGTCTCAAAAAATTGTAAGCATTGTTTTTTCTGTGAATGTATCTTAACATTTTTGATGTTTTAATTTGTTCTCATCTTTTTTTTTTCTTTTTTTTTTCTTTTTCTTCCCTACTCAGCTCTTGCCCCTGTTCTTTGCCTCTGGTTTTGTTGGTGAGGATATCACAGTGATGTCTGCATTCAACCTGCTGCATTTGGTGACAAAGAGCCAGCCAGTGGCCCTGCGAGCCTGTGGGCTTCCCTCAGGTTGAATGGGTGCTGCTTGTTGTGTCATGCATAATGAAGGCCCTTTTAGGAATGGGTGTCTCTGCTGCAGGAAACGATGTGCTATGGGTTGCTCTGGTTTGTTAAATTTTCCTTTGAACCCGAAGTTTGTTTGCCTTTTTTTTTTGGTACAAGTCACTGGCTTGAGTGAGGGTTTTCATATAAGAGATTTTAGGATGCTTGGAAATGCTGTCTGACTTCCTTGTCCAGCATATTCTCTCTTAAATTTTATATTACTTTTCTCATTTGTGGCAAAAACAGTAGAATTAAACTGAAAATAATTTATTAAATGCCATTCGTTATTTTTTTTAAAAGATGCATGAAAGAATTTAGCATATTGATTGCTATTAAATCATAGAACTTAAAAATATTTTCCAAAATCTTTAGCAGTATACTATAGTTACACTCCATGTGTCCCTTTTTACACTTTTATTATAAATCAAATATGTTGCACTAAAAATTATGTACAAAAAGTGTGCAGAATTTAAAGCTTAATTCTTTCATTCCTCTGACAGCATATTCTTTAGTTACGTGACACTTCTCTAAATAAATAAATGGAAACATGCAATTTAATGCCCAGATGCAGCTGCACTTTTCATGTAAGGTCCAGGTTCTGCTATTAGGTCTGTGAAGGGTGCCGTAAGACCCCATCTCCATGAATTGCTTGTATCACGAAAACCTTGAACCTAAGTATTTTGTGTTTCACTTGAACAGCAACAGTATCTGTAATGTCTGCATAATAATGTCAGTGTAGGTGGTTATGTGGGAGAAAATAAAAGCTGCACTGAGCTAATTTTGAATGTTACTAGGAATTTTCTTGACATCCAAATAAAAAAGATACAATCCTGGCTGATCAGTATTTGAAGCATCAAAAAAGAACCAGCTTGGGTGTTTGTACTACACTCACAACTGGTTCATAAGGGTGCAAAATGTTAGGAGCACTCTTTCCCAGAGCTGGACTTAACAAGCATATGGAGGTGATGTTTTAAAGATTTTTTTTCAGTGATAAGACATCAGTTTTCAAGCTGATGGATTTTTCTAAAGCTGATTACATTTTATTTGAACTAAATCTGAGTCCAATTTTTGCAGCATTTGTGTTCTGTTTCCCCCCACATGTGCACAAAACTCCCATTAACCTAGATAGGAGCTGCAAACACATATTGAGGAAGAGAGAGAATAGCCCACGTTGTGTCAGCCTGACCTTGATTTCCTGTTATATTTGCTGCTGAGCCAGATTTAAAATCCTAAAAATATAGGGTAAGCAAATTTCCTTAGCCCTCATTATGCACCTTTTGATGCACACTCATATTGCTGGTGTCTACCTTAAAATGGGGGCACTCAGTCTTCTGGCCATTTTGTTCCTGCGCTGCGAAGGAGATCTCAAAGTTGGTCAGCTAGAAACACAGCCTGTGGGAGGTTTTGCTATTGCGTACCTGTTTGCAAAGCATTATGTTAGCTATTGTGTCAAATCGTTTTTCTGGCATAATCCTGTAGGCACATTTTGGAATAAAAAGCTCATAACACTACTGTTTATTCCTGTTCCTTTGATCCATATCTGTGCAAACATTAATAGATTGAGTTCCACTGACTGGCTACTTTATAGATACATATATAGATATTTATATATAATAAATCCAAACTCATCTGCTAACAGTGGAATAATATACAATCACATATCTCACATATTTTAAGAGTAATCTAAATTCCCCAGATGCTTATAAATTAACGTAAGCTTGCTTTGCCTTTGGTTTGGTTTTTGTGTGTGGTGTATTGAGGGGGTTGCAAGTAAATGGTATAGCATGTATCAAATTAAACATGGGAACGAGATCTAGAGCCAACATCTGCTTAAATGCCACAATGCACTCTGACTTTAACTTTTGAATATACAGAAAACGCCCCGAGTTCTCATGACTTTTTTATAACATAACACTTTGAGTTAGTACTTTTCCCACCACCCAGTTCTGTGCGAATTTGCAGCCCTGCAACCATACCACCATGCTATGTGCCCACCTAGTCTGGAATGGTGTGGAGTTTGGTCGTCTTCTGGTTGAATGGCAATTTCCATACGGAAGGAGATTTTCCAACCATCGGGAACCCCTGCCCGCTCAGCGTAAGGGGGCAAAGTGCCGGCAGAGCTGTAAATTGGGCTTCTGAATGCAGTTTTAAACTCCATGCAGTTAAATATTTGCAGGACGACGACTTGAATGAAAGTTTCATTTGAGTTTCTACGCTTGGAATGGTACCCCTGTCCTTCCTGTAAGGAACAAAGTAATACAAAGTAATCTTTATATTTAGTATAAAGTCATAGTTGTAGATCAGAAGCAAGTGAAAAAAATTTTTTTTTTTTTTTTCAAAAAGTTAAATGAATGAAATAATGCTAAGAAGTATCTTAGAACAGGGGTGACCTTCTGTCTCTTCTTGGAAATACTATTTTGTAAGCATGTGCAAGTTTCGCTGGATTATTCGTAAACTGAATTAACAGTTGTGCTAGTGAAGTGTTTTTACTTGCACTTTTTCTATTTGTATATTAGCACCTGGAGTGCGGATCTATTCTTCCAAATTTTATTTTAAAAATATTTTTTTGTCTGAAGTTAGGACTAAACGTTTCAATGTGTGCAAACCTAGTGCACGGTTTGCCCATAACATTTTTTATAGCCGACATGGTAAAGTCAGAGTATCAGCAGGCACTCCCAGTAGATGGCACTAAGCATATGTTGTTTTGCACACCTAGCACTATATGAAAAGCTTCCCATTTAGGAGTCATTCATACATGAAGTACACCCTGAGATCTTATGAACATTTATAAGCATTTTAAGACAAGCGTGAGCATTGGGAGAAATCACATCAATCTGTGCTTGTACGCAAACTACATTCACATTGGTTCAAGGTTTCTTCATTTCCAGTAATGATCACAGCTCCATTGTGTCTGTCGTGTGATGTAGAAGTGTCTCTCCTTGAGCCTGCTTTATTAGAGTTGAATGCTCTAAATTTCTTTGGAAGTGTAGGATGCACTCAGCACCTGCCAGGATTTAGTTCACAGAAATTAAATCTTTAAAAAAAAACCCCAAAACCACAACAACCCCCCCCCAAACTTTTAATATAAAAACTACTTCAGCTGCTTTAGTGCATACCAGCAAGTAACTGATACAAGTAATGATTATGCAGATTCCATGTACATATGTTTTCTGTAGCAGACCACCAAGCTATAAAGTAAAAAGAGAGCTTATTTTGCTTTGCTGTGTCTTTAATTATTATGGGTTCTCATTTCTTAAAAAAATCCTTTATTTCTTTAACACTTTGAATGTTGTGCTGCTTACATCACATTTTTTGCATGAGATAATTTGGCTTTTCCTCTCCTGTAGATTAGAGAAAATTATGGTGCTTGTAAAATTAAGTAAAAGTAATGATGAAGAAATTACAGGGGTAGACTTAGTATTTTTTTTCTGTATGAAATAATAAAGTCCTAGATAATATTAAATTGTTGTGAAGTGTTTAATTACTAAAATAACTACTAGTAGGAAACCATAGTTTTCTAGGATTAGATTAAACTACAATACATCTGTATGAAGATGGTGCTGGGCATATGGTGTAAGTCTTTATTAAGTAAATGTCTACAGTATAGTTTTATTAAACTTGTTTTATTAAATCTTTGTTAATTCCAAGTTTCAGTATAATGTCTTTCCATAAAATTGAAATGAATAGTTAGTGAACAAAAAATTACTGAGTCTCAAAATTGGATTTTTAGTAGTAATCTGTTAACATAAAGGATTACTTTTACGAGCAGATCTTGCAAATGGTTACATACATGAGTTATTCGTATGCATTTGTCCCTCTGAACTCTCAAACTGCTCATGCAGTGAAATTATCTGTATGTGTAGTATTTGCCAGATCTGGCTTTAACAACAAAAAGTCTAGAAAAGAGCTTAGTCTTGTCTGTTCAAAGTACAGTAGCTGCTATCAAACTTTGTGTGACTGAAGTATGTCTAAACGTTTCATATTGTATGTTTCTATGTTCAGAGATATAATTTCCATAATGTATGTTATAACTTTCCCATAGCTTTCCATAATGTGTATCGCCAAAGATGTACTACTACAGATGTCTCTTCACATGGTCTGAAAGAAAATAAAAGTAAGACTGATATGTTGTATAGCAACACCCGCCAGTATGGCTATGGTTAAATGCCTGTCAATGTTTTCATTATAAATCCCTATTTTCTGGGGTTTATATCTTGAATGTAAAAATCTGCTCTGGGTTTAAATATGTCATACAAGGTCTCAGCTGGATGTACTTGTTCTTCAGAACTGGTTGGGGGGCAAAAATTAAAACTCATTTCTATGAAGCTAAATTTAAAAAAAAAGCAAATACCAATTTGGAACAAAAATAGATTTTTAAACTTAAAATACAGTCTTACAAATTACCTAGTTCACTACCTCCCAGCAGGTATGAGGAATTTGATAAATGCTTGAAAAGAGTCTTGAAAACAAGCACTATGTGAGCACAATAGTAAATAGCACGTGAAGCTGTTCATGTGTCATTATTATATAAATGTCTGTGTGTATGTCTGCCTCCTAGTCATACGATGGTAGAATGCTGCATTATCATAATAGAGCATAACATTATAATAATTTTGGAATGGCTTGAAAATGGATTTTAAAAATCACCTTTGTCTTAATAGGAGTACATTCGATGTTGTGTTTGCTTAAAAAATTATCCTGTATTGACAAATGTTTATTTTGTACAATGGTGTTCCGTCTAGAATACCTTGTTTAATACAGTTTAGAATGAAATTTATTTGTAGATATCTCATTGGGAGTACTACTGTTATTGTGCCTGATGCTTGCAAAACTTGGGATCATGAAGGAGACCAGAAACSCTATGTTAATGTACCATTTTTGTTTGCACCCTAGGGTTTGTACCCTGTTTTGTCCCCCTTTTTAACTCCTCGTTCTGGCGGAGTTTTGCACTCTCCCTGATCTGCTTCATAGACAGAAGGCGCTCGTCCCTGCCTTGTCTGGGTGGAGGCTCTGCAGTGACTCTCTGGCACTGAGTAGCAAAGGGATGATGAGAAGTTTCTTGTGCTCCCAGCACCATGCACAGAGCCAGTTCCTTAATGTGTTCCCTGATGGATCTCTTAAGGTCATTTGCTTTCCCTTCCTACTCCCATAAAGGACCCACCACAAGCCATTTCTACCTTTCTTGCAGGAATGTTTTAATTCTGGGAGCTCATAAATTTCCTGCGTTCCATTCCTGTGCCCTCTGCAGCTCAGGCTTACTGCATTTTCTGCTGAAGTTGGGTATGGAAAAGATGAAGTTTCAGCACTAAYGGTGTGTCTGTGTTTTCAAGTCTCCCATGAAAAGCTACTTTTTCAGTTATTGGACCATCTGTCTATAACAGGAGGCCTGAGAAGTCCTTTAAGGACTGCTTCACTTTTTTCCCTTCAATTAAAAGCAACCCCTGGCTTTGTCCTTTCTCTGAGGAGTACATGATGAAGGTTGCAGAGAAGAATGTGATGTAAAGGAGAGATGACAGCACACAAAAAGGAAGGAGATTTTATATATTGCTAAGCTGAGGGAGGGCAAGCAGGAAAAGGTGCAAGATGGGAATGTGAACCCTAAAGTCAGTAAGAGTATGTTGGGAGGTGATGGAGGAGATGATCCAGGGGGTCACTTAGGTGTGAGCTTGGAATTTGATGGTACATTGAATGGGTCTAGAATATGGACTGGGAGTCGGGCACCAGAAACACGAACATTACCATAAGTTGGCTGTTATGTTAACCACAGGTTGCTACAGCACAGATCATGATTTGGGGGTAAACAAGTAGAGAGAAATTGTGTCCCAGAGATGGCTAAGCAGCAGAAAATGTTTGTTCTTAGTTACAAGCTGAACATGTGTCTCATCTCGTGATTTCCTTCAAAAGAAGCTGTGTTGGGAATGGGTGCGTGGCTGGGGTACGAAGGTGCCCCCTGCTCCCCGCAGGAGAGGTTCTCGTGGGACGGTAGCTGCTGGCAGCCCAGGTTCGGCACTGGCAGCTTTGTGCGCTGCAGGTAAGAACTCCCTGCTCAATGCTCTGGCCCAGGTCAAGGAATCCCAAGGAGAGCAGACCGGGGAAGGGCTCGACGGAGTCCTCTTAAAGCCCTTTTATAGGGCATGACCCCATCTTCCTGACCCATAAAGCATGGCTGAATTTTACAGAAACATAGGGAAGTCTGGAAGGCCCACTAGGGAGAGAAGTTGGCAGTTACTAACCTTTTTGTCTGTTTCTCTACCTTTAGTCCTGAAGCAGGTTGAGAGGGGAGGGGGCTACAGTGTTTTCCGTGGTGGCCATAGCAGAGCAACAGCTGGAGCACAGCATGTTACAGCTGCTTCTGTCCTCATGCTGGGTACGTCCCTCAGTGCTTGGAGATGTGGGATGAAAGGSCATGGAGCAGGCTGTCCCTGCCTGCGTCTTTGCTAAAAGGGTTCCTGCACAGTTGGAGACAGACCGAGTTTTGCAGGGGTTGGATTTGGGCTGTTGTGAGGAATTGGAGGAGAAGAAAGACCTCCCCCCACTCCTCTCCTTTCCTCCACCCCCATCCCAAGTATAGATTGCGGCACCTTGATTCTTGAAACGCAGTGCTCATTTCACAGGCCACACATCACTATTGTGGAGGAAGCAGCAGGAGGATTTAGCAACAGCCTGAATGCCACAATAAGCTACACACCACTGCGGTAACCGCTGGCAAATGCTGACTTTTTAATTGTTTCCGCTGCAGGGTTAAACCTTTATTAAAGCCGTGTGAATAAACTTATTTTGATGGCTTACTGAAATATTTTAAATGCAAAAGGTAGCATAAAGCACTCTTATTAAATTCAGCTTAATTCTGCTGTTAATAAAATGCCTTTCCATATGTTGTGCACCCTTTTATTGATTCTGACAGAAATCTACTGACCAGATACAGAGTGCTCAGTGTCTCTGCCTTTCTTGTTTTTAATTTAAACAAATGTAGTGCCAGTGAAAGGTGCTAGGATCATATGAGCAAAACAAAAGTCTCTTTATCTGTTAGGGGAGAGAGGAAGAGAAATCTGTCATTATAAATGTTTCCTCCTCTGCTGCTGTGCCAATAGATCTTGATCTTGTCTTGCCTGGTTTGCATCCAAGAGTAAGGCAAATAGGTCAGCTGCCCCGTGCACTCTGTCTTTGGCCATCTCAGCAGAAAGGGTAACAAAAGTTGCAGTTTGTAACGTAATGAGCTTTTGCTCCGCTTAACTGAAGGTGCTTCTATTCACCAACCTCTGCTGAGCAGCCGCATGCTCCCATCGCTATAGTACCGGTAAAGATGACAGCTCAAAAAGCCCCAGGGGAAGCTGCCTTCACCTCCACTGGCCAGCGCAGGGTGGAGTTGGACTCCTCGGTGGTTGTAATTTGGAAAAGTTGTGAGACTAAGATTGTGGCCGGTAGTGACATTTATTTCATCAACGTGAGATAAGGAAGTAAAGTAGACATCCCTGGAGAGGACAAACGGAGCTGCTTTTCCTTCCCCCTTCCCCACTTCACAAAACACTTCAACCTTTTGTTACATGTTTTTTACATTGGCGGGGAGGGGAGGCAGCTTCAGATTTCTTTTCCAGGGAATGTCTCTTTGGCTTGCGTGGCTACCTCAGCCATGTAACCTGCCGCAAAGGCGCCTGCAGAGCTGAGGAAACAACAAGGCATTCCGTTCCCATAGATGCCGCCTTTACTGGGACCACTGGGGTTCCAGTACCACTTACTTTGGAAAGAAAACGAGTGCACAGAGGAGATGCATTAGTTGGGAGTTTGGAGTTGTTTTTTTTAGTGCTTGAGAAAGTTGTTGTCATATATGGGAGAGCTCTGATGGTGACTYAAAATATATACATTTATATAAAACACAAGCCATGTAGATGACCAGGTGGAAAAAATAAATGTGACAGGTCTGTTACATGATTGCATGGGAAGCTTGCGAATTTGCAAAGAAGGGACTTGCCCTTCCCATGTGGCCACGTGACCCTCCTCGGTGTTAAGTAAATCATTTTTTTTAAAGACAGTTAATTTTTGGGTGGTGTTCTTTTAAGATAGAACCTGGTATTTGACCCAAAATTCTAACTGTTGTCCTGGTACCCGGCTTTTGGATTTTCAATGCACAATATAGTGGAAATGGTCTTCGCCCCATTACTCCTAATGCTTGCATGAAACTGCAAATGGTATTTCAACAGCGGGTGGGAGTTAGCTACCTACAGCAAGAAAGCAAAGGAGCCATCCCTCAGAGAAGAAACACAGATCTGTTTTTCAATGTGTAAAACATTTACAGGGTTTTTTTAATGATGAAGTTTGGATTTTACTTAAACTTGACCTCCCAGCGTTTCAGAGTTCTTTTGCAGCATCTATCCTAGTCAGCAGCATGCTTAGGTAATTTAAAATGGTTTGTGATGGGATTATAAAAAGATCTATCATGTCAAATACACATTTTGTAAAACAGTGTTTTCCGAGTTACAAGCCAATAGAACTGTTTGCATCGATTTGCATTTTCAAGAGTTGTTCTTTTTTAAACTAGATGAGCAGTTCCTGGCTTGTTTGCAGTGAGAGGACACTGCTGTATTCTCCCAAGGCTGCAGACTAGAGGCTGCAGAGAACAGACTAAACAGAGCTGAACTGGAGAGTTGTGCGTTTGCCTTTTCCTAAGCAGAGGGAGAGGCAAAACTGTAAACAAGAGGCATAAACTGTGTAAATGAAATTGGAAATAATAAAAATGAGAGATTCCACTTTTAATAATACTGAGTGTTAGCGATAGCATATGTAAGGATATTTATTTAAAGAAATGTATGCAAATATTTTTTAACCTTGCAGGATTCCTCTTAATGTCAGTTTGAGATAATTTACCATCAATGACTAAGGTATGACCCACTCACGAGGGGACAGGCTTTGGGAAGCAGAGAGATGTATACTTAGAGCCAGATCCTGTGATCTGATGTACATTTGTAGACCCTTATGTAGTTGTTGGAGCTATGCATATTCCCAAGGGTCTGCCCACACAGGTCACATTGCAGGATTGGGGCTGGGGTGGTATATGAATAATAAAATGTGCTGGAAAGCCCCTAAAAAACTGCTTGGGTATATTAAAAGAAGTAGTCCTGAAAACTGGAAGCCCAATTTATTATATGGCTGTGCTCTGCTGGAACATTTGATCTTGCTGTATTTAATTCAGGAAGTCTTAATGGTATGTGCTCAGTGCATGACTGTAATGTCCATTAATGCTAGTGGAACATAAGCATACGTAGAAGGGGGAAAATGTATGCTGTGTCTTCCACACAGTTGAAATGTTGAGTTRATTTCAGTGATAGGAAGCAACAAAACGTACGAGAAAATCATTAGAACTGTTCAAAAGACTATTTGAAGAAGGAAAGCCATCAGGCAAAATGCCACCATATTTCAGGGCATGTCAGACACTAATCGCGACCCTCGGCATGCTGGAGCAGGTGAAGTGCTGAGTGGTGAGGAGTAATGGTCTGCTAACTTGTGTCCATCTGTCTGGATGTATCTCATTGCTAGTTTTCTTGTGATTGCTTATATGGAAGAAAATGGCACACACCTGCATTATGAACCACAGATTTGAAAAGGTCAATTGAAATTGGAGTTTATAGGTGAGGTAGATGCTTAATGTCTTCATTATCAGGTCAACACCCAGAAAATACTTTCTGTTCACTTCATTTGTACAGAGGAGGACTCCAGAGCTGAACTCTGAAATGCCCGCAGTCTGTGGGTGAACAGTAAATGGCAGCGTGCATTGCATTGCTTTTCAGAAAAGCCATTCCTAAGCACAGGAACRCCGTGAAGGCCCCAACAGGGTTTCTGTTGGTGTTTGTTTCACCCTCCTCAGCTTTTTTTTTATGTTTATGTATTAAGATTTGTGAGCCTGGCCTTTTCTTTGTGAAGCCTTCCATCCTGCTCCAGGATCTTAACAGCTTTTAGGACTGCTGTAACTGTTGGCAAAAGGCTGAAGGCAGGTGGCCTCAAGTGGAAACGCTGGTGCCTGTTTGTGGGACAGTTGCATGTGCATTGCTCTTCTAATGAGCGCCGACCCCAACGAAGGCACCGAGGTGCGCTGATTAAAGAGATTTAATTTGGCGTCCGATCCCGCGGTGGAATGTAAAGGGAATTTTGTCTGCCCTTGTAGGCTGGCGTTCACCTCTCCTAACAGTGGGATCTAACTGGAGTTAGGAACATAGCTGTCCTGGGCTCTTCTAAAAGTCATTGCTGAGAGCATTACCTCCAAAGAACAAGTGAGATCCAATCCAGAGTCGTAATATAGATCTAATGAATCCAGACTCTGTTATCCTCACAGTGTATTTAATTTAGTCTCACCTTTAGTGTAATCACACTGACGTCATGCTATTTGTAAAACTGATGACCTTTTATCCCTTCTGCCTTGAACTGTATAATTTGCAAATGAAGTGTGAGCCTGCCTTTACGCCCGAGTTGCTGAACAAGTTTGTTGCTTGTATGGGAACCCTTTCCACAGCCCATAGCTGGTCCCTTCTTTGGGCAACCAGACTGAGGAAGGTGGTCAGCCTGCACCTTTATTCTCTGCTTTAATAACAAATTTGATAACTGCTGCATTACTAGTAGTGGCTTCTGTYGTATTGGGCGTATATTTGTGTAGCTTTATGTTGTCCCCTCCCAAGATACAGAGAGTTGGCTTGAATGTAGCAGACATCTCGTATATGCCATAAAGGAAAGTTAAAAAATGGAAGGAGCCACTCTTATACTACAAGTTGAGCACTTTTGTCCCTCTTGCATGTTACTTTTTTCCTAACTGAAGGACTGTATTCCTAGAATCTCATCCAGTAATTTTTAGGATTCATTGCATTTTATCGAGGCTTGTAGGCTAGCCCTGTTTCAGATAATGTATCCTTACATCCTCTGCAGTCAGGGGTGAGTCTTGCTTTACCTCCCTGGCTCTTTGGCAATACAGAAATAGTGCAATCAATTTACTGAGCTATTTTTTTGTTGCTAGCAGTTAAATAATAAGTGCAATTAATTGAATAGGGCTGTTCTTGAATGCTGAGGGCTGGACCAAGAGATTTCCTTTATGATTTGTAGTGCAACTATAGCTTTTTGCTGATGTATACTCCATTAAATTACAAACCTGGAGAGTCTTTCGTTGTGGTAGGTTGCAGTTTACCCCAGTGCAGTTTGGCAAAATTCCCCTGTAGACATAAATACTTGTCTGTATTGTAAAACACGCAGTTAATTATTAAAAACCATGGGGAAAAAAATCTTTTATAACACGCTCCCTACTTCTGATCTGTGTCATGGATCAAGTGGCATATAGAAATTTTCTTGTGCATATAATGAACCCATTGATTGAAGAACACTGAATTTCTAACATAGATGAAAAATTATTCTAGGAGATAAAGAGAGAATACTGACCATTCTTTAAAACATTCAGTATTTCCTCTGACTTTTTCCAAAGTGAAGTTATGCTTAGTTTGCTTTTTTGCAACATCTAAAGAGCAAATAGGGTTTTTAAAAAAAATAATTGGTAGATATTTTTAAAAGTGAAGAGGTGTTKGTTTGTTTGTGTTTGCTGCTCTCTAGACTACTTTTTAATACTGAAATCATAGATGAAAGACCGTCTCTCAAACAGTTTCTTTCTGAGCTGCGTAATGCAACATAACAATAGCTATTTATATAATGCATATGCTTCCTTTCCCTGTTAGCTATACTTTGAAAGACTTATTAGTC
The DNA here is from genome assembly GCA_035582835.1 of Phoebastria nigripes. NCBI lineage: Eukaryota > Metazoa > Chordata > Aves > Procellariiformes > Diomedeidae > Phoebastria > Phoebastria nigripes. The sequence goes on along the minus strand of JAYKAV010003088.1, from coordinate 2,693,146 downwards.
CTAGAACCCTGCACGTTCAGAGAATAAAAACCTCCAACGTTTGACATCTTTAAATAAGCAACCAAATGTTATAAAGAACAAACCTCACTTACAGTTAGGAAACAATATTTACATTTAAGGTTGAAAAGCCAGGATGTAGGAAAATTTTGCTAATTTGGAAGGTGACCTTTAAGTGCACCAAAACCAAATAATTTGTAAGCTATGGCACAGGGCACATTCCTGCAAAATTTGTGTGAATACTGCTTTAGTGGTTCTTGAAAGACAAACAAAGAGACCTGGAATGAAATCTTTATCCCTCTCCCAAATAAGATTGAAGCTAACAAAGGCATACAGCAGCGCTCTTTCAAAGCTTGCCATTAAAACGAAGGCTCTGCAGCACAGCTAATGAGATGGCTCAGAGTGGAAAACAATCTGTTTTTAAGAATGTTTAGATCAAAAGTAATTTCTAATCTATGAAATAAAGTCGCTTTTCAATACCTTTCTTTCACTAGTAAAGCTTTTTATGTTTGCACTATTTACTTCAATCAGATGTTTTCAATTTTACTTTTTTCATCCTGAAAATACTTCCTAGGGTTAGTCGGTAGTGACCAACAGCATTATTCTTTTTCTCTCTCCCCTATTCACCCACCCCCACACATTAAAAAAATGAGAAAAGAAGAGGGGGAGGAAGAAAGAAACATCTTTTCTTAAATGATTTGCAAGCATCTGTGCTTTAAGCTACTTTTTATGAACACTCCTTAGTAATGACTCAAGGTAAAAAAGCAGAAAAGCATCCAATGTTAGGAAATTGCAATCCAATACCATGTAATTTAAACCTGCCATTGCCTCTCCTGTACTAAATGACATACAGATGGGTAGCTCTGTTCGCTCTACTTTGGGAACACAATTGGTCTTTTTATGAGTGTATATACGTTACTAGCAAAAAATATTTTTGTTGGGACTGTTTATTTCTAATTGTGCCATATTTTAGTTACTGTCATAATTAGAGTGCTTTTTCCCTGCCGTATTTTGTCAGCTAATTTTTGCAAGCGATTATCAAAGCTATTTGCATATTTGGTAATTTCTGCTACTACTTTGGGAATTTTCATTCTCAAAAGCAACCTTATTGTTATTTTTTCTTTCCTGATGTGATGTGAATTTTTGCACTATACAAATGGTTTTTTTACAGTAAATCTTATGTACTCCTTGGATTTTCTGTGTGAACTAAGCAAAGCGTAAGACGAGATTTTCAAAGGAGGGTAATTTCAATAGCAACTGTAATTTTTACGACAAGTTTATTGTTGAACCTTGTACAGCTTTGTGCATAAAGAAATTACTTGCTCCTCAGGGCTCCTATTCTAGTGCTTCAACAGTGAAAAAATACAACAGTTAATGTTATGAAGTAAAAGGATGCGACTAGAAGTTAAATCAACCTTACTGGAATTCTAAAGATTTAGAATTGTTTTTCAGCTACTTTAAAAGGTAATCAAATTGTTGGATGTTGTGGCTGAACATCATATGCCCATTACCGTAAGCCTCCAATATAGATGTCTTGTAAAGAATGTTTCAGCTGTAGTTGGTTTTTTTTGCAGATTTTTTTTTTTTTAATGGTGGGAAAAATGTTACTTTCTTGTGAATGATTGTGTGTGCAATAGTTTAGTGTATAACACACTGAAGGGCTTTGGCTGTAGCACATTGTCACTGCTCCAGTGGAATCACCTGGCTCTCAAGCAAAATTCTTTTTTAAACTTGGATTTGAAGAAATAATCAGCTGCAGTTCAGCTGAGCCATTCTTCGTGCATTAGGGACCGGTCTGGTCATTGACAAGTGAATGCAGAAGCTATGCTGTGGCCGTCTGCCAAAGCAATTATTCAGGATTTAAGCTAAAAAGGCTCCTTCTCCCATATCATCTCCCTTTGCAGGGTCATGTAGGGATAAAAAGGACTGTAAGGTGGTCTTTTCCCAGGAGGAGCTGAGGAAGCGGCTGACACCCTTGCAGTACCATGTCACTCAGGAGAAGGGGACTGAAAGGTAAGGCAGGATGAAGGAAACGCAGTCCTCGAAACACAGGCATCTTTCTTTCCCCCCCCTCCTCTTGCTGGTGCTTCCTCACCTTCCCCACCAAGTTGGTTTTTTTTTTCCCTCCCCAGGATTTCTGCACTTGTTTACTAACCCCTACAAATTAACACCACTGCAATGACAAGCATCTGCAGCACGGGGGCCGAGGCCAGGGGTCTTGTGTGACTTTTTCTATTAATGAACACTGCATGTCTTATAAAGTCACCGGGCTCATGTTTAGAGTCTGTTTTTAGTTTACTACAAAATGTGTGGAAGTAATAGCGGTTTAGGTACACTTTTTTTGGAAGACATCGCAGTAAGCAGAACCACGAGGGAAATGGCCCCGTGCCAGGAGGCTGGAGTTTTGAAGGTGGCCATTGTAAGTATAGACGTTTTGGCTGCAGAAAGAAGGTAGCATAATTTAGTTCTTTTCCACCCCACTCCAATTTCTTTTTGAAGCACATGTGGAGAAGGTATTTATTGGCTCATTTGTGGTTGGAATGTCAAAAATTTTCAATAACTGCCCTCACATGGCTTTAGTCGCTGGAAGCCAGCCCCGAGTCCTGGAGGAAAAAAAAAAAGACTCGCTTCCAAGACTGTTTTTAGTGAATAAAGTCTCTCTCTCAGCTGATTCCAGCATGAAGGTAACTTGCCAAGGCCTAGCCATTTTTTGTTGTCTAATTTATACCATTGAGCTTGGCATAAGGCCCTGGCTTTACCTCTGCTCCAAACGTACTAATGATGTAACTGCTTGTTTTCATTCATGACCTGAAAGGGCTCTCCACCACACGTGGGGTCCCAGTTAATCGGCAGCACTCTTCCTGACAGCGCGTACCGGTGGCTGAATTTGCTGAGGGGGGGTGGCGGGGACGGTCCCCCTCTCCGCCCCGGCCCCCTTCGTCCTCCTGCAGCCCCGGAGGGGCAGGGGGATGTTGGCCTCTGCCGGGAGGCCTGCCTTCCCCCCCGGCCCTCCTCGCTCTTGTGTACGGGACCAACAACGTGATTTAATGCACACAAACAATCGGAGATTAGGTCATTCTTAAAAATCCTGTTTATAAAAAAAAATTGGACCTCATAAAAAGGGTGAAAGGATAATAAAAACAAGCTGCCGAGCACATAAGCTTTTTGTTGGGCTAGCGCAGCTGATTCGTATTAGATGAATGACCTCCTAGCCTTTTAGATTGTTAACTTAGAAAAATATTCCCTTAAAGCTGTAATATTGCTTTTCAACTGAAAATATAAGGCGCGCACAGCTTGAAATCGTGGACCAATTATTTCATTTTCAGCTACAATGCCTCTGCCGCCCCGGCAGCCGATCGTGGCCTGGCCCAGCACCACGGCCCCGCAGCTCCCGGGCAGCAGGCACCCGGGTGCTTCACACCTCTGCCTTGGCAGCCGAGCCCACCACCGACACGTTTCGTAAAGACAGACCTAGAGAAGCGCGTCAGGTTGAGCTACACGTCAAACAACCCGTGTTTACAAAAACTTACATTTCACTTGCCAAATAGGGGAAGATTCCAGTTTTTCCCTTGTTGTTGTTGTTGTTGTTGTTCTGTCCTTTGAGCGGTGGGACAATTCACTTCCTCTTGCATGATACGTAACACCTGAGGCAGACTAATGAGGACATTCCCCTTTTCCTGTGCCTGCTTTATTTGCTGCCTTTAATAAAAAACAACTGCCAACTTCTAAATCGTGGGGTTTTTCTGTAACATTTTTCTAAAGTCTTAGCTAATTTAATAATTAAAAAAACCCAAAATGCCTTTATTTATTTTTAAAATGTAGTGTTGTTGTTTTCCCAGTGCCTTTGAGGGGGAGTACACACATCATAAAGCTCAAGGAATATACAAATGTGTTGTTTGTGGGACTCCTTTATTCAAGTGAGTATGCTAAATATAGTTTTGAGATTTCTGTCTCTTAGTTTATGTGCTGTGTTCCCATGTAATCTTGTGTATATTCCAGTACTTATGTAATTGTATAAGATCATTTAAGTCATTCAAATTGATAAGGGATACAAGAGAAGCAATGTAAATAATAATGCTACAGTAAAATTAGTCTTACAGTAAAGATAAAAAATTTTAATAAATAAATAAGATAGTAAGATAACATTCAGGTAAAACAGGTAATTTGACAGAAAAAAAAGTAGTAACTTTTTTTTTTTTTTCATATGCAGCCATGCCAAGTAATTGTAACGCAGTCTTTCACCGCACTGATAGATACTGAGTTTCAGCTGTTAACATTACTCACAGGTAGCTTTAAGATCTGGATCCCGGGCAGCGATGCTGCAACCATGCTATGGTGTTGTATCTGATAATGGAGAAAAAAGTAGATGCTTCTTTAGAATTCAAGCGGTTAAGAAAACAAAAGCCAGGAAAATTGCATTACTTACTGAATTTTCATCCATCCGAATTAGCACACATGGAGAGCTGGTTTAGGAACTGAAGCAAGGATTAAGAAAGAAATAATAACTTTTGTGTCTTGCATGAAAAATACTCTTTAGAAGTACTGTGGGAATTACAGCCCTAAATTTGGTGCTAGACGCAGTGCTGATTGAATTCTCTCAATCACTGCATTGTTCTGCACAGATTCAGTTGTTGTTTATGTGTTTTTTCTTATTTCTGGCTCCTTGTGTTCATTCTGATGAAGAATTTCATTTTTTTTGCTTGTTTTTTCCCTCAGTTCACACTGGCTCAGTCCCTCTCACTTGAAGAGGTATCTTTACAGCAGCATGAAGCAGGATGGTCAGGATAGCACTAATAATAGAGAAAATTGGGTCAGTAATAGGTTACAAACGAAAATAAAATCGATGTAGCTCCAGAATCACCAGATGTGGCAGTGATTGTTGTTCTCAAGAGACTGTCTGTAAAGATGAAAGAAGCACTTCATCTCTATTACGTTTGATTCCTCTGTTAGGAGGATTACCTGCAGTAACTTCAGTAATAACGTGAATCTTCTGAGTTGGAAAACTGATCGTTTTGAAGTCAGCCAAGGCAATATTCACATGTCATGTGTGACTGTGGTGCTTGGCTTGGGGGTACAAAGTGGGGATCTAAAGTCTCCATACCTGGTTTTCTACTCTGCCATTTAGACATTCCCCTGCTTACTATAGCTAAATATTTATGGGGGAAGTCCTGGCTCTGTTGAAGTCAATTCAAATTTGGCAAATGAATACAATGGAGCCAGGATTTCACCTTCTACCTTCAAGTCTGGCTTCCTTTCTATCGTCTGCTGGAGAAGGAGTAGGGTTTTTTGTAGGGTGAGATTTGGACAGCAGTAGTTCACATAAATGAATGTGAACTAGTTTCCAGTTGCTTTCACAATCCATTTAATATGGGAAAAAACTGCAATATGAGACTTACCTGCGATTATCTCAAGTGCGCAGTATGCTTTGGCGTAGTCTTGACTTTTTTGAGTTAACGAGTTGGATTTCTCTATGTGAAATGAGCTATATGGAAATGTCCCTGTTTTCAGATTTTCTTTGAGGCTCCCTGTGGATTTTATGGGAGGAGAGAGGGGGAAAGAGGGAAGTTGTTTATTTTTAATAAATCCCAGGCCAGTGGGCACCTGAAAAAAACACCTTGCTGATTGCGTCCCAAGGCTGGACTGGCCTTAGCCCAGTCTCCCCAAAGTCTTTGTGTTGGTTTGTGAGCTCTTGCCACCTCTGTTCTACATCAAATTCAGCCAGTTGTTCTGAAGTGGCTGGCAAGGGTGGGAACAAATGGAGAGGCCGATAAGGGTCCATCTTCTTTTGTTTACTGACCCCAAAATATCAGTATATAATGTCTTCCTCAACTAGGGAAGGTACATTCCTGTATCTTGGTGACTGCTTCAGCCCAGACGGCTAAAGAAGTGAGAAGGAAACATAGATAAGAGAATGCAAAATGTATGCTATTTACTAAATTTTCCCCACAGAGTGTAAATCACCAAAGTATTTTCTTAGGAGTAAGGTGGTAGTACAATACAAAGAAAGTCCATTGCCCCATTTAAAATGCAAGTTGTTTTTGTGGTGGTTTTTGTTTGTTTCTTTTTTTTTTTAATTTTCAGATAGTCATCTGAAACTTGCATTTCCATTTGTTTCTCATTGGGTGTCCATTAATTTTTTTTCTTTGTGTCATTGTAATCTGTAAATATATATATTTGGACTATGGACCTGTCAGTTTACCCGGGAAAGAGACTGGATCTTCAGCAGTAATATTAACAAACTTCAACTTTTAACGTTTCTGATTTACGTTGTTTCATTACCATGTGACACACAAGGTCAGGGAACACATGAATTTTACACTCCAGATGAAAGACCTGGGTTTTGGTACGTCTTTAAAACAGAACTCTGTCTCTATCACAGGAAAGATAAAAGAAACAATTAGGAATTTAACATCTCTTCATCTACCTACTTGTACTAGTGTTATGAGAAACCTCCCAAGCTTTATGGAGAACATGCTTTAACTTTTTCCACAATCAGAGGTGCCTCACACATAAAATCCATAATCATGCCGTTGAATCTAATTATTCCATCTCTGAACTTTCACGCCAGACAGTCTCCTACATCCCAGTACAGCTGCCTAAAGAAAGCAATAAATGAGAGAGACAATAAACTAATCTCAAGGACCTCCTTTTTCTGCAAGCCAGCCCTTATGTGGTTTTGTGTTACACTTACTCCAATGTAGCTGCAGGCTTATGCTAAAAGAAGCAGCCCTGCTCCCCCCGCCTTTCTCCAGGGTGTTTTTTTCATTGCTTCCCCTTCACTGGACCTCACCTGGTGTGGCTGGAGCATGTCTTGATGCAGCACATTGATCTGATAGAAAACTAATCAGCCAAAGAAAAAACCCTCATGCTTATCAACTATACCTGCTCATGTTAATTTTTTGTGAGCCATGTTTATCATGGCTGGACGGCCTCTGCGGCAAGGTTGTGTGTTTCTGTATCAGTTCACAGAGTGCCACCTACGCCACTCGGATGTTGTTGTCTAAGGGCCAAGTGTATTTGCAAGATTGCACCTACTTTAATTTTTCAAGACATTTTCTATGCAAAAATACCATTCTGTCCACAGCCATGGCAAAAGGAGGTTAGAACGGACCTGAGTGAAATCCACAACTCGCGCTATTGCCATAGGAGAGGAGCTGTTCCATATTTAATAAACCATGGTCATGTCCTTTACCATATGCAGGACTGTGTGAGAAAGGTGTGGTATAGATGGGAACTGGGAAGCCTGGGAGAATGATTTCCTTTTAAAAAAAGAAATGTTATTGTTGTGTCAGTTTCCAATTTTTAGGGCCAACGAATGAATTGCCAAGGCTTCATAAATCACCCACTGCTGCCTTTATTGCTTCCTGGAAGGAATTCTTGGTAATGGTGTTGGCTCTTCTGAACATGCACTAGGAGAAATAGCAACACCCTTATTCATGTCATGTTTTCATTTGATTTTCATTGAACTGTGTCAGGTCTTCTCAACATCTCTCAGACATCCAAAAGCAAATCATGAGAAAAGCAAAGCGTGGTTGGGCAATACTGCAGTGCCATTAGCATTGTACCACTCTTCTCTTCACAACAGAAGGGAGGATTTCAGTCACCAGGCTAGATCTATACAAGGAATTCCCTTGCCCCAGTGCTGAGTGCTTAATTAATGGTCTTTAAACTTTCTTAATAGTCGTTATATCCTTTGAGCAGGCGAAATGACAATTCAGCACTGGCTATCTGGCTAGGAGAGCCCATATGAAGTAACTGCTGTAGTCTCTCTAATAAGATCTAATAGAACTCCTTGAGCAACTTCATCTGCCCTGACTGACTCTTAGTTTTCTCACAAAACTTGTAGTTTTTTGTGTCAAAACCAATAGCTTCTGTTTAATAAAATCTGTTCGGAGTAAGTTAGCTCTTGCCAGTGTAGGAATCGGTCAGCAGGCAGTATTACCAAGTTCTCATCCAAACTCAGATTTTTAATAGGTCTTGTGTAGCTCCAAGAAGCTTGAGGATCTTAAAACTTGCAAGAACTTCTGCAGTTTTTTGTTCCCTAGAAAAGGCTGGTGGAGTTAAAAATCAGTGAAGTTGTTATCATTGAGCATTGATTTCCTTTTGCTTAATCAGTTTTTGGTTGAAACCAGYCTCTGTTTTGAGTCTGCTGTGTCCCTGTTGGATGACAAATTGTTATGCACTCCTAATCACTTCACCAAAAATGAAGATAAGAGAGTGCTCATCCTCCTCAGAGCCAGCTAGAATCTGGAGGTTTAATCCACCTCTGAGGATGACCATCAATATGAATGCTGTATTTACTGCAGTCCCTGCAGTAAAGTTGCTTTGCAAATACAGTCCATGGCATTTTCCACATCTGAACGTACCTGAATGCTGAATCCACATCTAATCCTACCTGAATGCTGAAAATGTGCTAAGCTGTGTACAGCTTATCACAGCCGTAGCATGGGGCCGTCGCTGGAGCTTGACCTGGCGACTACTAATTTCTGTGGTGGTTTGGAACAGGACTTTGTCCTCCTGGTCCTCAAGAGCCCCTTGGAGCAAGAACGGTACAACTCTGCCCTTGAGTGGAGGTGCTGGACGGCTCTCGGGGAAAGGCTCCTTTCACTGGATGCTTGGCAAGTGTGGTGTAGAGGAGCTGCAGTCTATAGCAAATGATTCTGCGCTCCTAATCAGCTCATGGGTAGTTTTTAATATCCTCTAACTGGCAGCTTCTTGGCTGGTGCTGAATGTTTGTTTCACTACCCTCATATAAACAATGAAGTCTGGAAAGATTTTTATGTTAAGGATTAGGAGAGCAAGAGCAAGTTTGGAAAACAAAAAACACTTCATCTCATTTTTTTTTCCTTGATCCACAAGCCACCTGGTCTTGTTTTTTCAGTAGATCAGCTCTATTGTACTGAGCTGGTTGCTGCCCACAAATGTAGTAAGGCACTGTCTGAATTACTGCAGGCCAAGGTCACTAGCTGCGCAAGGAGCAAGTTGGATGAGACTGCCAGCTACAAGCCAATACAATAGCAAACCTGAGATTTCCTTTTGCTTGTGTTCTCCGGGTAATACCATCTCCAGCAGTGAAAACAAGTACAGGAATATGGGGGATCTCACAGTTTGCTAAGCGGAGAACATTTCAACAAGTATCCTTTCCAAAAGGCAAATACTGATGTAGATTTCCTAGGAGAAACGCGTTAGGATTCAAAAAAGAAGGAAAAGAGGACTTGAAATGTAACATTTTAAATATTACAAGGTCTCATTGAGACAAGCCTGTGAAATTGTTTTGAGTTACTTATTGCTGAGCACAGCTGAATTGCAAATCCTTGTTGAAGGTACTTAGAAATGAGAGGAAATAAATGCAATGATTTCCATAATCCTAGAGCTATGTATAGATAACTTCCACTGATTTTACTAAGAATTTCATTGATATTTTCACTGTAAAATTTCAATGGGTTCTTTGTAAACTTTTAAGTCTGATACATAATTTCCCCGGTTTGAAATTCACACTGCTTTGTATTGACTGTTCATCAGTCACTCTGCTTGGAAGAAGTAGTCTTAACCTACCTTATGCTTTACGATGTGTATGTATGTACCTGAAGTAAAAATCAGGTAGGGAGGATTGTTATGGATTATGACTGCAGAAGCTGTAGATTTCTATATTTATCTGTTTATAACTCTCACATTAAAATAAACTCTGGACAGAACTCACCCAGAGACTACTCATCAACTAACATGATGTTAAAATGCTCTTTTTGAATTTGGCTTTTCATCAATATGCAGAACAGAAATTTTCACAGTATCCATCAACAGTGAATCAATCTTTTTTCTGTAGTCTAGGAAAGCGAGATTAAAAATATATCTTTAACCAGGCTTCCTAAGGAAGTAAGGCTTACGGAATCGTGCTGTCTGTGTGTCAATCCTTTCCTAATAATAAAACTGTATCATTTAATCTACTTGCCAATTTCAGCCAAATTTGGCAGGGGAGTAGTTATTAAACCTCAAAGATATTAAGTTCTTAAAACTTTCATGAAATCGGGAGAGAGATCACATTCAAGCCCTCTCTGAGGGGAGACCTGAGCAAGAGTTCAACTATATTAATAGATTATATGAGATAATATTATTGTAAATAATATATATATTACTGTATTATAACAAAGAATCCACATGAGGGTGGAAGAGAGAGAGGCTTTATGAATGTCCAGCTCTGGGAAGTACCTGCAAGTAGTTTTGCCGCCTTAGACACCACAGGATCTGTCCCCTGGCCACAATGCAGCAGCAAGCCCAGCTTTGCTCCTTCTGCTGCCTGAGGAACTACTTGGTTCTTAATGCTCGGGGGCTTCTCAAATTCCCTGATGGTGCAGGTCTCATAAATTCCTAGGTAGTTACATCAGGTATTAATTTTTACATTGGAATACTGCTGTGTTTTTCTTTCTGGAAGCTTGCCTTGTTATTTGGAGCTTGGGCTCATGAGTAAGATCAGTGACCTCTTCCAAGTAATGGTTTGTGTTTTTAGAAGGGCTATGTCCATACTTGTAAATAAAATGGACAAAAGCCTCTTCTCTGGCCCTAAAGGCAAGTGACAAGACATGGCTTGTGTTTGTTAGCCTAAATTCCACTCCTCTGAAACAGAGTGACCTGGTTCATCCTGCTTGTGGGGAATGGTCCCTGGCCTGAGCCTCCGCTGCAGCTTGCCTAGGTCCTGTCTAGGAGAGTGCTAGTTTGCATGAACATGATATGGGCCAACACAGTGTCCAGGGACATGTTCACAACTGAGCATTTCTGTCCTGGCCTTCTTTAGCTTGCTAGCAATGCTGTAGCCAAGAATGCTGATACTACAACTTGGTATTTTCTGTACTATTGGGGGCAAACGGGAAAGAGAGAGGAATGATTTTATTCTGCTCAATCACCTGGGCCAAGACATTGGTTGGCTTGGATTGCATCAGGAGCCTGCTAGATCCTTGTCTCTTCAGCAAACTGCCCATGCCAATATGGAATAAAGTTATTTGAAAATGAAGATGTATCAAAGCGGCACCTGTCATCTTTACAACTGCAACAGATCTTTATTCAATCAAAGTCCTTTTCAGAGGGGAGCAGCATTTTGAATGTCTGCCCCTACCAATGTTCTGTTTAGCATCCTTGAAGCAAAACCTTGCAAAGGTATAAACTGCTAATGCAAACGTGTAAGAAAGCCAAGAGGAGTCATTGACTCCTTCAATGTTAAAACGAAAGGATCTGAACTGCAGAGGTTTCATCAGGTCCTTTCTGAGAGAGCTGTGGGGCTTTCAAAGGCTGTTCCCAATGTTGGGCTTCAACAAAACCTGAATAAACCTGATAAAGACTTCATCAAGAAGGGTGAAAGAAAAAGGCAGTTATAACGCAGCAGTAGACGTTCTGCAGTAAGTCCTCTTTCCCCTCTCCTTGCCAAAAGTCCACTTCACTGGCAAATAGCAGATCTGTATTAGCTTCAGCTGTAGTGTGTCTGGTCACGCCGTAGTATGTGGCACTGAACAATTGCACTTCAGTCATACTTTGGAAGGCAGTAGTTGAAAATTCACACTATAGGACACATATTGATTATCATTACTCCGTTTCTCTCTCTTTCTCAGTACTTGGCAGTCTGAACATCTGGTTTATGCTGCCTTTTAAAAGGAACTGGTCGAAATTCTGCGCCTTTTTGCAGTACAGATAAAGTGACCATCATATATTTTATTGTTTGTGTTTGATTTAATTATTTCTGGGATCTTTAAAAGTATTGCAGCACCTTGTCCTTAGCTAAACCTCTCCAGTAGCTCACTATTTCCTTGCATATTGTGTGTTGGTAGATRAGCTACTTGGCATTTGTATTGCCATGTGTTGTGTGTATCTGAGTCATATCACAGTTGGAAATGGACAGCACTTTATAAATATCCTCTTGCTCTATGCATATAGACTCCTTTCCAAAGATATTTATGAATGATTCCCTGACTTTCAGAGTACTGCTATGGGGCAAAAGTAGAGAAAATATGCACAAAGCTATTATCTGTTTGTTGGGTTTTTTTTCCCCTCTTGGTGTGATAAATGATAAAAGACAGTTTGTAAAGTCAGTGCCTGGCTCTGTAAGGTGCATCTTGTTTGGTAAGGCGCTTAGGTTGGATATCAGAGTATGTATAATGATAACAAACAATGTACAGAGAAGTTTTTCCTTCTAGTTAATCTAGTTTTAAAAGTATGAAGGAGTCAGAGTGAATATTTTTGTGTGTAGCAGAACATCCTTTTGGAACGTATTTTCAGCATTTAATTTTATCCTATTTATTGGCCATTTTTTAGTTGCATATTTTTAAAACCTATGTGCAGCTAGTTTCTGTTACCTTTGTCTAGCGTGCTGTCAAGAAAAAGATGTAAATACTGGAAGATCTAGGGGAAAAGTGCTGGTTCCATTGAAATTGCTGGAAGCCTTGTCATTCCTTCAAGTAGTCAAGATGACTTTGTGTTCTTGCAGMGTGCTTCTCTCACATCTGCTAGTTGTTGCTTATTTGCAATGCCAAAGACGCTTCATTATTTTCCTCCCTTTTTCTGTGCCTTTCTAAGATTTCTGTAATACTGTGTCCTAAATTTTGCATTGTTTTCCCAAGGTGACATGGTGACCATAACGTAGGTGACCCTCCTTCTCTCGATGGCTCCTAGCGCTACCTCCCATGCTGTGTTTTCTTTCATAGCTATTGGCTAACTGCCAAAGTTCTATTCATTTATCACCCTGTATCAGTTTCCTGATTTGTTGTCCAGTAATTTATGACTGTTTGGAGCTTTGGTACTCATTACAGTGCCCAGTGACCCTTGTGACTCTCCTCCCTACGTACTCTCTGCCATCTTGGCCCCTGGGCCAGTTTGTTGATGCCGCAAGTTGCAGTGCATATGTCCATGCCAAGCCATGCAGGCTGAGAACCAGGGTCTTTGTTTGACCAACTAATACCAAGTATCTAGAATTTAGTCAGCGAGAAGTTGATTGTGCAGATGAACAGACGCTGAGGTTAAGATTTGTACGTTGTCTCTGACCACGTAGGTAGTGAGGTGTTGCTGATACAGTGATGAGCAAGAGAGAACAGTCTAGACAGATATACTGCAGCTTGAGGAGAATATTGTAAATAAAATGCCGAGTAAGTGGCTTTACCTGGAACTCAGTGGAATTCCCCCCAGTTACTGGCATGCATCTTTCGCAGGGTGAGGGCTTTATCCTGCTGGGTGTAAATACCAACTGAAATACACTGCCAAACAGGAGCATGGGCTGGTGCCCTGGGCAGTTATTGGTGGTGGTATTTGTGAAGTCACATCAGCAACATACTTTCTTTGTTCAGTGCTTTTGGTGGTACTTTATAAGTACCAATTAGGAAGATAAGTTATGTTTTTTTCCCTTCCATCTTTTCACCACCTGAGAGTTATATTTAAGACATAAAAGATTGTGAGCACGGGGGGAAGGTGGAGAATGAGCAGGAAGGGAGAAGGGAGTTGTTTCCTTTCTGATGGCTTTAACTGTAACTAATAGTGTGAACATGTTCATTTTTTATATCGTGATTGATTTGATATTTGTTTGCTGTAGCATAGATCTTTGGTACAGGATTACAATGCTAGTTGTGTAAAATATACAAAGTACGTGTAAAATACACCTACACGTACCTGCGTGTACAAGGTTATAAAATAAAAGAAGATAAATCTGCAATTAGTTTTTGAGCTTTGGTCATTTATTGTTGAGAAAAGAGGGACTGTAACTTCCCAAAATACATCCCCTCCCTGATGCAACGTAAAAGGATCCAACATTGTACTTCCTCCTTAGAGTTTCTGGGGAAATGCATTTTGCTGCCAACGTAACATCCTTTAACAGGTCTCCTGCTGGTCAGACCTTGTGTCCTGCTGTGACAGCCACGACCATGTGTACAACTGATTGTTAGTGGGCAATATAAATCTGATTGGAACATGCCCGTTAATTGGTTTGGGAGCTCGATATAGACAATGCTGTCTTATAGCAGATTGTGTAGATAGGCCTAGTCATAGGGTTAATTCTGCTTGACAGCACATCAGCAGCATCTTGAGAGTAATTACCCAACTTAAGTTTTCCCACAGTTGAATTGAGATCTTCAAAGGCTTCTACATTTACAAGTATTATTAACCTATATCTGAAACATGATGTTCCCACAAGGGCTAATTTTTTCTTCCTTTTATTAAATATACAGGTTATAGGGTTCATTTGCTAAGTGCTAAGCCCTTAGAAGAAAACACTACTTGTTAGAGAGAGAAAAATCTGCAGTGCACGACCAAAGCTAATGGTGCATAATGCACACATCATTGTCTTTTTGCAAAGACTTTAAAACAAGTTAAAATTTAGGTCTGGCTCCCYTCTTCTCTCCCTCTCTCCCACCCCCCGCTTTCCACTTTTAAGAAAATCAAACCACTTATTCCTATGTGCAGAGTGAGTAAATTGAAGACACACACAAACAAAACCCTCCTAGGATGTTGTACAATTAAGTACAGATCATTGGATACAATACATATGACATTAATGAAACGGTATCTGCTTCAAAAATAGATTGGAAACATTCATGAATAAATCAAATCCTCTTAATGACTTTTCAAAAATGAAAATGAATGAAAACAATATTTATTTCATAGGAACAACTGTGTTCCAGGATTCACAGCATATAATTTAATCCTGTTTTAAATTTATATTCTATTTTCTGCATTCATTTTGTGATTTGTCTTTTAAAATATCTTCTTTGTAACTCTACATTGTAAAAAACCCAAAATGTTAAAGATAATAGCTATTATTTGGGTTCAAATGCCCTTAAATGCATTAAGTATTAATGTACAGAGGTAGAGTGTCTTGTTAAAGATGGTATTTGCTGGGGGATCAGTCTGACAAATGGCTTTTATGGCATAAAGCAGTCCTTGTAACTTACGATCTTTTAATTTTCTTTTGCAGGTCAGAAACAAAGTTTGACTCCAATTCAGGTATGTTTAGATTTACAGTGTTTTGCTGAATGTACACTACTCAGGTTAATCTTGAAAGAGTAGTTTATCAGTTCAAGTTCAGTTTAGTTTTAAACAAACTGGGGTAGGTCAGTCTTAAAAAGGATCTTCATTTCTCACCCTCTGAAAACAGCATTATTACTGTGAAACATTTGCTTTCATTCCTTTCATTAGTTCCTGTCTCTTTAAATTTTCCCAAAAGATGATCAGGAAGATGTATCTTGCGACAGGCTTTAATTGATCCAGAAAAATTATAGTACAAATAAATGATAATACAGACTAAAGCAAATGGAGGATTGAAGTGAAGTTTGAGAATGATCACTGCTTTGAAGGAGAATGTTTTTCTTCCTGGTGGACAAAGTCATTTCATGGGAATTTGAAGTCAGTGCAGCCTATCTGTCAGGAAACAGATGATTTGTCATCAAATTTTCGTGACAGATGCATGTACACAACGCATGCCAGACCAGTCTGTAGAGCTCGCTTTAGGAGGTTTACCAAAAGGCAGTCTCTCTCAAGTTGTCTTTTTAAAGAATTTTAATGTGTTGTAGGGATTGGGAGGGAAGTGAAGGTCAGTCTAACAGGTTAATGTGTATCTAACAAGACAAAAAACACAGGACAGCAAACGGGAACAGTTGGGGAAAAAACAGAGATCCTAAAACCAGACTGTTATTTATTCAGTTAACTATTCCTGGGTGTTCCTTAAAGTTAAACAATAGTAAATTAAGAATGGGCTGTTGCCCTGGAACTAGCTGAAATGTCCATTGCCTGAAAAGGTCATTCAAAATACATTTTTTTGTTAAGATGAAAACAACTACTTTAAACAGAAAACCTAGTAGTATTATGGTAATTTTGTATTTAGGCCAATGTTATCTTCTATATGGTTTGCTTACTGCAGTGATTGTAATTGCTTATAATGATACAATTTTTACAATATATATTAATCAGAGTATTTATGAAATAGCATGTTTCCTTTTATCCCAGTTACAGCATGATTTGGGTTGGAAATGTGAGGTATTACATTGCTTTTTCTTTCCACATTAGATTTTATCTTTGGAACTGTATAGGAGTGAAATCTACAGCAGGAAGCATTTATATAGCCAGTTCCTACATCTTGTATACTTGAGTCATCTTGCTTCTATTATGATTTTAGTCTGTGAGTTTGAGGTTACTTGCCTTAAATATTGCTTGAATGAACTCTATGTTAAGACTGCTTCTTGGATCCTGACAAAACAGTTTTACATGGGGGGATAGCTTCACACATTGTCTGCCATCAGCCCCTTTCTTTTAATAAAGTCATCAAAACTGTGGTGTGGAGCAGAACGTTAAATGTCTTACTTTTCTGTTGAGGGGAGAATGCTCTCTGCAGAACTTTGATTTCCTCGGTGGGGTAAGCTACAAACAGTTTTCTGACTTTTTCTTTTGAAGTAGCTCTCTCCTGTTACATGCACTGTTCTGTGTGCCGCTCTCCTTGCAGTGAAGGCAGGGGTATGGTCTTTCCCAGGGAGGACAGAGTATCGATAGAAGTTTGGCCCCATCGCAGCTATGGCGAACGCCTGCTCAGTAGATGTCACCAGGCCTCGGTGATTGGACTCTGTACATTGAGTGTGAGCTCTTGAATGTCTCCTCTTCATCTGTGTGGGCTCCATAGGCTTGCTTTCCTCGAGCTTGCCTCCGTGTTCTGGGCACAGGTTGTCTCTTACTTCTCACGCAGGGGTGTTAGAAACCCCGGCTGCCCAAAGACCAGAGGATAAGAGTTGCCCTCCCTGCCCTGCTCTTCTGAAGGCACTCCTTAGGCATTATTCTTACAAGGTCAGAGCTCTGACCTTGTGAACGCCTGATGCAGTTTTGTCTCCCCAAGAGCACAGAGCACACAGAGGTTGTAAAAAGATTTGGAAGTAAAGACCATTTATAGGAGACTACACAAAAAATACATAAATGTAAACGATCAGTAGAAGACCCAAGATCTTCTCTGCTTCCACTTTTTTTGCTGCACCTAAATATTCTCTGGACATGCACCAGAATTCTCTGCAGCAGGTGATAAACATTATTTTGCTGAGTGTCAACATCAGCAGGTACCATGAATGTCAACAGGAATTTTTAGCCTTGTGCTGTGCTGCTTCCCACTTCAAAGTGCTTTGTGTACCATCAGGGATACAGTATGGGAAGGTCTGGGGCTGAGGAATTTCGTAGATTTATTCCTCCTTTTTCTGCAGTCTCACTTTCATCTTCTGCTTGTGATCCCTTTCCCCTAAATCCCTGGGGAAATCTTTGGTTGGAATAGTTTCAGGCTTTCCTGTCACGGGACCCTGGTCACACCCCAAGGTGTTGAAGGCTGCTCACCTAGTGATCCATTGTGGATCACCAGTGTGTGTGGCCGGCCAGGCCAGGCTGGGCTCCTGGTCTCATTTTATGCTTTGCCCCAAATGTTATATGTGGAACTGAGAATTACTGAGAATTAATGCCTCGGTCTTACAAGTGCTGCCTCTTTCAGTGTCTCATCCAAAGATAGATGTTAAAAGATAGTAGAAAAAACAGATTAAGCACACAATAAAAACGGCATTTTAAGAAAAAAGAAATCACAGAAAGTCCATAACCTCAAAGTGCATTTCACAGCCAGAAACACCAAGGCTGAAAAAAATCTTTCTCTTTGCGACACATACAGCAGCCTTCCTTTTACAGGGATGGTGTTCAGTTCTTCCACCCAGAAGCTCTTCTTGATAGTCAGATAGTGAAAGCACTTAGAGTTTGTCTTTTGTTCCCAATAAGCGAGAACAGAGGAGAAGTGGAGATACTGAGATCAAGTCAACATGTTATCACACAAATAAAACATTGCTGGTTTTGTTTCTCCACCAAACAGCTTGCCATCCAAAACCAGACAATAAGCCCAGACCTCCTGCTGCCTATGAGTGAACAGGAGGGTGTAGGCAGGGAGTGGAAGGATGCGTTGGTGATGGCAGAGAGGCATCCTCATAAAAAAATATTTCTCTGGTGTGAGGAGGTGCAGTGCCCTCTGTAGCATCATGTTCTGCATAACGCGGGCCTTTGAAGTGTGTAAATGTAGCATTGGTTTTAAAAGGGCTGCTGCCATTTGAAACCAATGACTCTATATTTATGCAACCTTGAGTCCCTTGGAGGCACCTTAAGGTATTTTCATATCCCTCATTTCGTTTTGAATTCCCCAGACTGTGATTCCTGAATAAACCAATGATCCCGCAAACTGGAACAAACATGCTTTGTTCTTGTTTATCTCACGTTACTCAAAACAGTTCAAGTGTTGAACGTGAGAATGAGATAATTTTATTCTAGAATGAATATTTTCTTCCAGGGAGCTGTTCTACAACCTGTCGTGTGCTCTAAATTAACCCTAATGTTAATTCCAGTTAACTTGCAAGTCTAGATGTGCCCTTTTTAAGCATTTATCAATGCTTATTGTACTTGTCTTTCCTAGAAAATTTGTAAGCATTGAAGAATTAAAAGAAGTCTTTCTGAAGCAAGTACAAAGTCTGGAATACAGCTTTAAAAGTGCCCAGTAGGCTCACTGTAAATGTAACCCTGGAAATGTTGTTCAACACTGAAATATTAGGCAAACATTGTCAAAAGAAGATTAATTTGAACTTAATCATTAACTTAAAAGAAGGCTGTAAAATTCCTATAGTGATGGTCGGGATTTATCATATAAATAGCTATAACATCTGTAGGGGACACACATTCTTCATATCATGACTAACAGTTCCATCTGAGAAACTTCTTTTTCCCTGCCGATTCTTTATAAGTCTATAGCTGGCAGAATTTCTGTCTCAGAGACCACGGGGTTAGCTTCATGCTGTTAGAAGATCTTATGAAATGAAACAATTTTGCTTTTCTGTCATAATATGATGAATTTCACTGGTACTGAAAATAGATTTTTCCTAAAAAAGTACTTGAAAGTGAAAAAGGTTGTAGGAAAAATATTTTTTCTCTCAAAATCTGTTAGGGAACAAAGTAAACCACAAAAACCAAGCTGAAACAATTTTGTTCTAATTATTAGTATTTTGGTAGCATCTAAAATGCTTGTTGTGCTATGTGCTTGGTTAGCAAATTTTAGAATTTAAGAATGTAAGAATTATATTGAAATAATCAGTTAATGAAAGATTTTTTTTTTAATTTAGAGAAAAATAGGTCTTCATGGTGCTGTTCCATAACAGGAAGAATTTGTAGGTCTCAAAAGCTGTCACTGAACACTGTTAATCCCACTTTAGTAATAGAAAAATAAGCATAGAAAATGCAAACAACTGTCTCAGCATGCCCACTGGTCACCAGGGCATGGTAATGGTGAGTTTCCTACTGCCTGCTGGGAGGGCTGGAGTTTTCTTGGGGCATCTCCTGTAATATTTGGTGTATCCTGCATGTCACTGTGGAGGTGAGCCATGTGATATTCAAGTGATCGTGTTGGCAGTGAAATTGTGAAGGGGAAGAAATCTGAGTTTTGTTCTGTGTTAAAAAGAAAGGACAAATCCCTGGACAATACACTTGGCCTCCGGTGGAGTTTCTTTTATATATATGTCACTCAGACAGTGGAATGGAGGAAGTTAGAGAGCGCAGGGTGCAATGAAGTGCCAGTTGTGGAAGCACCGTGCTGTAGAAATGCATCTGTGCACTGGCAGAAGAGAGAGGAGTGCCCAAGGGCGCACACTGCCTTCAGCTGTCGTCTTCATCATTCGCTGTGCCAGCTTCCAGCTTCTCTCAAAAAGAGAGATGCATCTCCAAAACCTGTTCTTCTGTCTCCCTGCTTCTATACAGATCAAATGAAATGTAGAGATTACCTATGTGATTTTATATCACTGTTTGTGTCAATACTTTGGAAACATTCCAATTAGTATCAGGAATTAAGCTATAATAGCTGCCCATGCAGCTAGAGGCTGTCGTGAGGAACAGCTACACACAAGCTTTTGTTGGATCCCTGCCGCCCCAGCAGTCAAATACAAAGCAAGTCAAGGAGCCCCCGACAGTTCCTGGAATTTCCTTCGCCTGCCTTGTCTGGACTCACAGTATCAGCCAGTGACTCCGTATGTCGTTTCTCCTCTCTGCACATCGCTTTTTCCACCAGAATGAGTGTATCCCCATGTCTGCAGCACTGCACAATGCTGCCACCCCTCTATCCCCATCAAAGTTCCCATCCTTTCCTTTCTCACCTCTTGTATTTACTGGTATCGTTCCCTTAATGTGGCCCCTACGATGTACTAACTTGCTAGGCTACATGATTCAGCACAGGTGCTAGAGAACAGTCAAAGAAAATTATAAGGTTGGGGGTGGTCAGAAGTTTTCCTCTCGTAAATTCCTTTTGGCTACACTTCCAGATGTTCAGCAATAGACTTTCCAAACTCTCGCTATCAGCCCTCATTTCCCATAGCCTGTCATCCATAGCCAGGATCTTGCAATGTGTTTAAATTGGTCCTGTAATGAAAATATTTAGATTTAGGTTCTCCATTTTATTATCATTAATGTAAGCAAATTCATCAGATTTATTTAGGAGAAATTTTTTGCCCTTCTTTCTAAGTACTAAAGACAATCAGTCCCATTGTATGAAAGTCATCAGTATAACTATTAAGAGCACAAGGAATTCTTCTCCCAGGTAAGAAAGAAATGAAAACCAAAAGGTATCTTGAAAGTGAGCATCTCTTGCTGACCCTTGCTACTAGGGAAACCCAAAAGAAACTTAACTTGCCTGAAACCTTAGGTCCCTGAAGCAGCATCGATCTAAATACAGATTGACAAATCAATTCCTAAATTTTATTGATGTCAGCTTCTTCATCCAGGTTGTGATAGAGTGGTTCTTAATTTCTTCTTAGCAAGTCTGAGTAGTTTCAGGAACAGGGAAATGAGACATTTGGTGTTCATAACAAAATCATATTGACAAGTTCATCAGTCACCCTACAACCAGAGTATTTGATCTAAAAACATAAAAAGATTACTTGCAGAGTCTGTAACAGGGAAAAGTGGCAAAATCAACTGAGATACTGAAGAATAGGGATGCTCCACAGCTTTTTGGGTGAGGCAAATGACCTCTCCAGAGTCTCCTTCAACTATGAGGAATTATTTCCTTCTCTCTGGGCACCACCAGTGCACAGATTCTTGAAAGGGTGCGTGAGCTGGCACAGAGAGACGGTAGGAGACAGCAACTACATAAACAGAACAGCAGGTCAGATTATCTTACTTGTAGTTACTTGTCAGTGCTATTTTGTTCTTGGCATTAACAGCTCTACAAGCAGATCATTAGGGATGCAATGGCTGGAGAGCATGGTCCGTTATATTTGTTCAGCAGCGAGATGACCGTTTAGATTCAGATGCAAGCTGAACCTTCTGTTGAATGTTTTCAGGGCCATACTGCAATGTGACTTGGAGTATAGGTGGCTGGGACATCTCACTGGTACATCCCAGTGAACTGTGTGCTTGTAACAGCGCTGATCTGTGGTAACTGATCATTGCCCTGCTCTTATATCTTTTGTAAAGGATAGCAAAAGTTGGTCAAATTATTTCAACATCTAGAACAATGTTTTAATTTGTGGAGGGCTGATTAAAAATGTAAGCATGCAGGCAAGCCTGCTCATCTAGGATTTTTAAGGAAGTCAGTCAGCTGCCAGAGGACTCCAAATGTATAACTTTCCAAATTCTAATACTGGCTTTGCAGTTGCAGATGTCTTTTCCTCCCACTTTCTCTGTTCGTGTTATTTGTATCTGAGCTGGGCTATTCATTGCTATCATTGGCATGATTCTTCTCAGTTGTCAAAGTATTTTAATAGGAAGCCTGTTCACTTGCATAAGCTAGATCCATGAATCTATCAATGGAGGGCAGCAGCCTTGATAGGACTCACAACAGCCTTAAATCATTCTATAATTTGTGTAATTTCTATTTTGCGGGGTTTTTTGGATAATATATTCCTCCCTCCAAAAAATCCTGTTTGTGTTCTCATTAATAGGGCAGCTACTTAAAGATGCTCTGCCCTTGTGAGTTAGCACACATGCTCACTGTGCCACTCCCGCACAAAGCACTGCCTGTCGGCATGTGGTAAGAACTGTGCATTAAAGGGCCTTGCTCCTGGAGCCAGGAATATAATATCAACAAAGACAAATACAATTTTCTATTTTTGTCTTACATCTACTTTAATAATCATTGCTGCTTCTTTCTTGCCTTGCTCTGAGGATCTTGCTGAGAAGGATCTTGCAATGTGTTTAAATTGGTCCTGTAATGAAAATATTTACATTTAGGTTCTCCATTTTATTATCATTAATGTAAGCAAATTCATCAGATTTATTTAGGAGAAATTTTTTCTAAGTACTAAAGACAATCTTTTCTATTTCGTATTTTATTGTAAATAGCTAAAAATGCTGTCTTTAAGAAACAATTTGGCAAAAGTAGTCTGAGAAGACATGAATAATATATATGGCATGGTTTTATGACATGGAGTTGGAAACTGTGGTACTCAGTTAAATTATAAACTATAAAGTAGATTGGCTGAGGATTTTTTATTCATCATGAGTATAGCTGCTTCGGATTGGTTTGGTCTATTGGGGAGTTAGTTTATTGTTAGTCAGCAAATTGCTCTTTCAAGTTAGCAACATTCAGCAACATAACATCTTTACTGTTCTGAAGGGCTGGATTTCTTAAATACAAAAATGTTGTGATTCTTGCTTAGACCTGTTAATCATTGTGCAGTTTTTTACTGAGCAAGGCTACCTAATTACTTTTCAAGAGCTACTTGCATTGCAGTTTTGTTCAAAAGACAAGTAGAAGATTTTTGGTGATACTCTTGAATTATCCTATACTTACAAACTTCATAAAGAGTTTTTCTGTTCCTTTTAAATGAAAATTCATTCAGTCAAATTAACCCTATTACAGACTAACTGTGATAATTAACTTTGCCATAGTCCCATTCAATTAGCCAAAAATGGAGTATGTGCAAGAGAAGCCACAAGAATGGACAAGCAGGGAGGTTTCTGGTCACAGCTGTGGCTCATTGAGATGGTTATATAGCTCAAATGCGACTTACCCACACCACGTACAGCACAAGTCAGTTGTATTGTTTCATTGCTTTATTAGTACTCTATTCATTTAAACCATGAAGTGTGTGTGGGGGAAATTGCCTGTCTGCTTTGTAATTTGGAAGCTGAACTATAATTCATTTGTAAGTGGAGTGTTACGGTATTGTGCATCATGCACATACTTCTGCAGAGGTTTTGAAGAATGGCAACACGGGATACTGTTCAGCTCACTGCATGGTGCCAGGAAACAAGAATTCTGTAGCATACAAGAATACTTCGCGTCTCTACTGTCTTCTGGTGCAGAAGCTACCGGCATCCATCTGGATTTATATAGGTAGCTGAGATGGGCAGGTTTGGACACAATTKGGATGGCTACTTCATGTTTTTAATGTTGTATGGGCATCTGCTGATTCTGTACCCTGTTGCAGCATGTCTGACAGCTCTGTGACCTTGGGCAAAGTACTTTTTCCCTATGCCTTTTTCCTCCTGCCCATTGTGTGTCTAGTTTGTTTACATTGCAAGGCTTTTCAGGGAAAGGGCTGTCTCTTGCTATTGAGCATGTCCAAGACCTAGTGCAGTGGAAACACTTTCTCAGTTGACATCACCTCTTAGGTCCACCATAAATCAAATCATGGGTGGCCTTTACAAAGTGTCTCCTTTTAGACTGAGTAAATGAAGTTATGTTAGAAAGAGTCTCTGGAAAGCAATAGGAAAGGCAGCATGGTAAATGTATTCAACTAAGTTAGAGTTTTTCACTCTGCCTACACAGACACCCATACCACAAAATTTGTGTCAAGGGGATCTCAGTTCTGTGCAGAAGAAATGCAGTTCATGCAAATGGTCTTCCCAGGTCCAGAATCCCTCACCTAATTGAACTGCATGATTTCTGCAGCAGAATGCATGACTGTGGCTATAGATAAAGGCCTGAATTTGTTTGTTAAAGTCTAATACGTAATAATAGTGGAGTTTAAATTACATATATATATGAGCTGAGGGCTTGGGCATATAGGACAGAAAATACTGATAGAATATAAAACTTTCAAAAGCTCTTTAAGMATAATATTCCTATCAGTGATATCGGTGTAAGAAAGCAGGTTTTTACCTGTTTATCATAGAATCATTCACCCATGGATTAATTTCTGAAAAAAACCTTGTGTTTGYGAATGTGAATGACACTTAACATAGTGGGGCCTGGAGGACGTCAAATGTCCTGGTCAATGGCAGTTCGTTCAATCAGTTTGAATCTTKCAAGATTCTGAGCAGTCTGATCTCTTCCGCAGGCCATGAGAGTTGAAGATGCTGCACACTTGTCATGGATCAGTTCTATGGCGTTTTCCATTATTGTGGAAATAATACCGATTTTGAAGGGAAAAGGAGTGAAACCAGAAAGATAGTGCCCTGTGAATACTGAAGAGATCCTAATAAGATGTTTGTTAATATATACATATATACACACATATATAATATATATGTTAATGTATTTGGTACAATGTGATGCATTCTCAAGACAAATTGGTTTTCCCTCCTTAAAAAGTAGTCTCTTTTTAAGCTGTATCTCCCTCCCAAAATGCCTGAATTTACTCTGAATCAGTAAATTCCTTGCTTATTCTAGAAGTCCATGTTGAGTCTCCACTGCAGGTCTCCGCTCCACCCTTCAGGAAAGTTTAAAAAAAAGATCTTAAGTATTTCCATTCCCTTCTCATTCATTCCCACTCACCTGAGAATTCCTCTTGCTCTCTTTTCTGGTGGTTAACAAAAATTTTCATCTTTTATTTGCCTGGAGGCCAAGCAGCTGAGGAGGTTGGGCTGGGGCCCTTCCTTGATTTAGGCAGTGACTAAGGCTGTGCTGGGAAATCAAATGCCGACTCAGTAGTTCCTAGACCCTTCTTTGGGTGGACCGCTGCATCGATCGTCCTATGAAAAGGCGTGCCTTGTTCCTCATAGCGCTTTTTGTTCCACCTCTTTGAAAACAGACCAAGTCAAAGGAGGAGAAAGCAGAGTGCAAGGTRGCAAGATTAGTGGTCTCTGTGAGATACTAAAATCCAGTTCCTACTGCGCTTCTCATGGAGGAGGGAAGTTCTTCTGTTCATGGGATGCCCTACTGAATCAGAGGAAGACAATGAAAAATGTGGCTCCTCAGCTGAGGAGTGTTCCCACTTTTTCATCCACAGGGTCTAGCAGCTGCTTCATGTTGGCTTTCCAGTTTCACAGTAAAACTAAATCAAACCAAACTTAACCCAACTCCCTCTTTTTGGCTGAGGGAGAAGAATTGCTTAGGATGCTTTCCTTCAGCCTCCCTGGCTCTCCCTTCCGGCTCTGGGAGGAATCCACAGCTTCAATAAGGACAGCAACAACTTAAGCCAGCAATACCATCATTTCAGTTGTGACCATCTGGAGGTGCTTGTCACTGCTGTGACCTGAATTGAGCCCAGAGGAGATTTAGGGCTGTGTAAAACCATTGGGACAAGCACCACACTGCCAGCCTCATCAATCTCTGGGACAGATGAGAGGGCAAGACCATGGCATTCAGGGGGTGCCCCCCCTCAGCCCCCATACACTATGTGTCAGATGGCTCCTTTGATTTAGGTAGGTTATCTATGGACAGTCCACAGCCAAACAGCAGGCAAAGAGGACTACTGAGGTGGTTTTTGCCTGTGTGCCTTGATGAATTTAACAGGCCAGGATGGTTATGGTCAACATGTCCACTCCTTTTCTCATTATTTTCTCACTACCATAAAGTGCATTTTCCTGTTTTGGTTTTAGGCAATGTCTCATTAAGTACCGTACCTTTGTGGCTGAGTGCGTGTTGTCCAAAATTGCACATCTTCTGTTTTGATTAGTATGGTTTATGCGGTCATGAATTTGAACAAGAAAGAAATGAAAGCTGTTTTTGTTTCTTCCCTCTGGATTTGTCAAAGAGAAAAAACCCCTTAACATCTTTTCTATACAAGATTATGAGAATGATACCATACAGTATTAGTTGAAACTGGAAGAAATCTGTTATTTGAAAAAAATTATCTGTTTCATGTCATTAGACTGTACAAACTAGCCAAGTGGTAATTATTAATGACAGAAGATTAAATAAAGAGTAAAATATTTCATGTTTTTATTTCATTGATACAGTGCTGTAAATTTATGACCAGTAAGAAACCATACGAAAGATCTGTCAACTTTTACTATTTCACATTTTAGTCTCTTATCAAAACTGATTTCAGGTTTTGTAGTACTAAAAGTAAAGGGAAAATGCAAGCTGCTTTTAATCAAACTGGAATGTTCAGTGATCACCATCAAAATCTTTACAGTGTTGATCTGAGTATGAAGCAAAGAACATTAATTTGTCTTTTGTTGACTTAATTTAGTGGCAACCACAGCCTTTAAGATGTAATGGTAGACAAGTTTGTGTCATACCACTGCAACTGCCACTGTACATGTGAACACCCATCTGCCTAGGATYAAGTCCTAAGTCAAAACACCAATGAGGTCTAATGCTGCCAGTTTAAGTCAGACACAATTTGCACTGAGTTTTATGCAAGTAAGGACAGCACAGTCAGGTCTTAAGCCAGACAACAGTGAATTAAGTTACAAGGGCTGAAAGTATTTCTGCAAGGAAAGAACTGCATCCCTATGTGATCTCATCAGGAATCTTAGCAACCTTGTTTTCCATCGGGGACTGAATTACCATTCTCTATTGTTTGGTATACCATTGTCATGCCCGCCTATTGTTCTTTACAGAGTAAGTGGTCCCAGCCTTTTCATCAGCCATGGTCCCAGTGTCTGAACAATCTTTGGTCTGTATGCCTTTCTCCAAACACCATGCCTGTCAAGATCACAAAATCCATATTCTCAGTGTTTGGTTAATCTGAATAAACCCTGGAGCATCTAATTTAGCACTAGTCTTTGCTCTTCTTTACTAGCTGTAGCAACAGAGGTGCTTTGATTATTTGCTTAATATCCTTTTCAGGTTATTTCTGTGTCTAGCTTTCACACAATTCCTGTGTGTCTGTGGAGAAACGGTAGCATTTCATTTGGAGGGATATTTTGTACAAGCTATTACCATATCGGGGGAGTGGGATCATCTTATCTAACAGTAACTGTCTACCTTAACATAGCCCTCTGAGCTTCATCCAGAGTCAGCTGGAAGAGATAAACATCCTCAGAGGGGTTCATCCCTTCTGCTGGAGAAGTATGTCTGGGAGTACACTGAATCACCCTTTTGAGTGCCCATCAACTTTAGACTTAGGCATGTAACTTTGATGGTTAAAGTTTGGAGAGATTATCTCCGTGTGGAGTGGATGTGCAGAGAGCTGGGGATGAGTGGGTGTGATCCACTGTGGAGGTGTAGTGGAAAAAATTCATAAATTTAAGAGGAGAGCTACCCAGTTACTCTCAAGTTCTTCTGCTGGGTGTCAGTAAACCACCTGTACACAGAGCTGGGGTGCAGCGTATTTATGGGAGGGATGAGTTTACCTGCGATTATTTTAGTTCTGTTTCTCCTTGTATGCCTTTTCATTTCCCTTTCTTTTCTTACCTTTCTTCAAAAAAACCAAATCTGCTTATGTGTTTCCAGTTATCATTACCCCAGAGAATTGCAGCAATTTTCATCTCTTTTTTCTTGAATTATGAGTAAGAATTGTCAGATGTGAAAAAGCTGACAAAATGTGTTTTGTAAATAGATCATTCACCACTGTTCATCCATTCATGGGCAGGAAAAGAAATATGTAACTGAAAGAGAGATGGCCTAAGGGTAACAAGAGTGAATCAAAAATGTTGTAAATGTATTAAATTTAGCTTCAGTCAGGGCACAAATATTAAGCTGGTCTTTGGCACGTTTCAGAAAGCATGTGAAATTTTCCAAAAGCTTAGTAGGCAGAGATTTTGCTGATTTTATGTCGCTATTCTTGAGCTTTTAGAAAGTCAAAGTCTTTTAGTCTGTGTTAACCATTCTAACCAAGTTAAGGACACCTGACACAATAAATGCAGATGTGAAAACTGAAAGGTGTACTTTGAAAACATGAAAATTTAGAAACAGAAGCGATCTGTTTCTGCCTCTTACTTTTCAAGGAAGTGGTCATGAGAACAGAATTCTCCTGTTTATATTCTCATTTAAAAAGTATTTACCCATAAGATTTCTGGTGTTTAAAAGTGCTCATATACTCACTTCCATACTATTATCTCCCCTTGAGTCAGTGATTTTTTTTGCCCTGCCACACACTCTGTATTTAAGGGGTTTAAATGGAGTCCCAGGAATATGGATTTGCAGAGGGGTGGGATTTGGAATGTCAGTTGTCAGCACCGATAGAATATCTGGAAACTGATTGCATTTTACTGTTGAAGAACAGCATGATGTTCCTATGAAACCTATGAAACCTATGCTGGCAGCTGATTTTACTCCTTTGGTTCCAGGCATCACAGTATAGACCATATAAAAAGTCAGTCAGTCCCACTCCTAAAAAAACAGAGAAATGTACGTAGCAGAACTGTAATCTTAACTCCCTTGCTCTAGTCTCTGTAAAAGTAATTTCTTTAATGATACATTAACATAAGTTTTCATGTTCCCCTTTTGCTTTCTCACACAAGGAGGGTCTGTGCCCAAAGGACCTACGCCTGGCCTGGCCTGGCGTAGCAGATGTCCGGTGGGACATGCCTCCTCCTGGGCTCCTGTTTCTGTGGAGGAGGGAGTGGGTACCTGACCACCTTCCCACCTCCTGTGAAGACTATGCACAAGTCCAAGTTTGACACCCATGTCGTCACTCACTTAGGGTGCCTGCTAGTATGGCACCGAGAATGGCAAGGCAACTTGACTGTATCTGGGTGCGATTGAGGACACAGACCTTCATCTAAATGCCCTTGGCCTTAAGGTGATCTGATCTTCCTTCATCAGATCAAGAAAGGGGTGGACCATACAGAGACTCTGTCCATCCCTCCCCCCTCTGCCCTCCTTCCCACAGTGAAGGGGGTTATTGGGAAACTTCAGAAGCTGAAACTCATGAGATTTCCACTGGCACTTCGCCTCTGAGAATGTTTTTACTTATCCACAAATGATTGAGCTTTAATGAGTTTCTCATAATTTGTACAAGCAGTAACAGTATATTTCTTTCGTTCCTCTGCCAATAGTTCTTGCATATTTTTTGAAATTTGCATAAACTGTATTGGCCAGTGCCAGGCTTAAACCTTGCACAGATGGAGGTGGACAATAACATTAAAATACCTAAGTAATCAAATGTATTACAGCCTGCAATTCTGCTTTAGCATTTGGATAGGAGTGTGTTACTTCATATTTAAAAACATAAAGGTGGTCTGCTAMGGAAGCTGAAAGAATAAGGCAGGGTGTTCTTCAAATTCATAAAGATTAATAAACGAAGGGCATTCAGTGTCATCTTCAGTGCAATGTAAAGAATAAGATTATCTCAGTTATGCAGAAATTCTACCTTTAATTCAGGCTGTATTTACAGAAACTTCCCACGCATATCTCATTAGTTCAATGTTATGGTTTATTTGTGCGAGTCTGTTTTAAAACTAATGAATGGTGGGGAATTACAGAGTTACAGCAGTGATAGCAGGTATTTTAAAAACATTCAAAGCAAGAGTGAAGAATGCTACACTCTCAGGAAACCAACTGATACTTACTGAAGCCCATGCAAACATTTAAATGATCTAATAAAGATCAGTGAAGAAAAAAAATAAGAAAAATAGTCTCATGGGATGGGCATAGGAAAGCAGATTGTTAAACACAGGGACAGCAGAAAGATACGCTAGTACAAAGCTGCAAATAAAATTATTGTTTGCTCTTCTCACCCAGTTTACATATTTGGATGGATGTATAGCCTTTGCTATACATTCTTACTGTAGAAAGAGGTAAAATGTTCAAATAGAGGTGGCTAAAGTTAGTCCCAGAGGCTGGGGTAGCCACAGCTAGAACTGTGAGAACAACAGGATTTTTTATTTGGGGACCAAACCTGTATATGGAAACAAGGTTGGGGACTTGTGTGTCCAGGAAAGTTTGCTTTAAGTTGGCAAGCAGAAAGAAAAGATTTTGGTTTTTTCAATGTATTGAACTGGGGCGGGGTGTATATGCCTCAGATTTTTTAACATAAATTGATATTGGAAAGGAAACATTTCAAACAAAGGCTTGAACTATATGCTTTCAAAATGAAGAGTGGAAAACAGTTGATCTATTTGAATTTTATCCAAATTCTCCAATTTTTCCAGTCAAAATTTTTTACAAAATTTGAGATTTTCAGAAGGTTTTCTAGACCCCTAGAGACTGCGGTTCGAGGCATTTTTATTATTTAGAAAGAAACTAAAAACAAATTCCCAAACCTGCCATCAACTCAAAACTCAGGCCCCATTTAATTGGATACTTAATTACTGGCACCAACTAAGTTGGTTTCCTGGATTGCACAATCAGCTAGCTGTGACGGCCTTTCTTTTCAGTGCTGCCCTGGTACAATGCAGTTGAACCCCTCTGTGACCCCTGGGAATGCCAACAATAGAGATGGTCAGTCATTGCACACACAGCTCACCAAAGGGTGATCACTTTGTTTCAGGTCTTTCTAGAAAACGATTCATAGTTTTGCAAGTATTTTAGACATGACGTTACTCAGGGTGTAGATTAAAAAATGTGTTACTTGGAGTAACTGTGAAATATTAGACCTAGTGATAGCAGTGCTGGACACTGAAGTATAGAGGTTGAACATTGAAAGTTTTGCTACTGAGGCTGCTTTGAATACAACAGAGTAGGAATCCTTCCTCCTTCCCACTCCACCCCCCCTCCCCCAAAATACACCAAATCAATGGGATGGTGCCTTGTGCAAATGAAACACCACCATGTTTCATGTCAAAATGTACACCCATTTTAATGTGGTTGAAGGTGAGGCTCTGAAACTGATGTCAGATATGGCCTGTACTGAAAATCTGCAGGTCATTAAGCTGCCTGGGAGGGAGGGAACTTCGTTTTTAAGGTCCATGTTGGAATGTGGGTCGGAGGTCCCCAGGTCCTCTAGTTCTTGCTCTAAAGCCAGAAGCTGCGAGGCTTGTTTGGGTTTTCTGTGAGATGCTTTATGGACTGTTGCTTGTGGCATGGGAACCAAGTCATTTTTCAGAAACTGACTGTGCTGTTGGCTCTGTTCTTTTCCTGCAGAGATTTGGACCGTACTTTACCTCTTTAGTTGTTTTATAGGAAGGAATCCTATTGAGAACACCTGGAGTGATACAATTACAGCATGAGCATTTAAAACCATGGGTATGCCTTAGCTTCCTGGGGAGCTGGGAAGAAGTCAGGGAGTGCACGAAGATCTCTTGGGCTGACTGCAAACCATTCAGGGTACTAGATGCCCTTTAATTTCAGTGGAGGTTTGAGCTTAGAACAGTCCCTTTAGGCAACCAAAAGCAGACCTTTTCTGCTAAGGCTAAGAGCGCTCCGCAGCCAGAGTGTGTGTTATATTGGTTGTAATCTGATGAACGTGTGAAGGGTAGAGAGGGAAAACCCAGCAACCTCCGGCATTCCAGTCCTTCCCCATCCCTGCAACTTCCATTGTTGTGATGCTGCTAAATCCGCTTTGCCTGCTCAGAACTTAAGTAAATAGACATTGTACTTGTGGGGAGTTATGCAGCATTTAAAAAAAGGTCTGAGTTTGTTGAAAAGAGTTGGATCAGTACTGGGGTAGCTTGGTGTCAAAGGTTAGATTTTGTTATAACCAAGATAGGGTTGGGAACTGACATGCTGTAGCTTTTCTTGAGTGATCTGGTTTTTTTAAGTGCTCACAGCATGCTTAGAGAATGAAAAGTACAGTACGTTTCATACCCTTTCCTGGAAAGTACATCCTCTGCTACCTGCTCTCTGAGAAAAGATTTAGCCCAGATAATAACCCAGGTAATTTATTTTAAGTTCTAAATTCGCATACTTTGCCTTTCGTAATGCTGMGACAGAGAAGATCTTTGGAACAGAGGGATTACAGGCTTATTTGAATTATAAAGGCACTGACCTCAAGCAGCCTTTTAGTCAAATCCGTTGTTCATGTGGTCAGCTTATAATCATGTTTCTGTGATATTAGTGCAAAGATGTAGTGTCAATGCTGAGCTCAGAGGTTTACCTTATTCTAACCGTAGAGTTTCTATCAATCAGGGACATCACAGTAAGTCATCACAGCAGTATTTCTGTAATCCTTACACGCCTTGCCCTGTATTCTCACCTTCTGCCTTGCGTTGCCTCCAGTGGTTGTTTAACCTCTCAGTTAACTGATTCAGCTTGCTAGCCCAGAAAAAAAGCTGAATAATTTTCTGCTGGTTTAGTGAATTGAACTTTCTCCCCACAAATGGATAAGCACCAGAGCCAGTGAATGGTGAGGAAGCAGCAGGACCAAGACAACTGAGAGTGGGGGCAAGAGAAGGGCAGGAAGCTGATGGATTATGACACCTTCCCCTAAATCTGCGTTGCTAAAGCTTCTCCGCTTTGCATACAAAATATCAGAAGTTGATTAGAACAGAAGCCTCCCGTGCATCTCCCATGGGACCTCCTGACCAGCAGGTACTGGCTGTTCTGGGTTGAGTGGGTCTTCGGTGAAGCAGAGACATCCCTATGAAAACATTTGCTTCCAGCAAGTAGCATTGCATGTTTCTTTTGTTTAAAAACCTGTTTTTATGGAAGATTTCCTACTGAGCCCTTGTCAAGATTTTGTATTTTGCCTTCTCAGGTGAAAGTCTCTATAAGACTTTCCTTTTAGAATGAACCACAAACTCGTCTTTCAAACCTAAACAAAATCTCTGTACAGCTCTTTCCAAAATCTAGTCTAATCAAGGCTACAGTTGCCTGACTTCACACTCCCAAGCACACACTGCCTGAGAGGAAGCTCAGACACCCAGTTCGCTGCCTTTTTGAGTGAAAAAGAAAAGAAAGAAATATTTCCTGTAGCATCAGGAAAAATTAATGAAAAGAAGAAAGGAAGTGGAAAGGCTGAAAATGAGAAGTTGGACACACAGGGTGTAAAAAGCATGTAATCAAAATCTAATTAAAATATCTACGTGCAGCTACCTTTCAACTTAGCTATTCTTGCTTACTGTCAGTTGGTGTGGACTATGTTTCTGCTGGCTAACTTCTGTTAACAATTCTTCCAGTCAAGCCTGACCTACCTCTGTCTCCCCACTTGCTTCATCCCAGGGCTCTCTTGGCAGAAGTTTTGGCAGTAAGCAACCAAATAAGCAATTGTATGTATGAGGTGTGAATTGGCTTTGCTTCAGTAAGTACAGAATACCTTGCAAACTCATTCAGTGCTATTTATGCAAGGTTTCAGCAGAGTTTACTTTTGAAGTAAATATTAAAGTGAAATGAGGTACAGTGCTGTCTTTGAATGCAGAGCATTATTTTACACCTCGTTAGGTCTATTTTTCCTACTAATACAGCAGTGGCAATTGGACAAGTAAAAGACTGATGGGATGAACAAAAGCGGTGTTCCTTTCCTGAGCGTGCCAAATCCATTCTGTAAATGTGGCATTAAAGAAAAAAAAAAGACCCCAAAACCACATGGCAGAAGTCAGGCCTCCCAAGGAAAACCTGCACTACAGCAGTTCGCACAAGCTCGTGCATCTCTTTATTTAATGTTTCAGACCCCCCTTTCCCTTGACATTAGAAGGATCATTTGTCTGTGTGCAGCTAATTTGCTGTTTTACTTAGATGATTTCCTCAAGGAAATATGTAAAATAGTATCGCTGTGGTTGGATTTTTTTCTGCTTTTGAAAATTCAAAGTTTTTATAAATGTTGAAAACTTGATCCTGTAACTTAGCAAGGCCTTTATTAATCTCTCTTAAGTAACAACTCTTACCCTTCTTTTGGGCGCCGCTGGTCCCAGCACAAGGTTATGCTGCAACAATTATCACGGGGGAAGTGTCCTGAGCATGTGTCTGAGATGCCCTGTGAGAATAAATTGTGTTGAGGAGGAAACTTATCCTTACTCACAGCTCCACACAAGCTGCTGACCCCTTGCCCAGAAGATTCAAGAGTATTACAGTAACTGATAGTATCAAGATTCCTTTTTTTAGGGGTATCATATAACGAATGGTTCAAGTGGTATCTCCCATCACTACCTGCATCCCATCTCTGGCATCAGCTAAGTGTGAGTAAACCAGGACAAGAAAGGAGCCATGAAATGTGAGCTGTTCCACACAAAAATGTGCACAGCTTTCACAGATGCATCAATACTATTGTAGATTTAGTGATGCTCTATTTTGACATAGCAATGACAATGCTATGGCTTGTGAATACCCCTTCTTCTTTTTCCCTGTAGAAGAAGCTTTGCAGTGCTACCACTTCATACCCTGTTTTTCTTGCTTTCAAGAGTAAGATTTAGCTGCTGATACAGGATTCTAAAAGGCTTGGGGGTAACGGAGTGAATTAAACATTCCTCTTCCAGCTGCTGCTGTTCACAACACTTTTGACAGTTAAAATACATCACACATTCTCTTGTCTGTTTAATATAAACAATTAGTATTTTAAGTGGAGTCCAGAATCAACCCCAAATAGGAGGATCCAGACAGGCAGTTCAGATAGGAAAGCAAGCAGTGTCCTAAATTTATATAAAAGTAGTTTGCAGTCAGTTCAGTCTATGCCTAACATACTGTCTACCGCAGCACATTAGACTGTGCCAGTGGCTTGTCTTTTTGGGATGAAGGTTTCATTTTTCATCTCAAAATTATTTTAGTACAACTTTTTATCTGAAATTTTTAGTGTGAAAAAGGCATCCAAGATGCAATACGACATACACAAAAAAATCAAAATTAGAATAAAGTATTTGGGTTTTCATATAATGAATTTTTTGTATAATCAACATTTTAATTAACCCAAGACCAGTTTTGGAGGAAAGCTTGTTTAAAGAGAATTTTTCTTTTTCTTTTTTTTCCATTCTGGAATGAAGACATTTGAAATCACAAAACTCATTGAAACAAACAAAAAAATCTGGCTTCTCTATACGTTTACTTCCTTTAAGCTGAAGTAACAGAAGGGCTTTAATGCAAACTTAATTTTAGTATAGAAGCAACATTGTGAGAATAGTAGCAATCTTTGTAGTTTTAAGAATTCCAACATGATCTCTGCAAAGTGCAAATTGCTAAAATTTGTTTCCAAAATGAGAAAATTTTTAATAAAAAGGTTATAAACTGAGAAAGCTCCTCACTCCTTACAAAAGGCACCCAAGGCACAATACTACACATATGTAAAACCCTTCTTTTTTGAGTCTAGACAATGCATGGCTCCATAATGTAGAGGAGGTAGCATTCTGTATAATACTACTTCACACAGGTAGTCTTGAAATTCTCTGTACCTAAAGTCAAGGCCCTTGTGGATGTGAGGATCTCTCTGGAAACCTCTCTGAGAACTTCTCCATGTCAAAAGCTAAGCATGTGCCCAAATAGGAGGCTGGACCAGGTCTACCTGTACCATATAGGATAACATCATATATAACCCTCTAGCTACCAGCATGGGTAAAATATCTAATAGGAAGCATTTAGCCTCACTTCTGCATGCTGGGAGAAAGCTAAATTTTAGGTTATAAACTTTACATCAAGGACTGTCTTTCCTTGTATGCCTTTGCAATGATTAGTGGCTTGATTGCACTGGGGCCTGTAGGATCTACAGTAGTGCAAATAATGAATTATAAATAAATGACTTCCCAACTTTGCGAAAGGAAGCCAGACATGAGTTTCTTTTAAATTGAGACTTCATCTAAAACAAAATAGTCCCCTCAGACCCATATGGCAGCTTCTGCAGCTGTCAACTCGGTTTGCACCTTTAAAGAAAAAAAGGAGCAGGGCACAGGGAGTAAAAATGAAAACAGCTTCAGGTTGTTCAATTTCCTGTTTGTTTAAATTTGTCCTTCCTGACATGCAGATTCATCACACTCCTTTCCTGGTGACTACTTCATTAGATTAGTTTAGTTAGGTATTCAGAAGGATTTTTATCTTCTGACTCATAAAATTCTTGTATTCCCCTAAGAATTTCCTGTGTCTGACTGGATTTTTATGTCTTTGTAGTTTTAGCTGGACTCCTTGAAGAAGTTGCTTTTTAAATGACTCTGCTTTTAAGGTCTCCAAATAGCATCTGAGGAGCCAGCTCGGAGCCCAATTCCTGCTTTTCAAGAAAACTGATCCGTGCCAGCACTTCACCTCTTAAAATTTTAATCAGCCATTTTTCTTAATCTTTTTAAACAATTCCTTCCCCGACCGTATTCCCCTTGCTGCCCATGCCCTTTCCAGGTGTCCACTTCAGAATATTTTTGTCCAATTCTGAAAATGCACCCCGGTGGCTCAGAGTGCAGCCTGCAAGCCTGTCCCATCAGGTTTTCATCACTCACTTGCTATAAAGCAGAGAGCTAAGGTTACGAGTATATTGGACCATTTAGCAGTTGATGAGAAATGCCTTTGTATATCCCTTCCCTGTCTTTTTTTAGTCCTTTCTGAGGAGGGTGAGAGCCAGGTTAGGCTGGAGCCCTGGTGTGTGCTTCTTTGAAGGGTTCAGTGAGTTGAAGGTGATGCTTTTTGACATCTGAGCTCCAGAAATCTATCGAGTGATTGTAGTGCCAACTCGCCTGCTTACACAAGAGCGTCGTCTGCCTTCATCTCCCTCTCTGTGCAAAATGATGGTGCCTAGCTGCCCTCGGTCATCGGAGCAATGGTGGTACCTTTGAAATGTCTTTGAACAGGAGGAAGCAGACGGCAGAATGGCACCATGGTTGTCTTCTGACAGCCTGGGTGAAAAAGCAGAAAAAAACTGGTCACCCGTTCTGGTTTTACTGTCTTTTCTCCTCTCCCGGATCACGGTGTTTGACTGCGGTGGGAGCTCCTAGGTAGGTGCCCCGAAACACAGCTTTAAAATAACCGGCACGTGTATTTATTTGTAAGGTTACTTTCCCCGAGTATATTTGCTTGTGAAATCAGCAGGTGGAGACAAGAACAAGGCTATGCGCTGCCGCCGCTCCCGCCCGCGCCGCCGGGCCCTCCCGGGCTCCCCCCACCCCGCGGCGGCAGCCGGCGCTGAGGAACCCCCGGGCGGGCCTGGGGCGGGCGCTTCCCCGCGCCCCCCGCCCGGGCCGCGCTTTCCACGCGGGCCCGGCCGCTCCCTGCAGCCGGAGCGCCAATCCCCCGCCCGGCGCCCTTCCTGACCATGGGGGCAAACAGCTCTTCCGGAGCCAGCGGGAAAGGGGGAACGGCGCGGATGTTACACATCCCCTTCTCCCTCAAACGCCATGGCCTGCGGGCGCTTCCTTTCTCTTCCTCTCTCTTCTCCCTCCAGGGTTTTCATTTGGGAGATACCCACTTTGGATGTTCAGAGCAGCCGGCATGCCCGACAGCTGGCCTGCACATCGGGCTTGCTGTGCGAGGGCAGCGGTCTTGCAGCACCCAGGCTGTACAGGGCACCCTGAGCACGGGCACCGTGCGATGGCCTGTGCCCGAGCAGCGGAGTCAGGACGTCTGCTCCAGCAGGGCTGTGGGGCATCTGAATGGCCCAGGGGMGAAAGCCCAGGGAAACACAAATACAGAGCAGCCCTCTGTTACAGAAGAGCATGTCCAGAGTGTCCATAGCTGACGATGTGAATTGCAGCTATGGCTGGCCTAGTGCTGTGGGAGGCACTGTGTAACGGAGACAAATCCCCACAAGTACAGAGAGTTTTCCTTGAGATACTTGAATGCATCTATTAGAGGACTGCATCCCCACTCCTAGCATCTTGGCTCTCCAGTTTTCTCATGCACATTGGCCCGTTTCCTTTTGCCGATTCTCTCTAAATCTTCTCTTTATTTCTCCTCTTGCTTGTCAGCATCAGGTTTCTTTTCCAAGACAATTACTCTTTTTTACATATTTGTTTACCTAGAATAGCGTAAAAGAAAACAAGACCCTGAAGTGAGTTGGATGTTTATAAACCAGTACTACTTGTCTGCAAAAACATGTAGTGAATATAATTGACTTCCATTGTGATCATTCGTACTGTGCCTAATTACAAATGCTTAGGTTGAAAATGACTTCCATGTCTTGAGCAGTTTGTGGACGGTACATTTGTTTTGTTTAAATTATTTATTCAAGTGAAAAATATAATAGAAGGCTAATCCAGAAGAAGAAATCGAAGATGTGGTCATGTAAGGAATAGCACAGGCACTGGAGCAAACAAGAGACCTGCGCTGATCTGCTCTGCTCTGCTCTGCAGCCATGTTAGCGCTTGCTCAGTCTTTGGGTGATTCCAGAGGCAAGCTGGGCTTCCCCCAGCAGAGCATTAAAGTAGAACAGCTCCTCATGAGATAGTTTTTAAGCAGTTTGCTGTTTCTTTCCTTGGACTGTGTCACCAGCTACATAGTATGGCTGTGAAGAGTTTTCCTTTGACATCTTTCTTGAAAGAAAATACGGGGTTTAGCAGAAAGGGCATGCTTTGCTTTAGAAACTAACAGAAAGCAAAACAGAAGGTGAACATTATAATCTGAAATATGAACTTTTCCATTTCAATAGTTTCAGTTTTCAGAAGTTTTCAAAGTACAGCTGAAGTTTTCCACAGAAAACTTAAAGGAAAAGGAGCGTGTGGGAGTGTGTGTGCACATGTATATTGTTTTTGTCAGGCTTTTCTGTGAAGAAAGGTCTTTATTTTCTAGTCAGCATTATTACCTACCTCCTTTTGTTTGCATAAGAGGTTGTTAAAAAGATTTAAACCTCCCCCCCCCAAACCAACACTAACTCCAAACAATCTAACCCCGCAAATCATTCTTTTTTTCTTCTCTCAGGATTTTCTG
The DNA here is from genome assembly GCA_035582835.1 of Phoebastria nigripes. Lineage (NCBI taxonomy): Eukaryota > Metazoa > Chordata > Aves > Procellariiformes > Diomedeidae > Phoebastria > Phoebastria nigripes. The sequence goes on along the minus strand of JAYKAV010003088.1, from coordinate 2,654,382 downwards.
CAGTGCCTATAGCTGTTGCATCCTTTTGAGCATGACAGTGTGGTGTTCAACTGTGTGTTGTAGACACAAAGTCTTAGGCAGAGGGCAATGTAAAGCTACCCCAGGTACCAGGTCCAAGGTGGCAGAAGTACCTCAGAAATCTTTGCATGAAGCTGCAGCGAGTAGCTTCTGCATTTCCCAGGTGAAGGAGGGCTTCATGGCAAGGTTCCTTGCAGGGCTTGACGAGCCTGTAGCTCATGACGAGGCGTTCCTGCACTGGGATGAAAATCCTGCTCTGAAAATGTATCTATTTTAAGGACTAGCTTAACGGATAAGCTGTAATATTAGGCAAAGAGTAGGGTTTTCCTCTCCACCACTTCATGGTGGCATCAGAAGGAGCCATACCCTACCTTTCTGCAGAGTCTTCTCCTGTGGCCAAATGGCCCTTACAGCACACCTAGTGGTTTGTGGCTCTGTCTTAACCCTGCTGTTCAGTACTCTATTCTGTCAACCTTGGGCAGACATTGCCATCTGCTAACTGCCCCAGTCTTGGACCAATCCTAACAAAAGCTTTCCTTGATGGCCAAGAAAATTATGTCCCTTCTTAGTTATTTGTGACCAAGTTCCCTCACCAAGACGTCTCATTCAATATCTAAAGTAAACAGAAGAAAGGGGGCCTTTGTCTTTTTTTTTGTTTTAATCAGTGTAATAACTCTTTCCCTTGTTTCAGAACTTTACAACTGCAATGAGAGCCTGTTTGTCCAGCTGTAATGAGGAGGGTGCTTGTCTGCTAGAGCACTCAGTGCTGGAGGCACTGTAGAAGGAGGCTCTGTAGAAGGAATATAACTGCAAAAGGAAGACAGTACAGGCTGCTTTTTTTTTGGAGTTAAAAATAATTCTGTCAGAATTCCACCTCTGTAGTTTCAGTTTTAGTGTGTAACTGAGTTCTGGCTGTTCTTTACAAACTTTATTTCCCAGACATGCGTAACAATACTACAGGAAAATATTTCAATAAACAAATTGTGGATGTTCATTGCTTGAAACACCCCATGACAAATTTTTCAAATATGTACCTCATCTGTGACTGCTGTTCATTTCAGTGCCAGATGCTGATTATTACAAGGTTGCATTTGCTGGTTTTTTTTACTTTCTCTGTGAACACACTGCATTAGGATTCCAATTTTGTCAAATCACTTCCATCATAAGGCCTGCCAGCTCTACTACTATCCTGATTTACTCATCCTATATGAAAGCTTCAGTTATTTTAGTGAATTGCACAGATAACTCATAGGTATACCGACTGCAAGATATTTTGCAATATATACATTTGTTTTACCAATACTGCTTTTGGAAGGAAAACAAAAACATTTATTCGAAGTTGAATGCTTTGGACTGAGGTTACTAGGTCAACAGTAAATTTTAAAAACTATTTGAGACATTTCTTGATGGCATTTTAAAATTATAGCTTAAGGTTACACTGCTTCACATGATTCTGTTTGGTTCCTTTGATGGTGAAGATCTACAGCTGACTTATGTGTAAGATATATGTGTAAGATATATTTTTAAAAACATTAGCCATGATTTAAAGTAACAAGAGACAGTGTTCAGATGAGGGGAGAAACCCATCCTTTGGGAGGAAGTGAGTTAGGTTCAGTAGTTTTGTTGAACCTGAACCAAGAAAGAAACCATTAGTAACTCAATCTTTGTAAGAAGACTTGAGGAAGATCCCAGCTCCTGCCTACCTGTTGATTTTAGCAGCAGCCCAGACGTTGGAGATGTCAGGGGTGTTACAGAGGAAGGCTCTAAAACAGCTGGCTTGTATTTAGCAGTATTTTAGAGCATAGTGAAAGGACTAAGGAAGCAGCTAGGGCAATAGCGGTATTGTGATACAGTTATTAATTGCTAAAGAGTGCAGGCCCCATGCTTTCATTGCTCAAGAGACATCAGGGGCACTCTTGTTCTGAAAAATTCAGATGTCAAATGAAATTGTAGATGCGAAGTTTCAGATCTCCCTTAACAATCATTTTAAACAAATATAACCTCCTCCCACTAACAAAGAAATAAATCTGGATTGCATATGCTATTTCATAGTAAGTTGTTTTGATGCTCAGAGTGCCGTAGTGGAGGAAAACAAATACCGCCTTTATTTATGGCTTTCACTTTTTTATTTCCCAAGTGAGAAACATAAAGAAATAAACAGATGACGATTGTCTCATAAAAGCTGCTATTAGAAGTTCAATTGTTTTGTAAAATTCCCTTCCCAGGCTGTTACGTCAGAGTGCTATTTGCCTGCTGCGGTAGCCCAACTTTGCTGTTAGAGACAGGTAGCATGTTAGAGATAAGCCGTCTCTTTACTTTTCCTTCCAAAATTAAGCTTCATTTTGTCTTTGTCTCCACCCGCCCCCCCCCCCCCAACCTAGCTACCATTCCGACGCTCTGCATGTTCTGCTGAAAAACAGTACCATACCATGTCGTCCTCCTTATATCTGGATGGTGCTGGAAAGGACTGACTTTTTTTCTTTCCATTGGAATACGTATCTAATGTAAAGTCGTTTGCTRGTGAACAAGAATGTTTCTGTGCCTGATTCTGTTTCTAGCTACATTTGGGTAAATTAGATGAACCTCCACTGAAAGTAGTGTTACCTGATGGCAAAGTATTTGTAAGTAAGAATATTTATTGTGCATTCATCATCATGGAGATATTATAAAAAATAACCCAGGATCTGAGCCAAAACAAGCCCTATATGTGCACAGGCATTCTACATAATAGCAATATGTCACTTTGTAGTTCTACATTAAACTTGTATGTGAGAAGTTACAGCTGTGGATGCCTGTATCTTTTGGATTCTGTTTCAATAAACCTGTGAGAAAGAAAAAAGTGAAGGCCCTTCATCTTTACAGCAGTTTCAAAGCAGAAGCTTTATTACCTTTTTTTTAATCCTATACGCTTTATGTTTTTACACAGACATAGCTTCCCAGTGAAGATAAATGATGAGACTCTACCTTAAAAAGCCTTTGGGTTTTCATTAATCCGCATTAGGTTAAAAGGGAATCAGAATTCTAAAAATACAGCACATCAGAGGAACAAGGTATTTTTCAGGTCAAGGTCCTCTTTTCCATCTGGTGCCATTTGGTAGTTCTAACATCTTCCGTCTCCCCCTACTTCTCCATCTGTAAATAACTCACTGAAGTAAATGCTTGGAATAATTACAGCAAAGAATGATAAAATGCAGGTTGAACTTAATCTCTTTGGGATCCAAAATGAAAAACATAACTACAGATATCACAGTTATTGAAAAACTGTGGAGGCCTCCAGTCGGCAGGTGTATGAAATGGGAATAATGTCAGAGCTTTGGGATTGCAATTGTGCTGTTCAAAAAAATGTCAAAAGGAATATTAGTTCAGGAGAGGGGAAAAAATAGCATAGCAGGGTTGATTTTCAAGAGCAGCCTGCCGTTTTGCTTCTGCAAATAATTATAGACTCATATTTTAACGATTAGATGTCTAAGTGCTTGCATCCATTTATTAAGAAGTTGGAGATCTAACTACAACAAAATGTGTGCAAACTTGCAAAACTGGAAGGAGGTTTGAGATGCTTCTAAAATTGATCAATCGATCAACAGCTGGATTGCTTTCCAAAAGTTTGTGGGAACAAAATGTCTTTTTTTGCATGAGGTCAGCATTGCCCCAGAAAAGAGTCCTGGAGTAGCCCACGAGATGAGGTGCTTTAGAACTTCCTGGGTTAATGTGAAAGAAACAATCTACTCCTGCTGGGGTTTCGTATCTCTACCAGGAATGCACAAGGGGGGCTGGACTGTAGGCACACTGTTCACTGTCACTGCCTTACTCAGGCATTACAGCTACTTTGGCATCTCAATTTAAGAAGGATACAAACTGTTCAGGTTGTTAGCTGTCTGGGACTGCTGTGTGCTGGCTGCCTGTGTTGTCAAGATACCCACCTTGTGCCAACTGCCGGTATAGGTGCCCGCCTTAGGCGGCTCGTTAGTAATACAGACTCAATCGGGTACCTAGAATAGGAGGTCTGAAATTGAGAAAGAAGGTGCCTCTTTTGAATGATTTGAAACCCTATGTCCAGGGCTGCAAAAGCAGCATCCAACATATGTTACCAGAGCCAACTTCTTCCCTGTTCTTCACTGTTGCTGCCCAGGGCAGTACCAGGCCATCTCCGCTCTGAAGAAAGCATTCTTTGACAAAAAGGCGTGAACTGCTGTCTCCTCTTTGCCAGAATAGGGACCATTACGAAAAACAAAAGGTTCCGTTTTGGTGAGGGGGTGAGTGGTGAATTTTAGAAATGCGGTGCAGCTTTTACAAAGTATTTGGGGCCTGTCCCAGAATGAGGAAGAATGGGACATGACTCAGTATGTGTGACACCCCGCAGCATAAGATCCTTTCTATTACTCATGCAGGATGGAGCGGAAAAGATCTGTCAGTAGTGTTCAGTTTACACATGGTTTTCACTTAAGTACTTGACAGAAGAAAGTTTCATTGCTTTATTTAGTGTATTTTAGATCCAAGAAAGGATACTTGCTATATATCTGAAAAACTATTCATCTCTGTGGCTGGCTTATTAACATACCAGAAACCGGCCTTTAGGACGTAGCGGCGTGACTCCCATGTAAAGGGCCATCAGAGTGAGCACAAACATAACAGACTCTTATTTTAAAGCCCTTTTGTATTGCCAGTGTGATGCAAAGTGATTGTGAAAATGAGCCCATTTTAAATGTCTATAATGTGATAAAAATTGCTGACCATTACTGTGTCATACTCTCCCTCAAACTAAACTTTACATTCAAAGATAAACGTATTCACAAATCTTAGCTGCTGTTCACACACACGAAAAAACGTGCAAATGTCATTTGAAGTTGTTCACTCAGCTGGGAGACTCCTCCCACCCCCATCTTGTCTCCTGCAATTACCCTTTGCCCCTTTCCTCCAGCAGCTATTTCTTCCTAGCTGTTACGTTTTACCATCCTTCAAAAGACAGCAGCCGTGCTCCTGCTGCCCATCAGATGTGGTGAGCTAGACCTGACAGAAAGCCATCACCCGGGGAGGGTTGAGTCTCGGCACCAGCGTTTGCAAAGGGTCTCCTCCAGCGCTGTGGGGTGCTGGAGTGCTAAGGGTTACTGTTTCTCTCTCTCAGCTCAGCAGAAGCAGAAGAGATCCAAAATGGGCTTCTTCCCTCCCATTCCTGCAGAAGCATGCCCTTTCCAAGTAGCCAGATAGCCTTCAAAGGCAGGCTGAAGCTTTAATGCACAGCTAACAGCAGTCTAAAATGTAGAGCGAGTCAGCCATTTTGCAGCCTTACAGCAGGAGGGAGGCAGGCGCTCAGGAGGACAGGAGTGGAGGAGCAGCAGTCAGTGAGAGAGCAGGAGAAGTAGCCTGGGCCTTGCAAAGTGGAGGCCACTGCTGGGTCATTCATCACTTACAAAGACAGAAAGATCGTATGAAGAGTCCACAGGGGTCTGGCTGGCTTTCTACGTCACTGGGAGTTGCCTAATGTGCAGTCAAGCAGACTGCTTCTACAGCTTGTTCCTGGCAGCTTTTGAAGTAGAGAAAATGGCCAGAGAAGGCTTAGCAAACTATCAAATGAGTTTTCCGCTTTAGCTCAGGAGAGAGGAAATGAGACAGCAGAGGGGGATTGATTTTCCTGGTGAGTTTGGCTCATCAACTCAATGAGCAGTTCACTTGTCTTCCTCTCAAGGTCAGCAGAGTGACAGTGTGTCTCACTGTGCCCTTCAGGACCTTTTCTGTTGCAGGGTTTGCTCAGTTTTCAGTCAACCCTCATGGAGTTACTGGGTCGTCACAGCAATGCTGGTGCCTGGCCCGCCATGTCACTCAAGAAGAGATGGCATGACTGAGAGTTAAAAGTCCACACTGTGGAGGCACAGGCTGTTTCCTAGTCCCTGTCTTGGGGACCATATGTGGCAGTGGTGGAGCCGTTGGAACATGTGTCACATGTAGCATGAACTGACAGCTTAAACTGAAGTCACTCAGTCACTTTGGGTACAAAGGCTATTTTAGGAGGAGCTTGCCTGTTTATACAGGTTTCAGATGACTTCATTTTTCAAAAGTGCATGGAGTGCATCCAAAGCAAATAATTTTTCTGTGGTAAATGGGAAGACCAAAAGGAAAAGCCTGGAGAAAGGAGGATGGATGGTCTTCCTTTAATGTCAAAGCTGACATAAACACGTCTCCTCCAAACCCTTCTCACAAGATAATTTTCTCAGCAAGACACAGATTGCTTCAATCTCTGTGTAGCAGCCTTTGAAGCTTCCCCCTTATTGCTGTTACGGAGGAGGCAGGGTTGTCTTTGAGAATTTCTGCAGCACTGAAGTGTTCCTCCTCCGGAGGCTTTCACACGATCAGATAGTTGGTTGCTCCAAACAGCTCCCTCTTTGGAACTTCTCTGACATCACACAACGGCAAACTGATATGTCTGCTTTGCAAAATTATTAAATTAAATTAAATTAAAAAAACTAAAAAGGCTTCATTAAAAATATTCTGACCAACTCTGTGTAACACCTCAATTTTCATTAGACAGAGGCCCAGCTAAGAAGATGATGAATGGTGTTGGAAAGGAACCACCAATTAGGAGACATAAATTTTTCTGTCAACAGGATAACCCCTTTTGCAAAACTTGTCGTATGTTTATTCCTTTTCTGTTTGTGAAGGTATTTGTTTGGCAGGGATATTTTGCATGAGGGGAAGAATTTATAAATTGTTTTTTTACGGTTGTCATTGCTGCACTGTTTTGAGTTCCTGTCTTGTGGGATATTTTCCCTGTTCAGAGTTCTTGCTCCTCAGTCTGTGTGCTATCTGTAACTCTTCCATTTGGAATCCTTTTGGGGAAAAAAAATGACTCTACTTACTTCTGCAGTGAGTTCTGGGGTGGAAACACTTGTGATGGTAGTAGGCACCTTGGGAGCATAGGACTTGGGGCTTGCAATGCCTTCAGGTTGCAGGCTTAGGAATGCTACTATATGGGTGTTCCCAAAAGGAAGAGAAATGCATTTCTGAGCATTTCTTTCTTCAAAAATTACGCCTGTTATGCTTGCATCCTAATAAGGGTTCTTCCATATTTAATGGTTTAAGATACAACTGAAGACATATGGATTTTTTTCCAGTTTACACACTTTCTTTACCCACATTCAGAAAACTTGATAGCTTCCGTACTTCCTTTTACTGTATAGGAGATTTTACTCACTTCACTTATGGGAAGCTGTATACATCCTTTATTCATCTGCATGCAGTGATTCACAGCTGCTGCTGTGTTTCTTAATAGCTTATTGCAAGTCATTTTATGAAATCATCAGTAGCAAATGCTTAACATATTAGAAACAAGGAAGTTCTGTATACATGGGCATATGTGTAATACACAGAGAGCAAGAGTTGCCTGTGCATGTTACGATATTTGGCAAGAGACTGAATGAGAAGGACAGATAGCTGGTGGGATTTCAGATGGGCACTGGTAGATGTTGACATGACCTTAAAGCCTATCAGATTCTTATGTGGGAACCCAGCTTCAGGAAATGGAGCATATGATGACAGGTTTTTGAGGGGTGGCTGAAAAGTTGCAACTGTGTAATGGGTATCTACTGGGACACTGAATAGACCTGCGTTGTTTTTTACCTGTGTTGTGGAGAGGGGGAGGCTTGGCATGGAATAGTTAAAGAGTGGAAGGTCATTATTTAGATGATAAGTGGCCATTACTTGTAGATCAGGTATACACCTCATCATCATCTGGTGTCAGGTCATGCTGCTCAGTGCTCAGCTAGCAGCTGTGTTGAACATACATGTTAATGAGTGCAATTGTTTTGTCCTGGATGCAGACCACATGCAGACCCTCTACTAGTGTCTAATGTAGGCATAGTTATGACTCCACCTGTTCATGGCTGATCTGAAGCACTCATTACTGTTTTGAAATTAGACACAATAGTAGTCATCTCACTGCCTCTAATGTGTGATGAGTCAGGGTCTGAGCACATCCTTCTGGGTGTGACCATGCTTTGGTGAAGGCAAAGGTTAAGGCAGGTTTTGGGGCTCTAAATTGCAACTTACCAACTCTTTTTTAAAGTACTTTTACACTGCAAAAGCAAAAACACTTGCATTCCATAAAGTCTCGCTGTTTGTCTTCAGTGTGGAATTTGTGTTTTTTTAAACTGATGGTGAGGCTGAATCTGGCTTACCTGACCAACCACCTTCATGCCTGAGCTAAACTGCTACTGCTGCTTACAGTGGAGTGCAGGAATCTCTGCTGAGATGGAAGATGGGCAGCTAGTGGCAGCTTAGTCCTTGCCTGTAAACAACTTTGTATTTAGGGAGGGAAATTTTCCAAAGTACCGAAGTGATTTAGGATCCAAAATCTCCATTTCAGTTATTTCCAGGCTCTGGAGTGAAATAAACCTTTTTCAAAGTGTGATTCTGTCTTGCTTCTTACAATGCCATCTGCCACCAAGACACCCTCTTTTCTTAATTATCTTGTTCCTCTTTTCCAGGTTGGCCTTCCTTCTATGATGTGATCAGTCCCGATGCAATTACTTTCAATGATGATTTCTCCTATGGGATGCATCGGATTGAAATATCCTGCAGTCAGGTTAGTTTATAGCACACACAGACCATTCTGATGGCAAAGGCTGCAAAAATCATTATAGCGTGCTGTACTTTCCCTCAGATTTGCAAACCTTTCGGTTCCATTAAATAGTAATCATTGTGAGAGAGCACAATGGGTCGTAGGTATAACAGCTGGGTGGAACGAGCTGAAGGCACAAAGGACTCATTGGAATGCACGTTGTTGTCTCGTGAGATTTAACAGAGCAGATGTAAATGGTTGGACTTGGTGCTGAATCTACAAAAATTGTCTTCCTGAAGAGGGTCCCTTCAAAGAAGCTCCTGAGCCTGAGCCTGGCCGACTGACTCCACACGTGAGCAGTTGAAAGGGAAGTTGAAAGCAGTGGAGCGACTGTCTGTGTGCTGATTCCATCACTGTGCATTACTGTGCAGCTGTGCTAACTCATTCCCAACACTCATTCCCAGCACAGTCCTAATGGCTGCCTCAAATAATGAAGTCAGTAGTCATTCAAAACATGCCCAAATTTTCCGTTATCTGTCTTGTTCTACTTTCTCTTATCCTTTGTGCTGCCCTCCTCCCTGTGAAGGGGATGGCATAATCATTACCTAGCAAAGGGAGAAGCTGCTGCATTGGCGTTTGGTAGACGTACCCATCAGCTTGCAGTCCTCTAGCTCCACATGCTCAAACTCCTCCTGAGAGAAGCAGCAGCTTCATCTGGGCCGTGAGAATTTGCTGTTCTCTTTCCAGACAGTATTGATGGAGGGATAACTGATTTCATCCCTGACAATATGCATCCTTACTAGTCAGTCAGTCCTCATATATAAATGCTCAGAGTGAGTTAAGAAGCTTCCCAAAAAGAGGCAAGATTGTCTTTATGGAGAATCCATTAACTTCAGTTTGGGTAGAGGGTTTGGGCCAACATGTTAACGGCCACATCAGCATGTCTGCTAGTATGTCATGTGTACTACATAATTCTGTAGTTTTTACATTGACGATAGGCTTTAGAAGATCCATTTAACACTTTTTGGGAACATCCATTTCCCTAAATTCCCTAGTGAGGTAGCAGTGGGATTGCAGACTGGGAATCTCGTGCTTTGCCAGTGATTACTGGCATAATCAAAAACGCAACCCACTCTCTTCAGCTCTGCTTAATAGGCCTGAATAGTGCTAAAATCAGCATACTGCCAACCTGCTGAGCCTGTATCTGCTGACACCCTTCAAGAGATGGCCAGAGCTCCTGGTTTCACCTGAGGGAAGCCCAAGGCAGCCTGTGGTCAGGCCAAGGAATCTGGGAATGTCGTTTACCTGTTGCCAAACAAAATAGCGTTAGCAGACCTGAGACCAGCAGTATTAGCAGCAGTCACAGGCAGACACCATAAAATTAAAGCAAAACCAAAAACTGAATTTAAACCATTAAGACAAAAATATGACCAAGGTTGCTATATAATCCAATGGCAACTTCCTACCAGCTACTCCAACTTCCTGGGGCAATAACCCCACTGATGATCAAGTCACGCAGGAAAATAGCTTGAGGGGTGGTGAGCATCTTTGCAGCCACTGCTCAGCACAGTTAATACTGCCGCATTGTGTATCCATAACAAAACCRTTTCCTCCCCTCCTCAGAGCCCTAGGAATGTGAATCACACATGCAGCTACAAAAAAATGCAGTTTTACTGCAGCCTGGAAAGCAGTGGGATTGATATGGCAGGCCTTGGTAGAACTAGAGGGAAATACCCTCTCCCACACCCAAAACCTTATTAATCTTTTGCAGATGAAAAAGTAGTTGATTTTTCTTTAAAAGTCCTTCCACCTGTCTGAGAGAATAAAAAAACTCTCTTTTAATGTTCTCCATTATAGAAAGCAAACACTGGGGGAAAATTGCTGTAATATTAATCAAAGACATCCATGGGATTATCCTAGAAATAGCTTTTACAGTTTTTTGGAAACACATCACCCTGGATGTATTTAAAAGGTCAATGATTAGTGACAGGTAGAATTTAATTACAAATGCATTTGAGGAATACCGTAAAACTGGTTGCATCTCTCTTTTTTTCTCTTTCCTGCTCAAGAGTCCCTTCCCCTGAGGTCTCCCTAGCTATTATTTGTACCTGTACAAATCAATAAAATTCTGTAGTCACAGAAGTACTGTTTGCACATTGATAGCTCAGACTTGGCTACAGCAGCTGACTGCAAGCTGCTTTCCGTGCCTCCCAGCAGCATATTAGAACCAGGAGGCTTGGGAGATCCAAGCATACTGACAGTTAGCAGTGACCCCCCCTTTCCTGCTCCCAAACACATACTTCAAATGCTTTACTCTAACTGTTTCACTGTCCCAGTGCATTCTGCCCAATATATTTATGTGCAAGGCTGCAACAGATGATTGTTCCTTTTTGGGAAGCTTTGCAGACATGTATATACGTCCTAGAAAAATGGTCGGCACCTATTATGTGTGGGGAGGACAGTAAAATCAATTCATCCTTTGTACTCTCAGCTGAGGGCCAGGTTTCTTATACTGTGATACAAAGGATTGAATTACGTTTCTTTTCAGGGCAGATGAGTTATAGAGTCCTCTACAGAGAGAATCGCCACATAAATTTTTGGTGAGGGGTAATCTCAAAAGGTAACAAATTTTGCAGTAATCCAATCCTGGTGTGATTCTGCCGTCACAAGAAGGTGTAATGAGACTACCTTGGACTCTCACACAGCTTCTCAGGCTTTGTGAGGAAAACTTTTTTGATAGATTGTCTTTGTAGTCTATATGTGAGTATATTACTCCTGCAGACCGTTTCTCTCTACAGTTTCTCTTGTTCTGTTTCTGTCCAGTGGAGAGGGAATGATTTATCTTTGGTTAAATGTTAATCTGGAAAAGATCTGTTTAACACTTCTAGCCAGGAGGTTTTGAAGCATTCTTAGCTGAGATAAGATGATTTAATTAGGATGCTGAGCATTTAGAAAAATACTCTCTCTGGGACACTTAAGTTTTTTTAGGTTTTTTTTCCCCAAGGTATGGAAAAGCTTTATAATCAGGTGAAATGCCTCATTGTGAGAGACCCCACTCTGAGAAACAGCTCAGGTTTTCTGCCCAAACTGTGTAAAAAAGGACTTCAATCTAAAGGAAAATTAAATAAAATAATAGTGGAGAATGGAGGAAAGGGTGGCAAGACAGCAGTCTTTCAGGAACAAGACTTCAAACTTTGTCTTCTCTAGTTCCCATGCAACTTTCCTTTGCCTCTTCCTTATTTGCCATGTTTTATTTTCCTTCGTTACAAAGCCAAGCAGCTGCTGCTTAACCCGAAGTCATCCATGCCTTTTCCTATTGCCTCTGGGAGCTCGTCCTGCTGATACCACGGGTTAGAAGCACCCTCGTTTGTTATTGGGGTCCTTGCTGGACTGTCGTGGCTGTTTCAGCGACACTTCTCCAGGAGCAGGGAGCCTGCCCTGGGATGTGGCTGCGCAGGTGCGACCGACAGGCAGGAGCACTAAGGCTTCACATGCCTACCTGCCCTGCTCCCGGAGTCAGTGAGGATTATTGTTTCAGCTGTCATTAAACGAGAAGAGTTTCTGTCCCTCCTAGCTGGCATGAGAGCCTCCCCCAGCCTTTCAGTCTGTTGAGAGAATTTAACCTGAAGCCAAGATGTTACCTGCTTCTACAGACACCCTGCCTACTGCTTTGGTGAATTAAAGGCCATAACAGCAGGAGAACATCAGCAACACATTAACTGCAGGGTAGATATTTGCCATCACTAACTCATTCACAGTTCGGAATAATCAGTATTGCCTCTATGTATCTGGGATACTATGAATTAATTAAATGTTAAGAATAATTTGCAGTCTTTAATTTTTGCTGTCTGACTGCGAGCCCACGAGCAGCTCTGTGATCTCAGTTACATCATTCCGGCTCTCACTGAGATCAGCTATTGACTTGAAAGGCCAAGGCTCTTTGGTAAAGCAGCATGACTTTCCTGCTCAAGATAAATATTTCTCCAGTGCAAGGTTTTATTTTTTTATTTCTCATGGCAGGCTGTAAAAATGAACTTGTGGAATTTAAGTGACTAATTACAAGAAGTTCTTATTATCCAGATAAGTTGTCAGCCATAATGTGCAGTGATAGTAATCCTAATTTTTGAATAAGGATCAACTGGATCAGCTTCTTCAAAATACTGTACTCTTCTGTAAAGCAAGGGACTGTTACCTTTCTTACAGACAGGAGCAGTAGTGTTCAGCCTCAATACCACTGCGAGCATCTGAGGCTGATTCATACAGAACAAAAACATCAACAGACCATCTGTAGTTTCATATTCCTTACAAAAAGCAAATTCAGCATCATTCCTATTTATAATTGCTCCCAGCTAGAGATTATTCATTCAGAAATATTTTACATATCTTCACTACAGGTCTTTTTCAGTCACCTGTCCCTATCTCCTATATACTACAGAAAGTAGTATGAGATGAGTAGTGGATGAGCTCCATCCCCTCCAGGGGTGAGGAGCAGAGGTGCACCCAAAAGGACCCTGATGCTCAGAAGAGTGCCAGGCTGTGGAAACAAAAAAAATGAGTATGAGGGCATACTCCAAAGAATATCTTCACTGCTTTAGGTCCTCGCCGGGATCACCAAGGGGTTTAGTGTTTTCTTACCGAGGGGCGAAGCAGATGGCTGCAGGCTGAGTAGAGCCCAGAGCTCAGGCTGCCCCTTTCTTACACAGCTATCCTTACAGCAGTAAGTGAAACGTGGGCAGTGCTGCCCTCACCACCGTGTTTTTAACTGAGCTGCTGCCATGAGATCATTACAGAGACAGGCGGCTTCTCAGAAATAGTGGCCCAACCAAACATACGCAGTGGCACGATGGGAAACACCCAGGAGATTTGGGCTTGAAGTCTTAGGCGCCCGTGGTATCTCAGAAGATCATCTTCCTGGATCACTCTTGCAAATAAATGTAGGTTGTAAATCCCACTTGAAAGGGCGATGTAGGCACCAATGTGCTTCCTTGGAAGCGGCTGCTCGTCATTGCTTAACACCACGGTGATGCCATCAAGCTGCACAGAGACACAGTGATACTCTTATTGTATTTTGTTTCAGTGTGGTGCTCACCTGGGGCATATTTTTGACGATGGACCTCGCCCAACTGGCAAACGGTACTGCACAAACTCTGCTTCGTTATCTTTCAAGCCAGCAGACAAGAACAACGCCGGAGAAGGCAGCGGTAACACCAGTCCTGCCCAAACAGGCAAAGCTGAGCTGTAGGACGAAGCAAAGCCTGCAGAAAACTGTGCTGATCCCACACAGCTTACAAGGAATGTTTTCTAAGTTGCCTGCTCTCTTATATCCTAAGAATGCTTAAATGTATGAAAGCATTTTGCACCATCCTTCTTCTTCCTCACCTTTTCGGAACTGAGGCCTTGCCTGCTGGTGCATTTACTATATAATTGGATTGAAAAATGTGTTGACTGACTCCACAGGTTTTCTTTTCCTTTCTTTTCTTTGAGATTGCTTTGGGGAATCCTTAAATCGAGAGGCTTTGGCATCATTAGTTATTAGTTTCTTCTTGGTGCTGTGTTACTCTAGGTTTGAACACTATTCCTTTTTGTGTGGGAGATGGGACTTGTGTTTATCTCCAGTCTATAGGAAACTTCTGGGCTAAGAAAATCCTGAATTCCTGGCACATCTCTGCTTTGTTCTGACTTGCGAGGCATGCAGCCTTTGGTCATATGTATTCAGCCATCTCCCAGCATCAGCCGCACCCTGCAAAAACTTGTAGTTATGGCTGTTCCTTCCCAACTGAGAGAGATGGATGAGATGTAAAGCCCATCCTTTGGCTAATTTACTGCCAAAATTTCAAGGGTGTGGTTGAAAGGATGTAAACATTGTCTCAGCATCTATTTTTCCCCTTTGTTTGGTATTTAAATCAAGGTTTTAACTAGTAAGGCTCACTTTTGCGGGCTACTAATGAGGCTTTGTCTTTTTGTGAGGCCTRTTCAGCAACTGGAACTCAAATCTGAATTAAAGTTGAAATCTGCAGGGGGTAATTATATGGGCAAGTGCAGAGATAAACTTGAGAAGTGAAGTAGATGAGGGATGACACTAGGCTCTTTATCTTGTCGGTTGCTACAAGGATTCAGAAACATGACAGTTTCTGCTAAAAGGGAGTTTAGGAATGAATGCGGCAGAAAGAGGGAGACCCTCCTGAAGTTCCCAATTTTAAAGATTAGCCAGTCTGGATGCATACTGCCTACAAGGCCACAGCCTTTAGTTTGTGCAATTGCAGTGTAAGACACAAGTGAAGGGGTTGGTTTAAGAAATGAATTTGAAAAAAGCCTGTCAGAGCTCCAGAAATTTTCATGTAGCAAAATTTGCTGTCCCCTAAGATATTCTTCACAGCTGCTTTTAGATTTTGTGAATTACAGTTTGTCTAGAATTGTGCATAATACTGTTCTTTAAGCTATACTATACAGTATTTGCTAACACCACTTTGCCTTTAAGCGCTGAGGGACTTAATGAATATAGTGTTTACTTTTATTAGCAAACTTTGTGACTAACATATTTGGATCCAATTTTATTTCTAGTAGGAGCAAAGCAACCACTGATTTTTATGGAAGCAGGATTGAGGTTTTTATGTCAGTGATAATAAACATATTATCTAAAGTACAAACATCCTTCAGTTAAAATACAGCTACTGTAAAAGCATATGGAATGGTCAGAATTGCCTTTTTTTAGCAACAGAAGACAGACATGAAAAAAGCATACAATACCTTAACATCGAATAGATGCAAATAAGGATGATAAATATTTAGAGCTAAAACACTTGGGCTCTGCTGTAGCGAACACCTACTCACATGAGTATTCCCCCAGATGTCATGCAAGGAGTTGCTCATCGGCTGCAGGAGAAGTTGTGCAGACTGACCTTTGGTGTTTCAAGGCAGTCAAGTTTCTCCTGGTCCCATTGGTTTTTAGCAATTTCTTCTAGAAGGACTGCTTTTATCCTTTGCTTTTATTTAAAGAAAAGTAGGTTTTCTGTACCACATTTTCTGACATAAATATAAAAAAGGCAGCATCTATAAAAATGTGGTACATAAATGTGGTTTAATTCCAGATTGCTGTTGGATTTAAGTGTTATCAAATTTCAGTATATTCCTGTCTTATGTTAAAGAAATATATTACTTAAACTTCAGTACGCAGTAATGTATGCTGTCCTACAGGAGATTTATTTTTGCAGGATATAGAGTGCAATGAAATGAGTCAATATGGTGAGGTGTATGTGATCTCTGGGAGTTAGACCATTTAACATAGGAAATGCATTGTTCTCTCTTGTGCGCAAACTATACCACAGTGCAGTGCAAGGTAAGACACATTTCCTTTTATTGCTGTTAGAAGATGCTAGTAAGGGCTAGTATTGAACCCTCCAAATTTGGTTCAGTCTGGTTATGATCATGACAGAGGAAACTTGGGAGCTGAGCACAATGTATAGAATAATAGGAGAATATTTCTGTATGTTTAAATTTTGCACTGTCTAGATGCTTATAAAAACTGAATGCAAACTGTATAGAAATAGCAAACTATATTTTATAATATGTCTATTGTTACTCCAATGTTTAAATAGCATACGTTAAAATATCATGTAAGTCAGTCACACRTGTTATTTATATATACTATATATATATATAAAAAAAATTGCACATGGTTTTTATATATATATACGTACACACATATATATTATCCAAGTATAATTTTAGCCTTCGGTACCTTTTTAATAACTAAAACCTTTCCTTAAGAGGGTTCAATACTTTTAAGAAATTGAATATACATTTTTCAAATTAAATTTGTTTTCATATATTTGTTGTACACAAATATAAAATAAATTTCTTTATAAATAATTCTGTTCTTCTTCCTTATTTATCTGTTTTTATGTCAGGTTTTTGCGCCCCTAGCTGCAGCATGTCTTAGGGAACTGCTTTTACTTTGCTTTCCCTTAACTTACTGTGAATATTATATATCCAGCACTTTATCTCCAGCAGGTTTCTGGCAGGGGCGCAGCATTGCAGGGTACCAGGTGTCCCTGCACTTTCCTGCTTTTGAGAGAATATCGCAAGCACCCAGGCCCAATAGAGAGGGGAAATGTTTAGAGAAAGGCTCAACTTTTACTTAGCAGAAGTTTTGGCCGCTTCTGAAAGATGCGGTGTGGGATGTGGTGAGTCGCAGGTGTGTCGTAGGAGCCCCACGGTGCCCAGGCTCAGTCTGCAGTGGAGGAATTTGGCTGGAAAGTTGGTTTCTGTCAAGGTTTCACCTCCAAGGATGCAGGTTTGGAATGCCCCACGGGCAGCAGGTTAATGCCGCTAGGTAGATCAGCTCTGCAGTGGGTTTTAAAAGATAGGTGCGACTGAGGGGAAGAAGTTGCAGGCTGTTTTCAAACCAGCTTCATGTTTGTGGAAACCAGAGAGTTACATCAAAATTAATTCACTTGCTAATTGTTCTAAAACATTGCAGAGTGTCCTAGGACAGATGACACACTGAAGACTTGTTTTACAAGTTTAGTATAATCCATTAGTCCAAAAATTAATCCCTTGTAGCCCTCTGCTTCCCACCTGTCTACCATAGTTCCCTCTCAGAACTGTAATAGTTTGATATTTCTGAAATGAGGGACTAACTGATACCCACTAAAATGAGATGCAGCTGGATGCCTTGCAGTGGCTTTGCTCTGCACTCCCAGCATAACCTGGCCAGTCCACCAGCACCCAGAGGTGCTGTGCTAAGGCAGGTCTTCCAAGGTGTGCGGTCCTCTTGCTGCTGGCCTGGCAAGCAGACGTGAGGGACGGCTCTGTGCTCCGGTCCAGCTCAAGGCAGGCTGTGTTTTGCAGTGCATAGCACGAAGTTGTGCCTAAGACAGGTGACACCCCACCACTTCAAAACCAGGGAAATTTCTAGTAAGAGACACTCTCCCTGCTGCTCCTGCTCTTCCCTGAGGTGCCCTGGTCGCAGGGTGGGAGAAGCAGTGGCAGCAGGATCAGCGACGTGAGGCCAGTTAACGAAACGCTTTGTGATTCTCTTACCATTGTAGCTATATGGCTTCCATATATTAAAGGCAACTTAACCATAAGCCTTTTTCACAAGCTGTATCAGCTCTCATACACTAAAAAAAATACAGTGTGCATACGTGAACTGGTTGAAACTGGGGCCTTACCACAGTGGCTATAGCATGTATTCCCCACATGGACAGGGGTAGGCTGACATCTGGATTTGTGCAGCAAAGGCATCATTCCAAGAAAGGAGAGGGAGCTTGTTGTGAAGTAATGCATTGGCCTCTTATTTGTACTCACAGGTAAGTGGTGTCTGAAGGCTCTGTCGTCTCTTGGGGTAAAAGGCAAGATAAAAGTGAAGCGCACAGCCTGCCTCCAGTGGCCCAACCCAAGATAGTGATAATAATGACCTACGGGATAGGACCTGCCCAATGGACTAGCGTGAGGCATGAGACCTTATTGCCCTTTCAACAGCTGACAAAAGTGTTGCTTTCTGTGGCACTAGCTAAGCTCCATTTTATTTCCTCTTCTGCACCCCAAAAATGGCTCAGTTAAATAAGACAACATCATAAGTCAGCGTTTCTGTTGGGGTGTCACTGAAGAGCGCATTGTCACAAACATGATGCCAAGTGTGGATGTGGATGTTGGTACTCTATTGATTGTACCGAAAAGTGTCAGTCTTAATTCACTTAGCCTTGTTTTGCAGTCCATTTACCCAACTGAATTTGGTAAGCCATGAGATTAGGCCTTCTCTAACAGAATATGTGATGTATATTAATTTTTCTTATTGTTCAGTATGTTACAAAATATCTGTGGTTAATGTCAGTGCATGGCCAGCAGTCCTCTGCTCCTTCACCTGTGGTCTGGGAGGGGATGTGAAATACATGATACAGGCTACTTTACTGGTCCTAACTCAGAGTTTCAAAATCATGCCCTCTCTCTTCCCATCCGTGAAGGAATTCAAGGATGAAAACAAAACAGATGTTCACACTTTCAGAATTAAAATCAGCGTGCTCTATACCCACTTGTTTACAGAACAAATGGCAGAATATTCAGTGGCACTAGAAGCAAATTCATGAGCTTCCAAATTCGGTAGAATAAGACAAAATGTTGCTTAGCTCATTGGCAAACTGAACTAATAGTTCTTGGTTTATTGACTATTAAAATGAGGCCACCTACAGGTCCCACAATAAACCTGCAAAAATGTTTAATCCTGCATATTTGAAGAGCTGCATTCCAGTCTGGCTTGCTCCCGCTTTGTTATAAAGAGAAGTGATACACCACAGGGCCTGACTACGCTTTTCAGATGAAAGCGATGACAGCAATCAGCAACTGTATTATTTTTACAGTCACTTTTTAAAAAAAAAGTGAGATAATACTTACAAATGCACCCCAATCAGTGAAATCACTGGAATAGCCAAACTCCGAGCAGTGTAGGCATGTGACGTTCTGAAATCCTTATACAGGCCACCGGTGTAATATTAAATGCACTAAGCAAAAAGGTCTCGGTTATGTCCACATGTTTTTGGGATCAGGACCCGCTTGAGCAGCCCAAATTAAGCAGGAATAGTATGCGCAGAAACCTTCCCCAGAGAGCTCCTAGGACTTGTAGCCAGCCTTCTCAGACCTTTCGCTTAGCCAACATAGTCCAGCAGAAAAAGAGAAGCGGTTCCAGAAAAGAAAAGAGAAAAGGCTTCCAGTTTCAAACTCCTGTTTTATTCACCTCTTGTTAGACAGCTTGCAAACACTGAAGACATTTCACTCTGCACATGTCTTAGCCAGGGCATTCTCACTTGGTGCTCTTTATAGTTTCAGTACAGATGATACCTGCGGTCTAACTTCTTTTAGCCAGGAAATTTTACTGCACTAATGCAACAGGTCTGTTTCCATCCCCTTCGTTTTCAGTTGCTGCAAGGATTTTCTTCTCTTTTGTTTTTCAATAGCTGGCATTCCAGACAATGGTGTATTATTTTTTTCTTTTCATTGTAGCCTAAAAACTGTCTGAACTGTGGCTTCACCTTGTCTCAGACCCCATATTTCTCACTTCTTGTCTGCCCAGGTGGAAGGAATATCTGTTCCCCAAAATACAAGCAATCACCTACTGGCAGTATAAGAACCATGACAAATTGTGTGTGCCCACTTGCTGGGAAAAGTAGCAGTTCTTTGGAAAAGCAAATAAAATATGTTTTTATCGTCCTATTAAAGTGGACAAGTTGATTTTGTGTGTGGGCTAGTTAATTTTCATGTTTTTCCAGGCCGCCCTAAAGCCCTTCTTCTTGCAGTCTGGGTATTGTCTCCTCCAGTTTACAACTTTATTATTGTACGTTTCATACAAACACGAACATCTGGAGAACATCCTCAGGTATAACTGCTGGGCAGTGCAGAAAATATCTGGCGTGATCTGAAACAGGTTTTTCTTCCCATGAAAGTACACCCCTGGGACTGGGAAACTTAGAAGGTCTGTAATGGCGTAGAGATCCTTTCACCTCCAGAACACCAGTTCACATTTGGCCTGGGTCTATAACAGCTAGCATCCCTGGTGATTTCTTAGCTGTTCACTGTGGTTTTTGTGAAATTAGTTGGTGCTGGTACCRGTTCACAGAAATCACTGTGGCAGTATCCCTGAGAGCCTCGGTGATGCTGCAACTGGTGAGGAGACTGAATTCCTCGCTGTAAGAGCAGTCTGTTTCTATCCAGAGAGCAGTCAGGAGATGGAAGGGTAGGTGGAGGGTGGGGAAGGGGAAAGAGGAATTCGCATCTTGCCCCTTGCTGTTTGCCCCTCCTGTTCACCTTAAATTACATGGATTTCTACCATGGCACTGTGAGATCACATTTAACTCAGGACAGTTAAAATAACACAGGCTTGTGAAACCCTGTAAAAATAGGTCCTATTTCTTAACTTCATTCCGGTATCTGTCTAACACCACTGACTTCAGTGAAACAAAGCTGCTGTAAATCTGAGGGGATGGACAGGACTAAGGTCTACTGAGAAAGATTCCTCAACATACTTGAGATGATAAAATATTTTCAAGTCTCGTTAAAATCTTTCGTAGGAATAGGATGCCTTTGGAAAATCCTACACCTCCAAATAACTAGTACAGAGAATAGGAACCCTAAAAACCATGGACCAAATTCTCAAAAGAAAGATCTGTACCAGCTAAAGCACAGCACTGCTGGCCCCGCAGTGAGACAGTCCCCCAGCTGCCTCTCTGCATGCATCGTTGCTGCTCCGTTTTCACACCTTCCTTTACGTGCTGCAGAAGATACTTGCGATCACAGTGTTTTCATATACCTTTGCTGCTTCAGCCCTGTTGTACAGGATTTTGAGAAAGATGATAATTTTATCTTGTTCCTAGTTTGAACGATTTCTAGGAAAAAAAATCTGAACAGTTTTTTTTCTGAAGCTGAGAAAATTCTAAGCAATCTCTAGAATTTGTTATCTCCATGTTGTCAACTTCAGCTTTGTAGGCTACAACCAGTCCCAGCAGTCACCAGTGACCATGAATTCAGTATTCTCTGTTGATAAATTACAATTTTATCTTTGTTTGGCTAGGGCTTCTAGTAGCCTGCCAACTCAAAACCATTGCTTAATATATCATTAGAGGGCAAATATGTTCCCGTGTATGTCTGTGGCATGTAAGCAGCTCCTACCAAAGCCTGGGCATTCCAGCATCCTGCTGAGGAAGGAAAGCAGTGCCCCAAATCATTTGGACTGCAGATTTTTCTTTTCAAATAAAATATTTTTTGTTTTTCAAGGTCAGACACTTGGGGCTGTTCAGGTCACAAGACGCCAGAGGCTGTTTACTTTGGAAAACAAGGACAGCCGTGGTGGGAGGTGCTTTTAGCAACACCCAAATCTAGCGTTTTAAACCAAACAGCAGTCTGGCCAAAGGGCAGCTTCACTCATCCTTACTGACACCGTGACATAGAGGGAGACCGTCCAAGAGCTGACTGACGTACATGCAACAGGAATAATATTTGGTATTCTCACTTATGAACTCAAATACCTCAAAGCATGTGGGAGATCCTCAGATGAGAGGAATAAATATTTTGCATTGACTGCAGTCACTGTTTAGAGTGGAAAGTGATTTCTTAAAAGGCTGAGACGGTGCCTGGTGGTGGGTTGCATCTAAAAGCGTTTTGGTTGTAGTGGAGCAGCACTTTTCCTACACCCAGATGCCAAGTGGGATGGTAGGTTTTCCTCCTCCCTTTGGGTATTTTATTTCATCTTTCAGTTGGATCAACTATTCAGGCTATGGAGATTTCTCCAAGTCATATTTCCTTCTAGGTCATTAGTGGAAAAACAGAAGAAATGAATCTTTGAGAAGTTGATATAGAGTCGCAAGAAAAAAAACAGTGTGAAGGGTTCCTACTATTAGTACAAATGGAGGCACTTTTATATACAGTTTTGCTTCCCTTCTGAATTGCATCGCAGGCTTGAGTCTGATCAAGCAGGATGCACAACTTCACTTGTCCTTGCTAACCCCAAACCTGCTCTTTCTAAGAGTACAGGACTTGTCATTTCTGAGGACAGCTCAGCTGAAAAGGCACAGTCTCCTAGACCTTTATTGAATCCACTCTGGAGAAACCATGTGTCTCCAGCCATTTCCATCCCTAGCTGGGTGGCCATGCATGAGTTTATAACACTGTTTAAAAATGTATGTGACTTTCTGTATGTGGATTTTTTTCGTCCTAGCTTGTTCACCACAAACCAAAATTGCCATAGATAACTACTTTCCCTCTGTGAAGACATTTGTTTCCTGTTGACATTTAATTAGTAGATACATTCTGTGGGTCAAGTTAGAGGGCAAAAATAAAAGTCAATTTTAGATGATTCAGCCCATTCTTAACCAGCAAAATGGTGTTTAGAAATGTTAAACTGCAATAAAAATCCACATCTATGTGGACTCACCTAGAGTTTCACAACAGCAGTGAGGATAGGGCACAGAGCTTCCTATTTCAAATGTCTTCAAAACATCCCTTCAAAGAATCTCTATTAGGTGTTAGGAGCATAGAGCCTGTGGCATCCAGTTACACAGTTTTGACCATTTAAGAGAGGTGAATAAAATAGGGTCGGTTTCAGAAGCATACTGTGAATGGATTACTGTTTTAGCCCTGAAAATACACATTTCTTCCAGCAGTATAAAAGTGAGGGGAGCGTTTATGCCACCAGCGTAGGAAACACACATCTCTTTTCTCCAATGACTAAACTAGACTAATGAGAACTATCAAACTTGCTAATGACTGAGAGAAAGCCTTTCAGTGCCTTGCACTGGTAAAACATTAAGTGTTTTCTGTAGCGTTACTTCCGATTGACACCAATGTGAGTGAGAGGCAAATAGGATGCAGCATCAATGTAACGCAATAGCCCAGGTGCTCTTAATGGCAGTGAGTGAATATGGAGAAGCAAGTCCAGCAACCCCAGCAGAGAACCACATAAATTGCCAAACGCACGCTCCGTTACCTTGAGCCTTACCTAGTGGATACATTTCCAAATTAACTACATTTTAAACCACTGATGTTCCAGAAAAAGGAATATGAACTCTGCTGCTTTCTGTAAGGGAGGAAAAAAGGGCAAAATGGCAGAGCTGAGCCACTGGTGCAGGGGACCATCCTTGAGCCGTGCCATGAGGACAGACAGAGAAACTGCTCTTACAGGCAGATCCCAAAGGTGAGTTGCCGACTTCTGCTTTCCAAATGCATACACTGTCCTGGGCGATGCGTAATCTCAATGTGTTTGCCATTATGCAGAGAAAAATCTGAACTCTATTCCACTCAATCAAACAGCTTGTCCTTATCAAGATTCGTGGGCCGGGCAGTCAGCTGTAGGAGGCCTGTAAAAGAGTAAGCCTGGGATTGTTTACGAGATGATACTTAGAGATGCCTTTGAATCAGCTGAGGCAACCACTGCTTTTAAAAGCCAGACGTTAGCTAAGAATATTTATATTTTGAGAGTAACAGGATAACTTGGGACAAAATGCTCACCTCCAGCTCACAAAGCGTTTTCATGCCCGAGATTGTATTACAGTTTAGAAAATTCACGGCAAAGTCTCCAGGTTTGTTTGAAGACATGCATGAAGAATTATATGGTGAAATGTTTCATTCTGGCTGTGAAAAAAGTTAATTCAAAACAACTAAAATGTCAGCCATAAAGATGTACAACATTTTTCAGGAAGCCTTGTCCACCCTGAACAAATGTTTTCATAAAAAACAGCCTGCCCGTAATAATCACTGTTATTGAAAAGACATCCCAAGGTTGCTGTATGGAAATATGTTAAATACGTTCTGAAATTCAATCTAATATAATTTCAACATTAGAGCTCATTCATAATCCTGTATTAAAAGCCTATGCAATTTTCATGAAATATGTCTGTCTGTGTAATCATGAATGCTGAATATTGTCATGGCTTTCCAGGAATTTTCAACCTCAATGCAGAGGAAAGAAAACTCTTCCAACTGGACTTTTACACCACTGAGAAGAAATAACAATAACAGATCTAAACTTAAAATAAACATTTCTGGAAAAATACTATCTTTTAAAAGAGGCTGTAGTCTGAAKTTCAAGCTACTAGTAATACGAAGCAGAGGCTTCGAATGTGCCTATGGTTACAGCCCCTTGCTTTGTGCGGTACTGGGGACAAACAGCCCCAGTGGGAAGGAATCTGTTTACTCACACCTAGATTTAGAAAGTGATCCCTTCAGGTGGAGTTGGCTTAAACCCCATAAGTATTTCTGTTTTGAACCCCCAGTTTACAACTGGATGTAGCTGTTACTCTGGTTATCAAGTCAGGTCTTGCCAATTCTTTCTAATTGCACGGCACCACAAGTGCACACAGCATCACAGGGGTGGAAGGGTAAAGAGAAAATTTTCAGCATGGCCTTACATCTGATGTGCTTGTATGACTACACTAGCTGCTTGTCGTGGATTTCTTTGTGTTTATAATTTTATAAAAGAATCAAAGCCTATAAAGAAGTACTTGCACACACAAAGGGGTGAGGAGTGGGAAAATTCTGCTTCTCTCTCTAATGTTCCTATTCACTGATGGCTCTTTGATATTTTTCCTTTTTATGAGCAACCTTTTTTATTAGTGGAATATTGCTGGTTCTGTGGCATGACTTTAAAATGATAGGAAAAATTATACAACTGGGATCTCAATTATTCAGCACAGCGATTTTAATCCTTCGTGTTATTTGATCCAGTACAAGGTAATATACATCTTATTTCCAATTAGAATACAATTCTCACTATATTCATCATCTATCGATGTCTGCTTTTCCATTTGCCAGAGACATGAAAGTCTGTGATTCAAAGGGTGCCATTCAGACTACCCTACTTGTGGACAATTACATAGCGTCAGCAGGGCTGTGTGTAGGTTTGATGCCTGTAGCCCGGAGCAGCTGGGAGCTGCTGTGCACTTTCTTCCCTGCAGAGCTGCTCACCAGCTGACAGCGTATTGCAGAAATGGTTCCTCGGTGCCTCTGCAGCCCGATGCCATTTGTGTGAGCAATATTGCACAGCACATTTGTTTGAGACTGCTCAGCTGCATGTGGCAAAAAGGTCACTTCTCACAGCCTGAGGGCCTTATCCTGCAAACCCCCTCACAGTGCTGCGTGCTCTGTGACCCTATGCTTTGCTCTCCTTGCTGTCCTGGGGGCGAGGTGCATGATGCACCAGAAATGGCGAGGAGAGGAGAGGAGAGGGGAGGAGAGGAGAGGAGAGGAGAATGGGAATGGGAATGGGAGTGGTGGTGTGTGAAACAAGAGTGTGGCTCTGGCCCGTCACTGGCTGCCTGTTGCTGGATGATGCTGGTCCTGCACCCCTCCTTCTGCCCCCGTTCCCTGACTCCTGCCACTCCCTTGTGCTGGTAGTTTTATACTGGCATTGAGCTGGTTAGCTTTCTGAAGCCACAGAAGACTAACCCATCAAAAAAGAAGCGGGTAATTTGGACTGCTGAGGTAAACTGACTTACAGTGGGGTGAGATGAGCACTTGATCTGGTAGCCAGGTGCAGAGGGAAGGAGGAGCAGGGACTGGGAGGACTGGAGGAGGAGATGGTGGGGACAATGTGTCACCCCTAATGGGAGTGACAAGTTGCTATGCTGTAGCATGTAACTTCACCACTCTGCTGCTCTTTCCCCATCTATATAAATAGCTAACAAACCCCTTCTAATGCTTGCAAAATATCTTGAAAGGTATCTTGAAAGCCTCCAGTGAATGAAAAGCTAATGTTGACTGCAAAGCTGAGTGTCCTTTCCATGAGTTGGAGCAAGACACATGCACTCAAGACTTATCCCAGCTCTATGGTATCAGGTTAACATGATGTGAAAACTCTTCAATATTCTTCTGGCTCCAGTCATTCATATCCAGATGGTGCCACCTGGGCCATGTCACAAATGGAGTCCCAAAAGCCATAGTTGGGCCCTGTAAACTCCGTATGGTCCAGCCCACCCCTTGTGTAGCCCATAGTTACGTACGAGCCTGGGTGGGTGTCAGCATCCACCTTGTGAGCATTTGCCTCCATCCTGTGCTCACAGGAAAGACAAAGTCTGCTATCTACATGAGAAAACTCTCCAGAAATTTGTCCCTCTGAGTTAATAGATGTGTATCCAGCTTTAGTCGGCCAAGAAGCATGGAAGAGGCCTTTGCCCCACGAAACTGTGACAACCACCTTGATGCACTTAAGAGATTTCAGGCAGACTGTCTATCTCTCAAATTTTAGGGTCCCTTTGAAAGTAGGTTTATCCTTGGTCTTTCGGTAGCGTAAGTATGCTTTAGAAAAAGACAAGAGAAGACAAAGACCGAAGCTCAGCAGCAGAGTACTCACAGTCACGTCCTGAGTTGGGAGAGGAGAGGCTCCATGCACAGTGCGCCTGTGAACTTAGAGGCGAGGGCTGGAAGACAGGTGACTTCAGATGGTGGCAGGACTCCTGTGACGCTTTCCTGGAGTTAGAGGTTGGCCCGCTCCCATTTCTTTGGTTTTCTAATGTGCTGAACTCCAAGCACAATTCACACAGATCTGAGCTGAGAGCAAAGCTATAGTATTGAAATGGATTGGTGTTTTCTAGGTCAGTGGGTTAACATGAGTTAAGGAACCTTCCCAAAAAGCTACTCCAAAGCCCCTTAGACCTGGTGCAATGGTGGCAAACTGTGCCCTTGGCAGGGACCAGGTCTAAACTGAGAAATAACACACATGGCCACCTCTCTGTGTACAGCTGGCTTCATTTTCACACTTCCAAATGAACAGGCTGCTTCCCACGTACGCAGCTGTCAAAGTGAGATTTTAACTGTTTCCATCTCAAACCTGGCTTCTTTCTCTGTGTCCAAAGTGTCCTGGCAGATGACCAGGTTACTGTAAGATGATGTTGAGATGATGGATAGGGAACAGCGGTTCACTGTTTCTTATGGCACAAGAACTAGAAGGGACCCAGTGAAATTTCCAGGCAGGAGGTTTAGTGGAAGCAAGAGGCAGAACCTTTCTGTACAACACGAAGTTACTCTGTGGGACTCAGTGCTGCAGGATGTTATGGGATGCACAAGCACACATGATTCCAAGGGATTAGGCAAAATTATGGAAATACAGGTATGTACTATTTAAAACCAGTGATACAGGCACAAACATGAGCTCAGGGATATCCTAATCCATTTATTGCTGGAAGCTGGGAGTCTATAGTGGAAGTAGAATGATAACTTCCTTACAAATGTTCTTTAAGAGGCCACCGCTAGCATTGATGGGAGAAAGGAGGCTAAGCGAGGTGGCCCTGAGCAGCTGGTCATCAAATGTGAACACGTGCAGCTCACCCAGGCATCCCATCCTAGACCCTCGATCTAGGGTGTTTGCGAAGAGCCAGGGTGAGAACATGCTTGCCTTGTCCTTTGCACTCTTTCACCCAGGAAAGGAATGTAATTCTGCAAGATGCTGAGCACTGTTGGCTCAGGGCAAACGCTGGTGAGCTCTGTACAAGCCTTGCTTTGAACTGTTTTTACCAATGAATATTTTTATTCCAGGTGGCAGATGTTTGAACTAATCCAAACGCACGATGCTTTCCGAAGGTGTGGAAGGGCATGAGCTCACAGCTCTGAATTTTTGTAATGATTTTCCAGGGTCCTCTTTAAAAACTGCCCCCTTGCTAATCTCAATAGATAGTGAGCTCTAAGAGTCATGCTAACACTGGAAAAAATTTAATATCTTTAGAGACACCTTCTTGCAGGAGCTTTTACAAGCGGATCAAAAAGCAGATCTATGTATTTTCACATAAATATTTGAAAAGCATTATGGTGAAAATACTCTCTTTTTACTCTAGTGGTAGGGAAAAGGGCCTTAATGGCTGTAACATTACATAGCATTGGCATCCCGCACGTGGTGATTACAGGACAGAGAAACTCCAGACTTTGGCACCATAAAGCTTTTCTGGGTGCAGCTCCACATTTACACAGAGAACACCTGAGATTTAGCTTATGGTTGCACTGACCAGGAACAAGAAATTTCCCTATGATGATGTAGCCAGACTACGTGCAGCCTTTTTAAGGTTGCAGAAAGCAGCCACATCATTTCAAAGGTAAATGAACACAGCCCTTAAAACTGCAAATCCTCCAAAAGCCTCTGCCCAGCAGAAGGCAAAGGCAGTGAGCTGCCATGTGCTGCTGTTTCTGTGGGACGAGTGATCGCTGCTGCTCAAGACATCCTTTGGAAAGGCTGCCCAGGAACAGACGTCCCAGGAAGGGGTACTAACAAGCACTGTATTTGTAAAGGTGTTCAACATTTCGCTTTCTGCAGAGAGTTGGGAGGCTCCCCTAAGGATAAGCATTTCTTAGCGAGGACACAAGGAAGGGGATTCCCTGGGTTAGGCAGGGAATGAGGATGAGCACCGGTGGGGAGAGGGCAGTGATCTCCTACAGCATTTGGTATACTTAACTTGTGGGTCTGGACCTGGTGCTAGGATCTCACACCTCTATGAGATAGAGTGCATTGAGAAGCAGAAAGACTTCAAAACATGTTTCAAATGATTTCATCTCAAAACATTAGGAAATGTGGATGCTCTTGGGCATTGAGCTGAATCTGTAAGATTGGGGAGGAACACAGGGAGAAAGGAAGAAAATTAAAAGCCATGGGAACAGATAGATTCATACCGTTTATGTAGGAGGAAACTGACGCACAAAAGCAGTTATGAACCATCTGAGGTCAGTCAGACAGTAATGCTGAGAGTGGGGAATCTTTAACTCTCCGTCCTTGCTTTAGTCCCCAGACATGCATGACCATGCAGGGGAGACCCTCYGCTCCTGGCTCTGGATGCTGGCCTTGCTTGCCCTCTACTTGAGGTTGAGCAAGCAGGTGCAGCCTGAGCTTAGAGGAAGGGTGATGAGGGAGGTTGCGGGGGGGATGTGTGTCACTGGTGACAGCGCTGGTGGGCAGTGGGGTGGCTTTGGGTTTTTAAGGTGAGTACGTCTATGGTGGGTGGCAGAAGTTACCAGAGGGTGACTATTCCAGAGGGGACCGTCAAACTGCTGCCATCATGGGCTGTGACTTAATAGCAATAAGAGTTTTACTTCTCACCCAGTAGCCCCAAGTAGGCATCCAAGGGGTTGAAAAAGAGCAATATCTTGACTGCTTTACGTGTGCCAAGCCTTTCCACCTCCTGGTTCGTGGCCTTTCCCCACCAGGCGGGCATCCCTCTGCTTGTCCGCTGCATTTGCACTCAGACGTTGGCAGGGTGTATTGGCTGGTCCGGGGTCACCAAGCTGCAAAGAAACACACTCTGTCGGGTCCGGAGCTATGTGCTCACTTTCATCACATGGATATGCGTCAACGTGTCACTTTAAAGTAGTTCAAGTAAGAGAGATGGGGGAACAGATGAGGAGGAGGGAGGCAGGAAACATGTCATAAATCCACAGCGAGAGGGACTCTGAAGTAAGAGCATTAAAGACTCTGGAAAACACATAAAAATCTGCTGTAGAAAGGGCACTGTCAATGCATCCTGTCAGTGCAGTTTGCTTTTTATTTCCTAGTGTGCAATATGATATAAAAAACGTTCACCTTTACTAGATGATCCATGAAAGCCCGTATTTCACATGC
This sequence comes from Phoebastria nigripes, assembly GCA_035582835.1. Taxonomy (NCBI): domain Eukaryota; kingdom Metazoa; phylum Chordata; class Aves; order Procellariiformes; family Diomedeidae; genus Phoebastria; species Phoebastria nigripes. The sequence continues at coordinate 2,624,734 of JAYKAV010003088.1, read as the reverse complement.
GATTTATTTTTCATATGAGTAGACTTGGCGTTTCCAGACACTGGTGGATATCAGTCGCCATCCTATAAAATGAGGCCACCAGCACCTGCAGTCTCCCAGGAACTGTCTCTCCCAAGTGCTGTTCCTCACACAAGGGCCATTTCGTTTTGTTTCTACTTTTTGTTTACAGAGAGCTGAACTGAGGAAAGAAGAGTTAAATAAAAAATAATGGAGAAAGATCAGACTGAAATAATTCCCCCCCCAATCCCACTCATGCAGTCATCAGATATGTGAGGCTTTGCGCTTTCTCATGTTGCTACTGTAAAAAGAGAGAAAATTTGAATCCACTCAAATATTACAGAGAGTCTCAAATACTATGAAGAGTTTCCCACTGCAGGGTTCTTAAATTCCCTCAACACCCAGAATATTAAGCAATCTGGGGCTTGTGCTTTTAGATAGAGATTTGAGAGATGGCAACATCCTGGCTTACCTAAAAATGATTGGTGACAGGAAAAATTGCCAACGCAGCAACACCAGCTTATCTGGCAGCCAACTGTATCTYGCTCAGCCATCCCTGCCGCCTTCATGGGACTTAACGTGTTCAACACAGGGAAGAGGCCTCCAGGCTCCGTCTGAAAGACTCAGTGATGCTAGTGAACAATGAGGAAAAGGATTTACACTGTGTAACCAACTTTAAACATGATGAAATAGAAGTTCTCTACAAAAGTGTATGAGCTGGGACATCCCAGCCTGAGAGGGGGACTTCCTCCTGACAGCCAGCATGCCCCTCACTGCGCGTTCTTATCTTACTCCTTGGGCACACTGTGTAGCAGCGAGGACATATACCAGTAATTTTGGTGGCAGTTGATTGTGAAGGGTTGATTGCATGGCTTTGATCCGCTGCATCTGCAAGGTATTCTTACAGAACTAAGTGCTATGCCATGGGGATGTAAGGAAGGAAGAGCCCGTCACACTTGAGCTTCCCTGTGGGGACCCACCAACCCGACAAGCGCACTGCTCCCTTCCCTCAGCCACCCATCTTACCTTACCCTTTTCCTCCTAGCATGGTTTGAGAGCTATGGCTGCCGAGACTGCATTTTCCTTTCTTTGGTTTCCTTCCTGGTCTATGCATAATGTATTAGTGGTGTGAAATGGAGAGGAAGGAAATAGAGGGGAAGCACAAGGACCAAGTAAACATCTTCAGGGAGGTAGAGACCGCACAGAGGAATGCTCACTCACCCTTTTGAACAAGGAATTTAACGTCCTTCTGCTTTGCATGACAGTCCTGCGTGCAGCACTGCCCTTTTGGGCTTTGCCAGGAGCCAGGGAGGTTGCAGAGCCCTGTGAGTCAGGCTCCCAGGCACCTGTCCTTCATTGTACCTGGCCGCATGGGACCCGCTTTGGGCTCTGAGGCATTTGAAAAGTACAGATGCATTTCTCTCCAGATGAGCAGGCTGCTATGTATCGGGACTTTGGCTGTCTTTTTCCCAGTGATGGGATGTTAGGGGGAGCTGTTTTCTGCATGCGATGGCTCGAATCCTGCTAGGAGTCAGAGTAGATGAGACAGCTTCAGCTTATGGCCGCCTGGGCACCGAGGTGATGTCCATCCCGTGAAATTCTAAAGTGCTGGGAGAGCAGGCAGGGAGTAACAGCCCCTGTTGTTATATGCCAGACCAGCAGAGTCACAGTGTCTGTGTGTGCAGAAGGACCCACGGGGTCTCCAGCCGCTGTCGCAGCGAAGGGCAAGGTCCCAGCTGAAGTTTGTTTGGGACAGCTGGCAACCCCACCAGCCCCCAGCCTGGCTGAGACGGGGCGAGCATCTCCAGGTGACGCATGGCACAACCACGCCGCAGCCCTCATGTCCCTGACCCAGCATCTTGCCTGGGGAGGGCTGCTCGTGCAGCGAGCCTGCGGTCCTCTGCTTCTGCTGGGAGAGCCACTGAGGTCGCAGCTCGAGAGTATGTGGTTGCAGGCTGGAAATGTTAAGAGGGCAGGGGTACCTAGTGCGTGCCTTCGAGGTCCTCCCAGCTTCCTCTCACCCCATCCACCTACTGCAGGCAACAGGAGTCTTTCAGGACCGTTGCACAAATGCAGCCGTAGCCAGGAAATGGAGCTGAACAGTAAAAAACCCACAGGGCTCCTCATTGCCAACCAGAAACACAGCCTGACTGCTTTCTAGGTTGGATGGGACCTCAGGTCTCCAAACGTGAAAGAGCTGTGAGGAGCCCGAGGTGGCTCGGGGCTGAAGTGCCTGGAGGCTAAAGCCAGCTTTGCTCCTCCTGGGACTGGACCCAGATCTGCCGTACGAACCATGGGGCCTGAGGCTGCATGGCTGCTGCATGTCAACTGATGGAGAAGAAAGAAGCAACATGATATTATTTATTTGCCTGTTAATCAGGAAAGTGGGTAGCTTCAGTGACCATCAGCAGAGTAACCAGGTACAGTGTGGTTCACTGTTATGGGGCTACGTGTCCATGGCCTTACCCAGGTTCATTCTGCCTTTCCTTCTCCTTGGTGTAGTTTCCTTGGCTCCACACACAGAGCTGTGCTTGCAGGGAAATGCTGTAGCCTGCAAGGGTACAGAATGATCCCAGCTACTCTTGGCGGCAGCTCAAAGCTGCTTACTCCTTTGCCAAAACTAGAACTGTCCTAAAGGTGCTGCGCGGAACCCTCCTGCCTGCCGGCAACACTGGGCAGGAGTGCTGCGATGTTGAGAAGACCGCATTTTTGCTGCATCCCAGCTGGAGGCCAGACAAGCAGTAGCAACACTTCTAAAAATCATCTTTGCCTTGAGCTGGAGGCATAGGCCATCATTTGCCTATTTTCCGGTTCCTTTAACCTCTAATTTTGCAAYGGCTGCAGAAGTGCATCTGCTTCAGTGTTTCCTGGAAAAGCTGTGCTCCCTCTATGGGAGAGAAACGGGAGATCTCGCATGCAGCTGGCCTCTTTCCAGCATCTTAAAAGCTGCTTAGCCAAAATTTCGCCCCGAGTTTGTTTCTGCAGCTTTGGCAATCTGATTGTCAAAGTAGCAGTAGGTTGCTGCTGCGCCTGTGATTCGGAGAGGAGCACCCACCAAGTCTAGTGTATGGAGGCCATGGGGGCTGTGATGGGCATGAGCAGCACCACCAGTGACTTGACCTGGGCCAGCCCCTGACCAGCACAGCCTGGTCCTGCTGGCTGCGGTCCAGGAGGTTAGAAATCAGCCCCAGACCCYGGGGCATGAGCAGGCTGTGGGGCTGTGGATGGGGAGGCACAAGGCAGGTAGCTGGGGTGGAAAGCACAGCCTCTGYGGATGCACATGGCTGAAAGATGAAAGAGAAATGGCTGTGGGAGTCATGCACGGAAAGAGAGGGGTCCGGTGCAGGGACTCCAGTGCAAAGCCTCTGGGGACACGGTGGCAGAGGCCACTCTGGGGCCCCCAGCTCAGTGGGCAGCCGCTGGCCGTGGGGGTTAGTTGGACATGAACCTCTCAGAAAAAAAGGATTTTTTGGAAACAAGTGCAGAAACACGTGCCTCCATCACTGGCCTCGCCTCCTAATCAAGCTACCCCAGGGCACCATGTGTTTTTTTGGTTAAAACGTGCACTAAACGGCATATGCAGATTTCCTTACATATGCATGCCTGGTCCGTGGCTCCAGTGCAAGAGGGTCTGTGGGCAGAAAAGGAGGGGTTAAGCTGTGTAGCTCCAACCATGCTGCGTCCTCAGGGATGGGCTGCCGGGGGCAGGAGGAGTGGGGGGGGCTGTTCCCATGTGGGGCTGGAGCAGCTGTGGCCGAGGGTCCTGCCGAGGGTCCCGTGGGGCTGGGGGGGTGTTTGCCAACTCCAGCCCCCAGCCCCTTGGCATGCAGCCCAGTCCCAAGAAATATAAACCAAAGAAGCATAAACAGATGATCACATGAAAAATATATCATGATTAGCCAGATAGATCCCAAATGTTTGTTCTGTAAACTGCAGCAGGCAGCACAAGTGTTCGCTGCAGCTGTAGTTTCTCATCTTATTTGTGTAAGTGTGCCATTAAGTTTAGACATGGGCAGAATAATCTTTCCTTGATTCTCACTTAAGAAGTTGCTTTAAAGATATATTATACCAATGTTTGATTCGACCCTTTTGCGACTGGTATTATACCGTAAACTGATTCTCACTTAATAGAAAATCTTTGCGCATTTTTTCTCCTGGGTTACTTCCTTTTCCCTCTGAAGCCAGTAAAGTGGTTTGTTTTGTGAATGAAAGCTGGATGCCTTTAGCAAGATGGCATTAACACTGACCTCTACTCATGCATTGAATTCCTGCCCAGCGGGAGGCAAGGTTGGAGGAAAGGGTTAGTTCATTGATGGTCAGAACCTGCTGAGCGCGGGGCTGTTAACCTGCCTGGAAAGGGAACTGCTCAGAGGGCTTTTCCCTTTCTTGGATTAGCCCAGTGAAGCCATCCCTCTCTCCCTTTAGTTTCAACCATCTGCTGGAAAGATGGGTCTGATTCATCTCAGCTTGGTAGAGATTTTTTTTAATATATAAAATGGCAATAAATTGGGCGGGGGGGATACACTTTAATTTTCCTATTGCTACTGCCTGTATCAGAGAAGACTATCTGAATTTCACAGCATGAAACATTTAGCAAGGACAATGCAAAGAAATCAAAACCAAACTCCTTCAGCCATTTCCCAAGAAATTCAGCATGTTTTATGCTCTTTGGATCCTAAAACACATCCTGGAAGAGGGATAATCTGGAAAAGAAAAATTTTGTGAAGCTGATTGCCAACAGCATCTTCCGACAGCTAGTGCACAAGAGCCGTTCTGAGGGAGATGGGTCTGTAATTTACGATGCTACTGGACTYTGAAAAGGTATTGTGTAAAAATAGCAACTTTTCATTTGATAGTTTTATCTGCTGAATATGGTGATAAAACCTGTGGTCTGCTTTTTTAGAGCTGGAGAGGACCCAGAGTGCAAGTCAAAACCCAGAAGGTTCACACAGCACAACTGGAAAACACGCTGTAGGTTTTTCTCTCCTTTTTATCATCTTAGTCCTTCAGAGCCAAGGCAGCATTTGGAAAATCAGCTGCGCCTGTGCTCATTTTCACACCATCAACAGATTCATTAACTAATCCTCCTTCTCCTCCTCGTTTTTCCTCTGCCACTTTGGCTACCAAGTTGCTTCAGCTGCAGGTGGAGGAGTGACCATACTGAAAGCAGAGCAAGATGTCCATAGTCCAAGTTGAACTGTAGCCATAGCAATTAGAAACACAACATCTTATTTTAGCTCTCCCACCAGTGTCAATCAAGAAGAAATCCATTGAGCATCAAGAAGAAATCCATTAAAGTCAGTGGAATTGCACCAGCACAAGGTTGGTTTCATTGAGATTAGACTCTAACTTTGGTGTCTGTTTTATCTGTAAATTGAGCAGATAGAAGCCGCTGGGAGATCATTAAAAAGGAACTCAGAAATTTTCATTTCCACTTGTTTTTTTGAGTAAAACCATACTTTGTTATCCTTGCCAGAGTCTACAAGGACTAGTTTGAACTACTCTCACCAGCTAAGACAACACTTCTTCTCTATAAGGTGAGCATGTTTAATAAAGCTTATCGATGTAGTTGTTTCTTTTTCTTTTAATTCACCTCCTGACCTTTTAAAATTACTTTACTCAACAAAGGACAATAGGGCCAATCCAACTCCCRTTAAAGTCAGCAGGAGTCTTTTCATTGACTTCAGCTGAAGTTGGGCTGGGCCCAATAAGACTAACTTTAAGAGTAAAAAATAGCAACTCATATAGAGCTTTATCTTGCCCCCTGTGGCTTGATAACTGACCTCCCATCATGTCCACTGGGACAGGATCGGGCCCATAAAGCCAAGTAAAACTATTACAGGCCTAATCCCATAACCCAAAGCTTATAAAGTATTTGCATTTCCTCTTTTTAATCACACAGGAATATTTGAGAAGTGTTCATGACTTTATGAATGGGGAAATGCTTCCAGCTGAACAAATCGGATTCATCTTTGGATTCATCACGTTTTGTGCCCCAGAGTTTTCCCTTTCCAAAATAGGAAGATGACAGGGGTAAGGGGCTCAAAGATGACCTCATACACCTCCTTCACTCTTCAGCTTTCCTGCTCCATCTTCCTACACAAGCACCGTCCTGCTCCTTTGCCTGTACCTTGCCAGGTCACCCCAGCTTCCATCCTGTGCACTGTTTGCTCTCCCAGAAGCAAGTGCCACTGGTCTCCTCTACCTGCTTGTCCTAAAGTGAGCAGACCAGCACCTGGAGGGGTTCAGCTGGGGCCAGGTGGTGATGTGGTTACCTGTTGGTCTGATGGGAGGAGGCAGACTGGATTTTGTTCTTTGTTACACCTTTGGCCTGAGACACTAAACATTTGTTTTCTAAATAATGCTTAAAATATTCCCTAACACCAGGAAAGTTCCACCAACTACACAAACTCTCAGTCTGTTTTATGATGTGGATTTTCCAGTGGCTCTGGACGTGACACAAAGCTGATGTTTTTCTCTTTATTGGTTTTTCATGATGATATTTTTCCCTTTCTTTCTAATTACCTTACAACAAGTCTACGTGGAAGACTCCATCTCCAGCACACTGAATTGTTTCACCACCAAGAAAGGTCATTTGGCAGCTCTTTGAATTGCTGTTAAAATTACCACCTACCGTAGGTGCTTGTATGTTTTATTCCGGAGAACCTAGATCACAAATTTTCTTTAGGTTAAAAATAAATCCACTCACTGGCATCTGTGGAGAACATTTTCCAATGTCAGAAAACTACCCCACCGTCAGAATAATTTGTAGCAGCCACCCAGGGAAAGGTGGGCTCAACACCGCAGCCACGCTGCGAGACAGGACGCAGTGCCACTGCAAAGCAGCAGATGCTGTTCTTCCCTCACCCCCATGTCGTGAACTCTTCTCCTTTTTCAGCAGAATCTAAATTTACCCAGTCCTTTAAATATGGATATATAGCATATTAGAAAGAGCTCTCAGATATCCTTGGCTTCTCCCTGCCTGAGGAGGAAGAGCCCCCCTGACTCCTGACACCGTCAGCCGTGGTATTCTCTGCGCTCGCCCAAATGCGCTGCAGCATCAACATCAGTCACTTCAAAGAGCTCTTTCATGTGCCACATATTTTTTTATCCAGAAGGCCCAAGCAAAAGGCAGATCTGGCTGAAACTGGCTTTATTCGGCTCGCCACTTGTGTGGCCCCTTGGAAAGGTCTCAGAAGAGTGAACAAACTTTCCGTGCGCTTTGAGCAAGCAGGTGTAAGATATAAAGCTTTTTCTGTCACCTGTTGTTAGCAGCGCAAGGTAATTAATGGCTTTGTGTTGCTCTCGGGTATGTAGGTCCTACTGAGTAAAGGATTCCTCCCCCGCCTGCACTACAGAGAAGTCCTGTTCCTTGGGTGAGACAGTGCATGGAGATGGGCAGTTTCTGTTCCTCGCTTCCAAGGCTCCTGCTCGTGTCTCAGGAGAGAGCCTTCCAACTGTACTGGAGCAGGGCATGCCACGGTGAGACCAGAAGCACAGCTGGCTTCACAGCCACCCACCCCAGCCACTGCAGAAACGTGGGCTGCCCCTCAMAGCATCCACCTCTGCAAGCAGCTGGGACCATGCCCAACTTCATCATACGGGGAATGCTCTGGGGAGCTGCCTGTGGAGGGGTCAGCTCTCCTGGGACCAACTTTTCGATGAGGACAACTCGACCCTATTTCAGGAGCCTGTGTGCAGGGAAGCCTGGGGAGATGTGCATACCTGTCCCACCAGCTCACCCTTCCCAGCCATGCGAGTGCTCATGGAGCAAGGGATGCTGCTCTCTGACTCTTCTGACACCCGATGCAACAGCCGGAGGAGCCAGCCCAGCGGTGCCCCTTTTTGGGAAAACTTTGATTCTGCATGTTGCAGGTGGAGCAGGCTCACAGGAACCTGCCTACACCGCACAGCAAAATCCTCTATTTGTGCTGTCAGATCCCTACTGTTGCCACATGTTCAACATTGTAGGTCTTTTCTGCCCAGTTCTTACTAACTTCAGGCAACAGGCACCTACTTCAGGACCTTAATCACTGTAAGCTCCTTCTATCATCTAGTTCACTGTCTGAAGGAGACCTTGCTCTCCGCTAAGCACAGAGGGAGCCCACCAGAAATAGGCATCTGATTTGGGCAGTTAGGTGCCTAATGTCAGTTGGGATAAACCCAGTCTACATCCTCAAAAATCACTAATGAAGCCTTTCTCCAACTTCTTAGTCTCCTGCAAACAGGAGATCTGATTAAAGATAATAGCTCACTTTTTTGGGAATCTTCTGATAAAGTCATGAGAGCTGATGACATTGCTTAGCATTCGAGTGGCACCTAAAACAACATTTGTTCTTAATGATTTATGTAGATGCAAATATTCTGGCAAATTCTCTGCTCTTGGATCTCTGCAGGGAGAGACAAGCCAGATACTGCACTCTACTGTTAACCAGAAGCCAGAAGAGAAGGGAAGGCACATACCAGATTTACTGCATGTACCTTCGTTGGCCAAACAAGGCAGGCAGCCAACAGCCTATTCCATGCCGCAACCATGGCTTCATCCCGCTTTTGCAGCCAAATGAGAACGACGAGGCATATGGCAGGAGGTTATATTTTGCACTCTTGATTCTTATTACAAGGTTTAAAGTTTTTTGTTTACATGCTCAAAGAACAGAGGCCAAGTCTCTTCATGCTTGTAATTACTTGGGTACAGCTAGCAAGAAAGTTTGTTTTTCTCATCTAGAAAGCATTTGTCTGTAGCCAGTCACTTATAAAAGACTTTCGGGATAGTTTTTTCCATTCCTCTGTTCTTTGAATATTAAGCAGCAAGTAGAAACTGATTCCCTAGAGGATGTAATACTTTCTGCTGCCACAGACTGTCGCGTACTTACCAAAAACATTGATTTCCTTTGGACTCAAAGATATTGCCATTTTTCTGATTGATTGAATGTGACTGCATATTTCCAAAATACACAAAGGTGGGACAACCACAAATGTATAATTAATGAATTGTTCTGGCCATATTTACTCCAGAAGTTACCTGAGCCTTGGCTGGAAAACATATCCATTCTGGTCTGGGCCAAGTGCATGCCAACATGTAGTACATTTTCATTAAGTTACATGATATGAATGTTTTTAAGAATCACTTGTGTTCTTCCAGTCTGCCTGCCAGAAGTGTTGCCCAAATCCATTCCCTATTTAATCGTGAAGGAATGCTGTTCAAAAGTTTTGGGGTCAGAAGTGCTCAATAAATCAATCCAGATACACTCCTAATGAGTGGTGAATTAAACAGCATTTGTTTTAAGATCAGAGGTCCTCTTGGGAGATTATTTTTTATTGCAAGCAGAATTGCTCACTTGCAGGTATCAAGAAGCCAGGAGTTAAGGCCTGTTAGGAACGTCCACAAAAGAATTTGGATCTTCTTTACTGAAAGCATGTGGTTATGTCCAGAAAACAATGATAAATAGGTGAGACTCGTGTCCTCCACTGGAATACCCAGTTTCCTGAATTAAGGAGAAAGAAAAATTTTGTAGCTTCAGCTGGGATGAAGTTATTCTTCATTTATATCTGCAGGTTCTTATCTTGCAGACCACGACACAGGGATTCAGAACAAGGACTGTGGAGAATATCGCTGAGGTGGAAAGGAGATGTTTGGAGTCCACACTGGCCAGCGGGAATGGCAACTGTGACTGCCCAGAGCAGGGCACTGGATCCCGGTGGATGAGGCTGTCCTCTGCAGGGCTGGGCTGCTTCCTCTCCTGGGGAAAGAAGGCAGGAGAAGCCAGGGCTTTTTGCCACCTTGAAGGACAATGTGCAAAATTTCAGGTGAAATGTTTGAAATGGAAAGGATTTTGCTTGCTTGTAATGTCTTGTTTATTTCTAGCCTTCTGTGTTTTTGAAAATTGGTGTTTTTTCAGAGCATTAGAAATTAATAATTCCAGCTTTCTGGTCACTCTCTAACTTCCCATCGGCCACCCTTCTCTGAACAGGCCAGCAGGCTCACTTGCGCATGGAGGTAGCAAGTGGGTATAAAATGTCCCCACGCAGCCTAAGTAGCATTGTATGGCTGCTTTACACAGGAGCAAGTGAGAGTCCCTGAAGAAGCAGGAGAGGACCAGGTCCCACGCCAATAGCTAGGGAGCCACACTCCATGCTAGGAGAACTTAAGAAACCCATGCATACAAAAGGACCTGACCATACATCGTCCTTCTATATTATCAGGAAAAGTGTAGCCAATTCCCTCTGGTGTCCTGAGAAACACAATTGGATCCTTTCTGCTTGCACATTATTATGTTTTTGTCATACATTGCTCATTACAATTTCATTTAATTCTAGTTTAAACAGATAGGCTGACATTCCCTTTCCTGTCATAGTTCCACATTTGGACAGAAATACCCCACAACACAGTAGTGTAACACACAATCATGGGAGGGGACACACAGACGAGATGACTTCCAGGTGAAGGATGTGGGTGCAGAAATTTGAAATATCCGCATAAGGAACAAGGGCTTTGAAACTACAGTTTCCACAGAATATTTAGCAATCCATGCTCTGGGACTGAATTATTAAATTTAAAAAAGCTTTTTAAAAAAAGTGACTTAAGGCTAGTGTGGGTCAAAACTTGGCATTTTCTTTCTGTGGGAAATCCTGACATTTCCAGACAGTTTTCGTTCTGGATTGGAACAAAGCCTAAAAAAGTTCTACCTTTCCTGTGGAAATGAAATTCTGAAAATATTTTGTTCTGGGAAGCTCAAAACATTGTTTTTCACTTCTTCTGAAACCAAATGCAGCAGACATATGCTCACCATGGGGGGGTTGTCTTCTCAGATGGCTGCCAAGTCTGAAGGGCAATGGTGTCAGAGGCTACTCCGCAGCATCCCCTGGACTGCTCCTGTGATGTGTGGTGCATAGAAACCCCTCAGTCCCATTCTTTCTTGGGCCTCCAGTCCTGCCATGTGCCCTGCTGTGCAGCAGAGCCTGGGAGCTGCGGCTCTTGACCCAGAGCTGTGCTGCCCGTCAGGTGCTGCCAGGGGACATCGAGCCTACAAGACTGCCAAGAAAGCTTCAGTCTGGGGATGGCAAAAGTTTCCAGAATCAAAAATATTTTCATGAAACATATTGGTTTTGACATATCACCATTAATCAATTACCAATTCCTGACTAGTTAGGAACCATGTTGGTGTTTGGTGGGCAGTGAAGCATGTTATGGGTCTTGGACACTCGTAGTGGTTCTCATACCAGTCACCAGTGGGAGTAGGGAGGTATATCAAAGAGACTAACCTGTGCAGGAAGTAAGAATGAGCTTCAAAAGCTCTGAGGTGATCCTATGGATATATACAAGCCCAGGGAATGTCGCTGATGGAAGTATGAGTGTGCAGCTCGTATGGGACAGGAGAAGGGCTGAAGATCTAAAACATAGTCTAGGCCAGCCACATTAGCATTTAGGTTATTCATGTTGGTTAGGCATCTACATCTTTTCACTGTTCTAGATCTCACCTCCTGTTGAAAATGGGATTTGGACTCATGAGTTATCTGGGCACTTTTAATAGTTTTATCTCAAATTAATAACTCTCCCAGGAGTAACTTTGGTATTTGCACATTCCCTGTTTTACAGTGGATATTATTTATCCCCACATATGTCAGTTCACAAGGACAGACCATTCAGAAAAAGATGTGGCTTATTATATAGCAGTGATGGGTGTGATAGCATGTGAGAGAACAACTCTTGTGTATTAAATATGTTCCCTGTATTGTGCATAGAGTTCACACCTGTCATTGAAGTAAAAATCCAAAGAGAGAGGGAAAGAGCAAGCAAGCTCATGAAATTACATGAGATATCCACATAAATACCAAAGAATACACCACGATTTTTGTTATTACAGTGAGCACCTATGGAAGTCATGATGATGTGGTGCTTGAGAAACTTGGCAAATGGGTTGGTGTGCCTGGGACTTTTTGTTCCTGCCTCGCATGCCTGGGACTTTTTGTTCCTGTACTGAAGAAGAAGGATGAAAACTCTGCATATTGAGGAGTTAGTTACTCATAAAGCATTAATAGCTGGAGAGGTGCCAAATCATTATTGTTTTTTCTGGAAAGGGTATTAGGTATTATTCAACAAGATAAGATTTTCTTTCCGTGTGTCCATACCAGCTCAATATTGGAAGATGAAACACATACCTAGGGGATTACAGGCCCAGAAAACACCTTTTCCAGGAAAACGAGCTGAGTGAATCACTTCAGACAAAAATGTGTTGAAATGTTAAACAAGTGCTCTCTTGATTTAATGTTCGTGTTAATTATAAAAAAAGCTCTATGAAAATGGAGACAAGTTAAGACTGATATTGTTTTATAGAACTAGTATTTTTAAGGGAAACAATGAAACTGGGCACATGACCTCAAACTATTCTGACAAAGGGGTAGAAAACATATTAGGAAAAAATTGGTCCTGTACTATTTTCCAGTGATTGAACAGTTAGAATTATCATAGCCTCGTGGTTTCTGCTACGGGCCAGCTAACAAAGACACAGCTTAGTAGACCTCTGACTAGCAGAGTTGTTTTCAAACTTGGGGCCAGCCAGGGTTTCTCTGGACAGATCTTGAACCTCAGAGATGGCACAGCTTGGCCATACCTTCAAAATGAGACTCATCCCAATGTGGAGATCCCCCAGAGACCCTCCACAGCATGGGAGCCTTTAGTTTACAAGGCAAGTGAGCTTAGATGATCACACAGGCTCTGTGCAGTGTCCCTCATTTAGTCTTTTAAAATTATTATTAGGGTCCTTCACATGAGGATTCTGTTTCCTGAATTCAGTGCACCCACGGGGTGGGGGGGGGTGGGAGGATTCTCTGTTTCCTTCCCTTCTCCCATGGGCTCCCTGCATGCATATATGTGTGTGTGTGTGTGTATATATAATATATATTCACATGCATATGCACAAACTGGGGGCTGGGAGCCTTAAAAGGGCAAAAGCTTGGTGCTGGTGGCTGTTGACAGGACAGGGAGAAGAATAGCTGAGCCGGGAGAGTTCCAGGCAGACCCCTGCCAGCGGAGGAGGAGCATGAGGAGCCGACTGCACCAGCTGGGACTTCTTTGCCAGTTACAACCAAATTTGGGAATTTATTTTGTAAAAAATCTTTGCATTTAAAAGTTGAGAGAAATGGAGTGCTTGTGTCCCAGAAGCCCCAGGGGCCAGCAGAGGTAGGAAGAAAAGCAAGATTTGGGCTCAGTGAGCGTGAGGAAAGGGGGAGAGTTTCTGGGAAGAAATATCTGACCACCCAGCTATGTCTCTAAGAGACACTGTCATGTTTCTGCTCCTTATTTAAAAGAGCTGGAGTACTTTGGGGCTTTTTTGGACAGTGTGGGGGTGGTAGAGAAGAAGTGGTGGAGAAGAAGGCGACTGATGGCAGCAGTATTCTGGCAAGATACTGTTAGGCTGAATCTAATAAAAGTAGCAGCATAGATATCTCAGGCCTTTCTGCCAAGCCATAAGGGTGTGATTACTTTGCTTGGAATATGCTGTAATCTTCCCTGAATCCACACGTATTTCAGGTGCAGGAGAGCAACTTTCTCCATAGTTTTGTCTGAGTCTTGGCAGATTCACCAGGTTTTCCAAGCTGATGCTTTATTGTGTTTCCCTTCTCTGTTTCAGCTCTTCTTGTAAAGCTCTTTTATTTAAGCCCTGGTAAACTCTTGTAAGTAGAGAGGTTACTTAACATGGGGCATTTAGTTTCCTGGGTCTCTGGACAGCAAGTTTAAGATGGTGACACCTAATTTTGCCAGCAGAAAAACAAAACCAGCCCATCAGACTGCCAGTAAATAATTGCCAAAGGATTGCATGAATATTCAAGTGTATATGGGCATCTTTAGCATGTAGTCCTTTAATCCAAGGAAATAAGCCAACAGTAACACAAGTACACTACATAAATGAGTATGTTTTGGTCTACATATACTTATAGGGTATGTACAGGCACGTATTTAGAGAGAGAGAGAGAAAGGGAGAGGGCAAGAGTAAACTTATCTGTGGAAAGCCAAATAAGGCAAGGTAAGAAATGCAAAAGCCCCATTACACAGGCTTGTGCTGGTTGGTGGCACAGCAATTACATCCCAGCTGAGGCTGCTGGGGGCTCACAGGCAGCTTCAGCAGCAGGACCAGCCTGTTGAATTCCCGTTAAAAGTCACCCCCCCAGAAAGGTACAGGCATGTAATGAAATCATTGCTAGCTGTAGAAAACACCTTTCCCTTGGCTGAGATGCAGGGCACTGATGTGGCAAGGCACCTTCCCAATTAGCCGCAGATGGTGACCTGCCCTTTCCAGCCCTCCTTCCCTTGCTTCTCCTCCCTTGGGGAACGCCTCTGCTGCCACTCGGCTGCAGGCAAACTCAGGCAGCACAGACCTCAGCCGCTCGGTTGGCCCCACATGGCTCTGATTTCCAATTCTGCACAAGCAACAGCCACCAGCCCTGGAAGCCAATTAGAAAGTCTGTAAAATGCCGCCGGTTACAAGGCAGTTTTCTGCTGAGTGCATGGCCTGGTACTGATCACTATGGGCTCTAAGCCCAGGCTTTTCTTCTTTTGCTTCAATTACAGGGCCTTCAAAGCGTCTTGTGTTTTCAGTTGCGATTGTCATCACACTTCAATGCAGTATGTGCCATGGCACGTGCGCGAGCACAGCTGGGTTCCTATACAAAACCAAAGATATTTGCTTTACAGGCCTGTACATACAGTCCCCACAATCTGCCAACAGCCAAATGTGTTGGGCTACCATTTCTAGTGGAGGATCAAAGAGTGTATTTAAATGCTTCTAATTCAACATCCAAGTAACTACAGACAGTCACAGGCAATGGGGGTGGCAGGGGAGTTGGCAAGAGGAAAAGGAAGTATTAAAAGAGTGTGTTTGCCGGGTGTACATGTGCAAATTCAGCTGGCTGTGCRAGCCGGCCGGATGGGACACACGCTTTTTAGGTACTGCACCCAGAAGGGTGTTCCCACTGCCCAGGCTAACCCCCTCTTCCCGCTACATGCCCTGGGGCTGAGCCACAGACCTGGGCAGGATGCCCCGTGCTGCGTGCAGGAGAGCCCATGCCATCTGGCTGGGGAGCAGCAGGGGTCCCGGGAAAGGGCAATTGAGCACACCGTCTCCAAAGTCCACCCGCGGCACTCAGATGCATGCAGGCAGGGTGGGCAACCCCTGGACCTGCTGCACCTCCTTCTGCCCCAACACAAGTGAGGGCAGTTTTGTCCATGTGATGAAGACCTGACTTCCCATTCCTGCCCTGCCTGGGGACTGGTTTGGGCATAGACAATGAAAGAGGAGTGTATTTCTGGTCATCTGGTGGGAGTTGCCTCTCCTTCCTGCTCCATGGTTCCTCTCCAGGCAATGAGAAAGGTTTGGCAGAAGCCAGGAAGACCCAAGGCATGTGAGCAAGCAGCCACTTAGGTGAGAGAGGCTGGAAGCTTTTGGCTACTCAACTTGCAGTCTTTCCTCTTTATGGCTTTGTGGCAGGAGAGGGAAAATCTGCTTCCCGTGCAGTAAACAACAACAGAAGAAGCACCTGGAGCAGATCAAAAAAGCGTTACATGGAGGAGCCTGGAAACAGCTCCATCTCCTCCCCTGCCCCAGAGAGAATGTCACACGGCGAGGTAATGATGCTGAAAATTATCTCTGTTGTGTTCTTTTAATGTCGTCCTTTCACTTCTATAAAATAAAGCAGGTGTAATGACTGTCACCTTGACTGACTTGTTTTATTTTTTATAATGCAACAAAAGGTGTATAAATATAGGTGCATACTATAGCAAAATCTACAGTGTGTGTTTACTGGTATTTACTGGTATAATTTATCTAAATGTAAAAAAATTAATCAAACTCCCCAAATTTAAGTGCATCAGAATGGCACATTTCAGTGGTCCTGACCCRATGCTGGGAAAACCACATAGACCCCAGCTCCGGCTGCAGGTGTATCCTGCAGGAGGGGACTCTGGTTCCTGAGTTATGGAGATGTTTCAGTGCAGGTACTGAGCTGGCATCTTCATGGCACAAAACTGCTGCAGGTTCGGAGCCACCACCAAAGCTGGAGCGGGTGACATAGCGAGGGGACACCTGCAGCAGTGGCAGAGTAAGAGCTCTCTGAGCCATGGCTGGGGTTATCCTTGGTGGTTGCTATCAGCCYGTGATGGATGTGGCTGCTCACCAGCAGAGCTACACAGAGCAGCTCAAGCTCTGGTGTTTTTGAAAAGATTTAATATGCTATCCCTGGTTTAGCTGAGCACACAGTGCCTGCCTTAACTTTGATTTTTCTTGGTTTTCCTTGGTTTGTGCTATGCCTGTGATGTTCTTTAAAAAGTCTTTTTCTTTTTCGATGAATGTGTACAGTAGCAATTTACCAGATCAGGAAGGATTTACTTTCTTCTTTCTTTAATGTATTTTAAAAACAAAATGTATCTCTTCTTTTCCAGGGTTAACATAAGAGACCCGATCTTGTAATAAGCCTGTTTCCTGGTAATGATGCAGAACAATGGACAGTGGTATGGAATAATTCTTTCCATACAGGAGTTATAGGCTGATTTCATTGCCGGTAGAAAATACAGGACTGTAGCAATTATCATAGCTTGAACCACTTCTCCACGGTTTGTGGATTTTCCTCTGATCTAGGGTACTGTACGCRTAGCTGGGAAGTTGCAGCTAGCTACAGTACTGGTCAGTTTTAATTCCAGCAAACAAGTTGTACCAGATTTATGGTGTCCTGGTAAATGACTCCTTTTATAGAATATCTGTGCTCATAAAATAGGGTATAATATCAGTCCAAATTCACCCTCTTTGTCCAGAGAATAGAACTTATCCAGAAGCTAGAAAGAGAGTGAGAGGGTGGTCCGTCACTTAAATATTGGAGCTTTCTCTCTTTAGCACGCCACCAAGTTTATGGGATATCTTTTCGTGTATTGTTCATCCATCCTGACTCACTAATAATTTAGATTAAACCATCAGAAATACCTCAAATTGACACCGAAGAGCTTGTGGCTGTCTTCAGGTATCAGTGAGCAGCTGGCTGGTTTGAAAGCAGTGTAATGGTGATATACCCTCCTTTCTCTGTGCAGTAGGTACACCCAGAGTCCCCAGCCAAGCCTGAGGACCTGCACTGCCTGCACAGGCAGAGGCAATCCTGCCCTACAGCACTGCAACGTGGGAGCGGACTGGTGGAAAAGTGGGAGAATATCTTATAGCCAGGATGGGATGAACCAAATTCCTCCGGATAGTTGGCTGCTTAACTGCACTGAAGCCAGCRTCAATTAAAATACAACCAAAACATCTTTAGCAATCTGGGCTTGAGGATCTGGGCTCCTTCAGAAGTAGCTTTGTTCCTCTGCCCAGAGATGTCCTGGCTGTGTAGACATCCCTGCTGCAGATGCACATTTCGGATCAGGAAAGCACAACAGTTCATAAAAATGGCACCGGGTATTGCCCTGCTGCACCCATGGGCTCAGAGGGCCGTTGGCCAAGGTGATGCTGCCCCAGGCTGGACCCAGGGGTTCTGCTTCTGCTTTTGTTTCCTCATCCACTGGCGATGGGCAACTGCTCAACAATCACATCTATTTTCCTGGTTTGTTTTGTTGTGACTGGTAAAGCAACAGTAAAATCAGCTGTGGTTAAATCAATTTTTATCTTAGTGGCAGGGAGAGAGAAAGYTGGTCATGCTTCATTAGCAAAGGTTGATTGATTAGAAGAAATTAATTCGTTTTCTCTGTCCCACTGCACTGTCTCCTGGCATGCCAAAGAGAAGGCTTGCAGGAGACAAAGGTCCTTCATTTCACCGTCAGGGTTTTCTCTCGGTGGTGTCGAAAAAAGGCCTGATACCACAGCAGGAAGGAGGCTGGGGACAGATGTGCAAGACGTGTGCGAGTGTGAGCTTGTGAGATGCCTGTGTGAGATGTGAGTGTGCAAGATGTGTGTGAGAGGGTGCAAGGTGTGTCAAGCATAAGCATGYGAGATGCATTTGTCTGCCAAGACGCACGTGAGCATGAGTGCACCGCAGCGGCAGGGGCAGCTGTGGGGCAGGCGGCCGCAGCCAGGGCCCGGGCGCAGGGCTGGGCTCGGGGGCGTGGGGAGGCTGAGCTGCCCCTTGGTGCAGGAGAAGCACCCTCCGGAGGCAGCGCTGCMGCTCACGCCCTCTCCTCCGCCTCCCGCGGCTCCTCAAGGCTGATTTTCATCTCGTGTTGTGCAGCTGGACTCCTGGGAGTCACCTTTTTAAAGATGCACAATGATGAATCAGCTGTAAAATAAGCACCCTGTTAGGATATGATCATAGGGACTAAATAAATGACTTCTCAGTCGGTCCTCTGAAAGTAAATTAGTTTGTTAACTTAGGACATTTTAAACCAAATCCTTATTGGTTAATGACCAGATTTGGTTTGCTCCAGTCATCACCAATTGCTGGAGTAGAAAAAAAAAACTTTAAAGATGTGAGTCATGAGAAGAGCTGGGATATATCACTAACACATAGCCGACAATATTTCCTGCATCGGTTCACAAACTGCCAGGATGTCCCTGGTGAACTACACACAGTCCATCGCACTCTCAGGGGGAATATGTGTGCTGTCAGTCATTGGCAGCATAGTGGGGAAACCAACAATGAAATAGAAGCCTCGGCGCACCCAACGGAGGTTGTGGGATGCTAGAAAACTCCATGAACAGCCGCCAAGCAGATGATCCAGAAATTGAATAAGGCACTGGGACGCAGAAGGCTGGCTCATTTATGTGAAATCCTGTGCTAGCCCCTGGAAAGACCCTCTGTGTCCTACGGAAAGGGCACATTTGGTAAGAGAAGAAACTGTGGGCTCATGTCAGCATTTGAGATTTATAAACAGAGATTTGGGAGAGAAAAATTCAGATGCCATTTAAGTGCATTGAACTAGAACAGATTACTGGAGAGGGAGAGAGAAAGAATAAGGGGAAAGGTTGAATTCTTTAATAGAGCTACAATAACTTTGTAGTGAACAGCTCGTCTCCACTTTTTTTAAAAACACTATTTGCAAAGGTAAGTTCGTGTTCCTACAGTGACACACAGGAACATACAATATTCCAAAGGTTACCTACTGGCTGATAAAAAGTGGAAGTTATGTGCCATTGGAAATGACATATTTTTACATTTTTTTTAGRTTCTTTTAGCAGAACAAAAATTGTGATGAGGAAAGTTTGACTCGTTTTATGGCAAACCACTTACTAGTCCAATAACATTAGCCTCTACATACCCCTGGTGCTTTGCAAGAGTTTTTGTCCCTTGGTCTCCAGAATTAACCATGGTTGGACTTCTTGCCCCGGCCACCTTCCAGGATGCCCTTAGATCTCGTGGCAATGAACGGCTGTGCCCCACCACAGGAACTAACCCCTCTGAGGAGACTAACTAGAAAGCAGATCCTTTTTTGTTATATTCTTTGTGTTTAGAAAAGCAGGACTGCATCTCCCGTGTAACACAAAGAAATACTGGGGGAAGGTTCCACCTTTTTTCTCCTAGCAGATACAATAAATAAAATGAGTTAATAAGATTTAAAAATATTCATAAAAGTTCTCCCACGTGGTTCGTTCAAGTTCCTTCAGTACTGCACATTAATATCAACACAGACCACAGGTTTTGTTTTCTTATTGGGAATATATTGTGTAGTTCCTCTCCAAGACTCTTGTCCTTCTCTTCAGTAAGGCACCTATATATGTCTTTGCTGATGGGGAGCTTAAAACACTTGATTCTCCACCCAAGCCTCTAAAACCCAGAGAGTGAACATGGCCACATGAGCATCAACTGTGCYCCACATGAAAGCCCACAATTGTCTGACTCCATTGCAAACAAAATCTTATGCACAGGAATGTTCATGAGAAAGTGAACAGGAAGGTTCACTCAGCTCCACCTTTTAAATGAAGACTGACAGCAGATATGAAAATGTCTTTTGTTTTCAATTTCATTCCATATGGTTATGGAGTGGCTGCAGGATCAAGCTATTTGTATCTGAAAGGGAACATTCTTTCTGTGGATATGAAACATCCAAGTATTTGCAAAACTTAAGTTTTAAGAGAAGTGAATAATTCTGTTTTTACTACCTTTTCAGCTGCCCTGGAAATATAGACCATCCTGCACTAATGAGTTCCATTTCAGGAGTCTTTTTTGTTTTGAAAAGCAGATGCAGAAGTTCAAGCTATAGCCTTTCCAGATAAGAGAAGGAAGCATGCTTTTATGCGCACAAGTATAACATTCTGTCAATAATTTGCATATGGATACTTTGCATGCATAATTACATGCCTGTGTCATCACTGGTTTATTTTGATGTTGGATGTTCAATACTTAGTTACCGCCCAAGTGCATTTATCTTTGCACTGTATCATTATTTTCAAGCTCATCCTAATTGGAATCCTATAAATATGATTGTTAAAAAATGTATTTTATTAAACAAACTGCTGTACTCTAGAGGAAAATGCAGTTGGCTCTGGGATGAGAGACTTGGTTCTGCAGAAATAATGAAAAAAGTCTTATCTAAATTCAACTGGATTAAGATAAAGATATGTCAGTAAATTGAATGCAACATCCAAGACTGGATCTCTGACAAGAAAATTTATGCAATTTTATGAAGCTTGCTGTTTAATGGAAAGGAAAAGCTATTTGCAATTTAGCATGAAGGGGGAAGAGCCCTTTACCTCAGAGTCACCCTCTGCCCAGACTGTGCTCCCGGCCTCCAGATTCTCCCACCATGTCATCTCCTCCCCCTTCCCTGCCCACCTTTCCCCCTTACCCCACTGTCTGTCCACCTGGGGGCCAGTGGGAGCTTCCAAACTGTCTCCCATGAAGGTTGCTCTTGAGGCTCTTTGTGATGGGGGTAGGAGAGGGAGAAACGTGGGTGAAGGGTGGAGGGGTGCCATCAACCATGACCACGATGCTGAGGGTCTTTGGCATCCAGGGGGGTGCAGAAATGAGGGGAAGTGCACCCAGGGCTGCAATTGCCGTGAAGCTGCTCCCTGTCCTTGGGGACACACAGAGAGGCTGTRTGGGTCTGCTCAGGGTGAGACATGGGGAGGGGAAGGCTGGGAGGTTCCTGGGTTATCCCATGCATTGGTGCCTCTTTCCCTAAATGCAGAGGCAAGAAAGGAGTGAGGAGCATGTAAGGTGATGACCATCAATGTGATGAAAGGAGGGATGTTGGGAAGCATGCTACCATGGCAGGACCTGGGATGAGCAGCCAGACCTGGACTTCATATCACATAGTGACTTTCATGGCAGAAATGTTGGGTGTTAGGAGCTGGCTGCAGCTGGACATYGCACTGATGGAGCCAGCAGTGAGTGGTGCAGAAGGGACACTGAGGCAGCGCCAGAGGTCGGCGCCAGCTCCAGAAGGACCTTTCTGTTCTCACCCTCAGTCAGTCAGGACTAACTACACCATGTGAAAATGTGGAAGAATGGTATCTGTTCATCTATCACACAGCCAGGATCCAGCCCAGCCAGACTTCGGGGTGGCTGCAAGCGGCAGGCCAGTGAGGAGGCAGCCCTGCGGAAGAGGCAGATATCCCTGTCTCTGCAGTTTCTGAGCCCAGACCCACGCCAGCCTCATTCCCCCAGCTAAGCATGGCTCTCCGAGGAGTTTYGTGCTGCTTTCCCTGGAGGTCTGTCGGCCGGTCACAGCGCTTCACTGGAGCAGATAACGGTGTCTGGAAAGACCATCGTTATCTCTTGTGCCGTCTGGAGGCCGGGGCTCCCTTCCTGTCTGGCCTCCGAACTGTGCTTGGCACTGTTTGCTCACAGCCACGGCCGCCCCTGACGGGTCAGGAGCTCATCTCCCGCTTCGCAAAACCCTCACTCAAAACTACCATCACGTTTGCTTTCTTCACTTTTTTCTCTTCTTTTAAAAAGCAAAGTGACATAAATTCACTCTTGTAATATGTGTCAAGTGAAGACCATCTGTGTTACAACGTGCTCCCTTAACATGACAGATGGAAATAGCTTTGACATGAAGTAGAACGATACCCATGGGCGAGGGAGATCCACGTCCCCCTCCCAGCCCCCTGCTCTTCCCACAAAAGCCCTGGCAGGCTCTGGAGCCAAGGGCTGGCCCATGTGGACCCTGCATACTTGTGCTCTGAGGACAGCGAGAGGACATGTTTATTGATGAGCAGTGTCCAAAATGCCGTGTCCAAAAATGGCTTCAATTGGTGTGGTGCATACAACCCTGAGTGAAGAGTCTGGCAGCCGGGGCCCTGCCTGCCTCTGGCCCTCCCTCATGGTGAAGGTGGTAAAGGGCCTTCCTCCTCCCACTTTGCTGACACCATATAGCCTTTTGAGAAACTATGCCTTGGAGGTGTCTTGCAAGGGCTGATACTAGCTCCACCTGAGGAAAGTATTTTCAGCACTCAGTTTCCCAAATATTTGGTTTCCCAGCCTTTTTGCATAGCCTGAGGCGCGCTGCAAGGCTGTCCCAGCTCTGGGCGGGATGCAGGTGGCCAGAGCTCCTCTTCCCAGGGCTGCTGGAGCGCAGCTCCCTTGACCGACTGCAGCCATGACACCTACGCCAGGAGCCTCCAGCAAACAGCCTGAGCGCAAAGCCTCAGGGGATTTGTTTTGTATAACTTTAAAAAGTAGGTGCCTGGCCAGCTCCAAGTTGCCCAAGCTCCCTATACAAACATTGCCAAGAAAAAAAACACCTTGAGAGGTGCTCAGCAATCCTTAGACTCCCTTTGCTGCCTCTCACCCAGGACCTTGACAAGCTCCAGGGCATGATGAAATCCTGACTGCAACTGAAGTCAGTAGGTTAGCCATGGGCTTAAGCGGGACCAAGGATGGCACCAAAGCAGTGGATGTGGCATGATGAAATCCTGAACGCAGCTGAAGTCAGTAGGTTAGCCATGGGCTTCAGTGGAACCAGGATGCCACCAAAGCAGTGGATGTGGCTTCTCATGGTGCACATTGTTCATGGCATATGCAGATTTGAGTCGTGCATGCTGCTAAAATACTCACCACCAGATACAAGTGTCCGCTCAGAAAGTATTGTTGTCTGCACAGTTTGTTAATGCTCACAGCCACTTCTTTCAGCACCCCTTCCTTTCCATTATTACTTGCTATGTTACTTTATTCATGTAACACAGCTCCATACAGAAATCTCCCTAATCCATTTCAGGCAGGCAATGGGTACTGGCACCCTCTCCCATCGCTCGGTTGTGCTAGTTCCTGAGGATTACAAATGAGGGCCATCTGTAGTCCCTACTATTTGTGGAGATGAAAAGGAGCTTAACTTAATGTACTTTGGCAGAGTAATAGGGAAACATCAATCACAGGGTGACATGTTAGTTCATATGCACCAATAGGCTCATGTTTGTAGCTGGACACATTAAGTGGATCTGTTTCTTTAAAGACGAGTCCATCACTTACAGACAAGCATTCAAGCTCTTGCATACAGGACACTTTTAAGAGATACTTGATAAAGAGCTTGAAAATGTGAGTAGTGACATGAAGCTAAACTCTGGCTCATTTTCTTCAGATTCCCTATTAATATGAGTCTCATAAAGTTGAAATTGGGGTCACTTGGACAGTTATTTTAGCTAAAACAGATGGAGTTGTGGTGGCTGCTCCTAAAGAAGCAACTTTTACCACAAGTTACCACACACTGTCTCTGGGATAAATATATTTTCCTGTACTACATCACTTGGGATTGTGTGGTAATTGCTGGACCAATGCTGATTTTTTAATGGCAACCATGCTAATAATTTCCACTAAAAAACTATTCTGAGATAGTTCACAGCAGTGAAGAAAAAAAGTATTTTCCTCACAAATGCCAGAATCAAACAGTTTCTTAATTTATTACAAGAGCATTAAAATTGAGCATCCTCTGAATTACTGTTTTCCCCATGTAACAAAATATTCTGCATGAAGAGGGATTATTAGACCCCCTGAACTTCCCTTGTAAGTAGAGCACAGCTGTGCGAACAATTCACAATGAATAATTTATTGGATGAAGTTCAGCACTTTTTTGACTTGTGAACTCTTCAGGAGCGGTTCAGGACTTCCTTGTTATTGATTGTTATGCAAAACTTTTCACAAATTTCTTCAGTAATTCCATCTTCAAATGGTTCATGAAAAATTCATTCCCATTACTTAAATTCAAAATTTGTTTTGCATTAGGTCAGCAGCGCAACTCAGGTGAGGTGACTTCTGTCCCTTGAATTGACAACACATAAAATTATAGATTAATTCCCATTTTCTACTGTTGGATATGCAATTTCTAAAGAAGCAAAATACTTGACATATGTAGGCACCAATTAGCTGAGGAGCAAAGTTGCTACTTGTTATCACTACTTTTAGTCATGTTTATTAGCCTACCGAGCAACCGGGACTGGGGCCCCCCTCCAGCAGATGCAAAGAGGAGGCGGTGGGAAGTCCATTTCCCAAAGAGCTTATGGCTGCAACCAGGACCACAGGCGAGGAGGTGAGGAGGGAATGATAGCAGGAAACATCATGTTAGGCTATTATGGTTTTGAAATGTGGTAACATAAGAGGGGGATAAGTTATAAAGAGAGAAAAATGAAGAGAAGAAAAGGTGTATCAGAGGCAGAGGCATGGGGTAAGAGGACCAGATGTGGAGTGAAGCTAAGGTAAAGAGGTCACTATGAAAAGGGAAGGATGATTTCTCTTCCACCTAAGCATCAGCCATTACTTGCCAAAATCAAGCATGAAATGGGAACTGCCTCTTTAAAAGACGTTTTCATCTGGGGATCAGGAAAGGGAAAACCCAGCAGCTCCCAGCGCTGCCAGGAACAGCCTGGGCAGGTGCTGCGGGAAGTGCCCCACAGCTTTGCTAATGCATCTCAGGCATGATTCAAAAAGCCCTGGCCTTCATTACTCTTGCAGTTCCTCGAGCAAGGCATGCTATTTGTACCGAACAGTGCCAAGTTCTGCAATGAGAAGAAGATGCAGATTGGCCCAGAGAATTCAAGCTCACTTTGGTTTAAAGGAGAAATGAAAGGAGCCACATTTGTGATTGAAACCCAGTCAGTTCTTGATCACCTGGGAGCAGCRCATCCAGGTTGCGAATTAGCCGTGCCCTGATAAAAATATTCCCAGCCATCTTTTTTTTCCCTCCCTTGATGTTCATTCTTTATCATAACTTCATTTTTCAAAGCTAAATATACTAAATATGTTCTTACAGTCCAATTTACATATGTTCTGTATTAGTCTATTGAGAATAACATTGAGAGTTGACTGGACATGGAAAAAATGCAGATGACTTCAGTGGACAGTACCAGTGACTTTTTCCTCAGTGCATATGGAGGTAAAAGCTAGATATAAACCACAACTGATTTCTATTGGCTGGCTGAAAAGCAGTGCGAGCACTTATTAGCCTTCCCCATGCCCAACTGTCAGCTAAGAAATCACTTTTCATTGAGGCAGGCTCACAACGCTGTGACTTCTGAGCCCACCATAGGAGGATGACAGGATGCGCTTACAGTTCATTTCTCTGTGGTTTTCTTCCAAAAGTCCTTTTGCAATGGGCATGTAGTACAAAGCAGGCAAACCGCTAACCTGCATCTGGTAGACCCCAGGGAGGTGGTGTTGGTGCCCTTTGAAGCTACCAAAGGCAAATAACCGCGGGGGGAACCTCACCAGCTGGGTGAGTGACAGTGATAGCAGTCATCACGTTGCTCTCACCAGTGATGCTGAGTCAGGACAAGGGGCACAGCAGGAATCAAAAAGATATAACCAGGTCCCCGTCCTCACATCCACACTCACGTGGATCCCTGGTAAGGGCAAAGAGTGGGTGGCGTGGGGTGGTCTACCGAGGGCCAGCCTAGCAGTCAGCATCAGAAAGCTAGCCAAAAAAAGCAGGCTGTGAAAAGGAATTGGAAAAGGAGGCACATCTTTAACTCAAGGCCTGTTTTCAAGGCAAACCCAAACTGTTTTAAATCAGCTGAATCACAGTATTTAACAGAGATCGAGCGTGGTTCTTAATAAGACACCAGATATGGGGCAAGGCTACATTTTCCAGGTGCAGTAATGTGAGGTCAATCAGAAATCTATCAAAAAATGTCAAATCTGATAAAAGGAAGAAGCTGCTGTAGGTCTTGGTAACACAGGCAAATGATAAAATTGTAGCAGTACAATGTGTCTTTTTATGGCCCATCAAAACACCAGCATTCCTGGCTTTTTAAAAGCAACGTTTTATTGTTTCTGGAGAAGATCTGGAAGCCCTCTCTGAGTTGGGCTGAGATTTAACAATGGAGTTAGTGCTGCGTGTTTGGGCTGTCACGGGGCTAAAAAGTCAGAGATGAAGTGGGTCTGCTCCTCTGTTGGGTTCCCTATGCTGCCCTGGGCATCCTTGGAGCACAGTGGAGCCACTGCGGTGAAAAGCTGCTGGTTATAAAAGGAGAAGGTTATCTGACTGCTGCATGAAACCAGGACCATGCACAATATACTTTCCAACTAGTTTATAAATATATAAAAAAAAAGTGCTCCTGTTCTGTCCCATCACCAGTCTTGCAGGGCTGTCTTCATTAGCATTGCAGGAATTAATGATAAGATTAGTATGATTTGGCCTCCCGAGTAATGCTATGAAACTCACTTTCCGCTGCCCCCTCCCTCCTGCTCATCCTTGGGCGCTCAGCTCTCCGGCCAGGGCTGGGAAGGGATGATGCTGTGACCCACAGGCTGCCAGCTGTGGTTCCTATTCCCCTGCTTTCCATCTCCTCCGACTGTGAGAGCAAGTTGGGCTGACACCCTCACCCTTTTTGTCATGCCAGGCCCTGTACTGGCCCCAGGAGCTGCGTTATAAGGTAGGAGTGTCTGCTACCTTTTTCAGTTCATTAATTCTGATGGGTTCTGCAATGAAGAAACCCAGAAAATGGAGTAAGATTTACAGAAGCTGGGACATCTGCTGTATTTTGTTCCAGAACAGGTCTAAGCAACACAACTGAATGACCATGCTTATGCTCCTAACATGTCTCAAATATCAGTCCTAATCCATTCCACTGAGTTTTGAAGTGATATGATTTACCTGACATGTGCCACAAGCTAAGGYCAGTTACCTGCGGTTCAGCTGATGTATCTGAGTCATGTCCCTCCTGATGTATCCAAACTCTTAATTACAGAGTGTTTCAGCCCAGGGGAACAGATTCGGTGCCTGATCCATCCTCATCTTTTCTAGACAATCTGTCATGAATGAGATAAGACTTGGAGAAGGAGAGAGCAGAAATAAGAAAGGAAGGAGAATGGTAAAAAGAGAAAGATGGCATAAGAAGGAAAGGAGACCTTTCAGGAAACAAGAAGATATATTTAAGTCAAAGGAAAATTTTGGCACAAGGACAAATGGACATTAATGGGTCATGAAAAATGCAGTCTGGAAATAGGAAGAAGGAAAATCGGAACAGTACAGAGATGAGGTTCTGAATAGTCTTTTGTAGGAATAACAGGAGCAAATAACCTGTCTTTTTTTTTTTTATGAGGGAGTTGGTTTTTTTAAGAGGGAGAGGCTTTTAAGAGGGCGTTTATGAAAGGGATTACTTAGTGTGATTGCCTATGATACTGGGAGACTAGACTAGTGACCCAGGAGTCCTTTTTCAGGAGTCTGATACTTTATGAATGGTGCTTAATGGCAAGATGGAAATAAGAGCAGAAAGAGTCAAAAGTAGATAGTGGATATTGTTCTATCAAACATAAAGAAACAACATTTGGGCCTAATGAGGGCTATCTTGTGTTTAAAACACAGTGACTAAAACTGTTCAGGACTGATTTCTGTTCTCTTTTCCAATGTATATTTCTTTACCTGTGAAAGGTGTGGCCACCAGGATCTCTTTTCCTTTTGGGCAGTAAATGATGTGTTCCCAGAACAGCCTGTGTTAACAATCTGGTTTAGAAATGAGGGGGATCCGGCAGTCATCTTCACTCTGGACAGGAACCTACGAATACAGGGATTTCTTATTGCTAATCCTAGATCAGTACACTTGCAGAGACGGTAATCCAAGGAATGCATAGAGCATACAAGCCAAATTTGTTTCAAAATGTAAAGTACCATGGGATGTGCTTATTGCCGTGACTTTGAGCTGATTTCGTACTTCACAAGAGGCAAAACCTCCTTTTCTTTGATGTTCTTTTATTTCCCTTTTCCTACCAATAACAATGGTGAACCCCCCCTTTTTTTTTTCTCAGATACAATTACATGTGTTGGGCATTTCGCTGCTTCACCAGAGCAGGTGCAATGGCCAGGTGCAAGGCCACCTTGCACGGTCAGGCCTTTGTCCCCTTCCCCGGGGCAGCTCTCCCACTGCATTGGGGCCATCTCTGTCCCTGGAGGACAGTGGGAATGAAGCTTGCCTCTGAAGAAAGGGGCGATTTATGGAGAGATTACGGTGAAACCCACCCACAAAAAAGGCCAAATCCAGACCTGAGAGCGGCAGGGTATGGTCAGCGCCCTGTGCCAGGCTCCCTGGGCTGCCCTGCCCTGGGGCCCTGTAGGTGAGGCTGGGGCAGAGAGGTCCCGATGCGGGGGTGCTGCTCCTGCCTTGCTGCAGCCTGTCTGCCCCGCTCGGCTGCTGCCGAGTGCAGTCGGAGGTTACTGGCCATGGCCAGCAAATGTCCACCAAAAGCAAGAGATGGGCTATGGCACTGTGTGGCAAATAAATGATGTTGACACAGATGCAGTGGCTCTCAAAGGTGTGTGGGGAGAGGCTTGTGCCATCATGAAACCATATCATACACCACATCATACGTGTGTACAGAGGCACATGCAGGCTGGCAATGCTGATGCCAGCAGAGGGGCTAACCTCCCACATCCCCCCTCCCCAATTTACTCATGCCTGAAGTGAAAGCCTAGCTTGGGGGCAGCCTGCAAAGCCTCATAAGTACATAAACACACCAAAGACTAACACAAAGCACGTCACATCCCAACAGATGTTCCCCAGCAAGGTCCGTGGGGAAGCGCTGTAGGCTGGTACGGGTCCCRGTGTTGCTTGCCTGCAGGAGGAATTGAGCATGAGTTTAATCCATGCAAATCTCAGACTTCATCAGAAATGCTTGTTATTATTTGGTTCCCAGCTTTCAAAATATACAGTCCAATTACACAAACTTTTCATCTGTAACATTGTGTCTCTCCATTCTTGCCCTCGTCTTCTTAGTATGCATCCCCTCTCTTGACAGTAAAAGCTGTGCTTAAAAATCTGAAGGAATAAGTGTCTTTAGGTGGGAGGCTGCTGAAATTACCTGAAATTTATTTCTCATCATTTTTGCTTAAGGGAAAAAAGAAAACGGCTTCCCCAGACACTGGGAAAAATCAGACTTGTCAGTCTGACTTCACTGAAGGGGAAAGACTCCGAAACTCCTTTAAGGAATCAAATAGGGAACACTTGGAAAAGCAGAGCTTGATTAAAAACAGCTAACATCAATTCAGGGAAAGGAGATCATGCCTAACTAATTTGTTGGAATTCTTTGAGGAAATTACTGCCCTGGTAAGGAAGGGGAAAGGATATTATAGACTCCGTTTTTCAGAAAGCATTTGACAACATTCTCCACTGTTGGTTAAAATGTCTAAGGTCTGAAGTCATGGAATAGAAGGACAATGAGCATATTGGACTGAAAACTGGCAAAAGAGGAGGAAAGAAAGGGTAACTATGAATGGGAGCCTTTCATTTTAAAGAGGGGGATGTAAGAAGGATCAGGGAAGAAACCACATTTTGAGTTTGAAAACAAGATTTCCCAAGGTTACTGAAGACACTCCTGAACCTTGGGAAATACAATTAATAATGAAGAGCCGTGCAGACAGATGGAGAAAGGAATGGTTTGTGTTACCACGGTATCTTGGAGAGCAGATAGAAAGGGGAAGACTTTCTTAACTGCTCTGCTAAAACATATCTGYCACAGTTTGAGTGATAATATGTGTTAAATTCCACAGACACAGGAAAAGACACAGAATTTCACACTACAGAAACTAAAGGTGGCCCACCTTTCCCTTCTTCATGTTAATGATTACTCCCATGCACTTAAGTCTTCTTTTTTTAAGAATGATCTTATCACATGCAATTGCACACAAATGTTATTACTTAGGGTCTTCTCGTAAGGCAACGATTTCACTTCAGATTAGTATTATCTCATTAAATAGCATAGCAAAAATAGTTCTGCTTTGAGTCTTTGCTTTGGGGAAAAAAAAAAACCTGCTGCTGCTGCTTCACACTAAGGGCTTGTCTATAATCATGTACACTGAAGCATGTGTTGAAACACATTTTAACCAGTAGATGTGATAACCCTGTCCCACACCGTGTAAGCTAAATCATAAAAAGCTGCTGTCATTCCTGAATTAGAGTACATGTCTATACTGACCTTGAGGTACTGGACCAGGGAGCAGGCTTCAGCCTGGTGCGTTCACACAGCTGCCTCTGGGCCATCA
This sequence comes from Phoebastria nigripes, assembly GCA_035582835.1. Taxonomy (NCBI): domain Eukaryota; kingdom Metazoa; phylum Chordata; class Aves; order Procellariiformes; family Diomedeidae; genus Phoebastria; species Phoebastria nigripes. The sequence goes on along the minus strand of JAYKAV010003088.1, from coordinate 2,594,364 downwards.
GCATCCACCAGCTGCGGGCATCCACACTAGTTGGGCTCAGGCTGCCTACACACCCCGTTTGCCCTTGTAGCCAGCAACATTTTGGGGAGAGTCCTGCAGCCTTGACACTGCTGCAAGAGACTACCAGAAAGGGGTAGCCCTGCTTGGTGCACTTCAGCCCTGGCCCACAGCTAGCAGCCCTGCCCTTGGCTCTGTGCATGGTGAACCACAGGCACTAAGGCTTGCAGAGCAGCCTCCTTCACCAGGAGTTTACTCTGAAGTGGGCACACAGTCCCTGCTGTGGGTATGGTGTTCTCCAGGGGAGAGGGAAGGGAGCAGCACAAGGACTCCTATGTCTTAAGCCACTGTGCAGTTCACCAGGGGATGCCTGCCATGTTCCTTAAACTCTCTATTCCCACCTTTCCAGGGTGGTTCACCTCATCTGATGCTCTCCCCAAAGAAAAAGCAAGCTGATACTTGTGTTTAGCTGTCAGGTACGGTCCCTTGAACATGTTTTCCGTTGACCATTTGAAAGCCATTCTTTTCACGTAATGCCACCTTTGCTGCTAGGATATTATGGGCAGGAGCACTTCACTCTCCTGATTACACTGTGCTTGGAAAGGAAGCAATAACTTAAGTGGTGTGATTACAAGACTGCTTCTGATGGGTTTTAATGTACATGGGAGAAGGTACCTTTTTCTATCAGTGAGAGCATTAAGCTAGGAAGCTTTGTCATGCACTGAGAATTTATTTCAGTAATAGAGCCTTATAAGCCTCCATTTTTCTACACAAGTTGATATAGTGTGTGCCCTTGGAACTAGTATGTCTTTCTCTGTTTCCTCTCTTTCTACTTTGAAGTACAAAAGGTACTAGTGAATTTTGCTTTGTTTTGTTTGTTTTTTACGTACCTAACTGACCAGAAGGAAATGGGATATGCAGCAGTGGCATTACACCAGGAAAATGCATTATTTCATCAGCATGTCTTACTACTCGTCTTCTTGGGCAGGTCTTCTTCTTCCTCTTGTCTGCTGCCTTTTCTTAACTCTGTCTGTCTGGGGATATTTATATACCTCTAGGATGGAATTTGCCACYGAAAGAAGCATTCCCCTGCTCTTCCCCTCCCTCCCTGGCTCCATTTCTCACTTGTTTGAAGCACTGAACACCCTTGACTCCCAGTTCTCACTCTAGTGGCTGGTGGTGACTTCTAGTACTCATTTTCAGAAATATTCCTTCCCTTCTTCCCTCTGATTTGAAGCATCATTAACTTCCACAAGCTTCAAGCTGGCCCTTCTGTCCTGCACACTGAAACAGTTTTCTTCGTCACTCAGAGCAGAAATAGCAGAAGTCGGAGACATGACCCTTTTGGACACCAAAATACAGCTTTTTTTGCAATACAGTGGTTGTCTCAATGTTAGTTCCCATATAAGCCAAAAAAGTACGTAACGTAGGAAATAAATTACTACATACAATTCAGTAATATCTGCAAGTAGATACAGAAGATACATATTTTATTTTAACTCAGCACCTTTTGCTGCTAGGACAAAGGCCGGACTAGAGAAATTCTGAACATTAAGCCCGTAACCTTTGGATCACCATCTCGTCTCAGCCTTTCCTCTCTATATTAATTTTGTTCCGATGCTTTTTTGGCAGCCTTTGCAGTATTTTCCCCTCAGATGATACTGCAACTCCAAGCATCTTATGGGGAGGGGTGAAACCTTTTCAAAGACAATTCTAATCTACTCTAAGCAGATCTCCCTAAACTATTCCTTATTAATTTCTGCTTTGTCAAAAGGTCTCTTCTCCATGCCCTTGGGCTGATTATTAATAGACACGATAACAAATATATAATCCCACTCTCATTATTTTTTCTTTTCAGGCAAGGGAAGGGGAGAGGGTTGTGTATTTTTGAACGTTAACTGTTGTCCCTCCTCTTATCAGGTTAATTGGGCTGTGGTAATGTCTGACTGGATATCCTGCCCAGAGGTGATTTAAAAATGGCAAGCGTCATGATTTTTTTTGCTTAATGCTGGAATCTCAGCCTTCTCGTATAAATTATGGTGGTTGCTCTTGTGTCAGTGACATAGGTATTTCTTTAACATTTATTCTTGGATAAATACCTACACAGCTATCAAGAACAAGGACTGCGTGATTTCACAACAACAAAGAGAATAATCTTCTACCAGCCTTATCGCTCTGGCCCTGTAAAAGCCCATTGGTAGCCGGCCAGGTTTAAAGATGTCACCATCATGCTTGCTACTTCCACTTAGCTCTGCAGAGCTCTGCCTGGCATCTTTTCAAAACAAATCTTGGAAAACGCACAGAGAAATGCTTTCTTTCTGGAGCCCTCTAGGTCCTCCTAACTACACAGTGGCTGCCAATTGCAGCTAACAGGGCTCTTGCTCTTTTTTTTTCCTTTTTTCCCCCTCATTTTAGGTACCAGTTGTCCTAGCCCAGAAGGGCCTGCCTATGCCCATCCCAGCCCCGGCTGCAGGATGCAGCATGGTGAAGAGGTGGTTTTGGGACGGGGGTTGGCATGGGGTGGCGGTTCCCATCACGGTTCCCATGATGCAGGGCACTCTGCGAGGGTTAGTGCCTACAGTGTTGACAACCCATAAACCTCAAAGTCCTTCAGCTGAGCAAACTGATAAGCAGCAAACATGGCAAGACAAAACAAGAAAGAAGGCGTGATTAAAGAGGTGGAAAGGCCACTTTTGTAATGAGGGTGTCACGAGGAAGGAAAGAGGTTTCGGTCTGGGAGAGGTCATTTCTTGCCTCTCTGGAGGGCAGATAGCAAAAGGACCATCTCTTCTTTCAGGGCAGCAGCCTTGGAAGGGGTCCTGTATGGTGAGGACTGATGGGCAGCGGGTAAGAGCAGGCACCTTCACAGACATTTAGGGGTGGCTGTTGGCTGAGCTCAGAGACACTTCAGCCCTGTTGACACGCACGTAGAGCAGGATCTGGCGCTCACTGGGTCTGGCAGCAGATGGGCAGCTGACATTTAAACACTAATTGTGGTGGGACTCTGAGCCACAGACTTAGTTTCTCCTGTCAGAGGCCATTGCTAAATGATTTGGCAGCTTTTAATTTCATAGCACCAAGAAGCATTTTGTACATTACTCAGTTAAATAACTTTCATAACACTTGAGGTTTGTTTGTTTGTTGCTGTCAGGTTACCTCTTCTTTGGCAAAGAAGGTCCATACTTCTTGTTTCAGGTTTGGATATTTTCTCTATTTTGCATTAGAGAAAGTCAACCAGGAGAAAAATGTTGCAGTGACTTAAAGGAGATCATGCACATAGATTTTGCTGGGAATGGAGGAGGAGACTGCATTGTGCTGGGTCAAGCAGGACAGTTCTCGGCACTGCCAGGGCACGTCATGGTATCTCAGCTCTTGTGGATGTGGCCCATTCACTATTTAGCTTGTCTTCAATAAACTTCTGTTAATACTGTCCAAATAAATCCAGGGAGCTGTGGATGCAACATAATATTAGATAGATATAGAGCATTCCCTTTTTCATCGGGGAATCTGAGAGCTCTTTGTTACGATTTCAGAGAATTAAAGCTTCACAGTATTTCCGAATTATACCTGGAGGAATTATTTCCCATAAGCTGAGGGAGCAGAAAGATGGATGTCCCTTCTTCATGCTAGGGCTGGGATAATGGATCCAGTGACTCGGTGGCTGGGGCTGCCACAAGAGTCTCCTTGTTCTCCTGTCCACCGGCTCTCGGGTGGCGACCGGCCCCGGGTAGCAGCCACCCTCTGATGCACCCTGAGAGATGCAGAGCGTACTCGAGAACACCAGCCGAAGCCTGGAAAAGGGATCTGGAGAGAAATAGGGGAGACTAACAAAATGGTAGGAGCTGCTGTGTTTTGTGAGTTGTTTTAAATAAAGAATCCATTTTAATCCTACTGGCCTCTTGCCTGCTTGCTTCATTCAAAATAAAACACGCTCTCCAGAAAACGGTTTTACATAGCCCAGCCAAGTTTCTGGTAGAGCGCAGACCCCAGACATCCATAATTCATGAGCAAGGAAGGGTGTGGATATTTTGTGGGAACTGGACCCTCCGTGAACAAGATCATTTTCATTTGCTGATTATGTCATGTAAACAATATGCTTTTAGGATTCAGAGGAACAAAACTGTGCATCTAGCAAAGTCAAACTGTTGATTCATATGCTGGAAGGAAATTAAATTAACCTGAAGCCTTTGAGTTAACAATAAATATTAAACGGAGGAGTATGTTGTCCTTCAAAGTTTACTTTACCAGGTTTTAATTTCTGCTATGTATCTTTTACCTGTTGAACAACCCAAATGCTGTTCAGCTTGCAAAATACTTGCACTTTTCATTATTGTGGCTTAGATTTGCAATGCCATGGCAAGGTTTGAGTGTTTGAAGCCATTCAGAATGTTTACATTTGAGAAATGACAGTAAGTAAATTGAAATGTCTCGCCAATTTATGCTTGACAGAATGGTATAGTGAAAAGGACATGGTGGATGGCCATTGGTTTTCCTCATGTTCATGGTTTTTGATCCCAGATGCTAAAACCTTATCCCTAAGATACATAAATGATACATAAAATCCCTATCATCCATAGACTATGATAGATATTTTATTGTACATAGCTGGTTCTCAACACTATAACTAATTGCCAAGTATAGTTATCAAGTGTGCTGCACTTACACCTTCAAAGCTCTAGGTGTTGGATCCACAAAAGCACTTGAATATGAAATTTTTACCCTAACTCCGCTAGGCATTTAAATCTTAAACCGTCATTCCCAAAGCTTATTTCTCAGCTCTTACCTAAACCTAAAGATGGCAGGGTCTGTGACCACTGAAACTCTGTCCTTCATGGCCCTCCTGCAGTTCTCAGCGGATGCCTCTGACATGTGTAACCAAGGGAGGGGATGTCTCCCTGCAACCTTTTTCCCAAGGCGTAGGAGGCTGCATCCTGGCTGCAACGACCTGTCCTTGCAGAGCTCACCCCACAGGTCCAGCCCCAGGCTACACAACCTGGAGGCTCAACACCTTGGCAATACAGGTACCATGCAGATGACTCAGTGAACTAGGTGACTGTCACTCCATGAATCAAAAGGGGACATGGCTGGGAGGCAGCAATCACCTATGATGTTTCAGAGGCAGAATATTTGCACATCGTGTTTTCTTAATATCCATATCATGACTGATAAGAAATAAACATAGGAGCAGCTTCATTTTATACTTCGGCGTATCATATGTGCTTCTCCAAATAGATCCAGGCTCTTCTACAGAGGCAATTGTATTAGGCACTTGGGAAGACCCTTAGATCACTCTAGCTGTGTACCACGTACATGAATTTACACTGAGAAATGCTGATGCCTCCTCTGAAAATGCCTTATTGAATGCAAACCCCGCTGGCTGGCTCACATCCACAGGCAGTATTTGGCTATAAACAAATCATGTACTTCTCGTATAAGAAACCCTTACAGACTGTTGGGATTGCCTACGGAAAGACCATCAGAGCAGCGCTTAAACCCCAGCGTGTGGTTTCACAGCCATTTTGCGCCAGCCTAAGCTGCTGACCTGCCCAGCCGGTGATGGCAGGTGCTGGCAGAGGGGTGGTTCTGGGAGCAGGGACCCAGGGTGCAACTCCCCCTCTGACAGCAGCGTGGCCTCACGCTGATTTAAGAGGACTGTGAACTTCATCCTTAGAACTCAACACTTTACTTTCCAGAAACTGTATCCAGACAGAGAAATCGGCCACCCCACATTACGGAAATGTATGAAATGGAGCAACAGACTTGATTCATTCCTGGGCCTCAATAGAGACTAACCATGACCAAAGCCAAAAATGTTTTGGGTGCCACCAGGTTTATTGTGAATAACCACGGTGCATAGCTTACTGGAATGGAAAGACACCATGACAGGCTGTAAATGTTGTTGGACCCCTACATACTTAGCTTCCCTGGTAGCCTTCCATCCTTGGGGATACCAGGAAGATTTCAGCAACACTGACTGAGTGTTATCCTAAGGATCCTAAGGACAGTGGAAGGAGATGACATCTCCTGAGCTGCAGAGGAGGCTAGTGAGTCTAGAAGTGAGATCTCATTCTCCAGTCACTCCCTTGGCCAGCGCAGGGCCTGTGGCGAGGTGCACTCATGGCCACAGAGACCCTGCTTCCTACAGCAAGAGATTTATTCATTTCCCATGGCATTGGAGGCTTCCTTTCCTCTTTGGTTGTAGGACATAGAGCGAGCAGTAAAAGCTACCTGAACAAAGAGAACTAGAACGCTCAGAAAAAGACATTTACAATGGGACCCTCCCAGGGTCAGCATTTTGAGAGACATATATACGGAAAAAGAATTAAACAAGGACAAACACAGCCATGTATGAAAGGCGGATTATTTATACAACAGGCATTAGGAGCTCTGTGGCTGGGACTTAAGGAGATTACAACCACATGAGAAGGCTAACCTACTCCTGTAAGAGCCAGCAGCCATTTATTCAAACAGAGTAAGAAAATTAGCTTCAGTTCTCTCCAGTCTGAAGCCATTGTATTCACCAGCAAACTCCTGAGTGAGGGAGATAAATTGAAACAGAAGAGAGAGCAAGGAAAAAAAAAMCCCTATACCTTACACAGACACGCACATCGAGCAGGGGTAGAAGTGGTGATTTAAATCAGGCTTGATGCCTGTGGTGCCTTATTACACGCCRGCTAATGGGGAAACGAGGAGAGAGAGAGAAATAAGGTGCCCGATTCATTGGCCCAGCTGCAGGGAAAAGACTCCCCCCACCTGAGGGAACAGGAAATTCGTTTTAAAGACTGCATTGGGGATCATTCAGCTGGTTTTAACCCCACTCCTTTGGGTATTTAAACTGCTCCTAGACTGGACATTAAACCTTATATGGAAAAGACAAATCTCAAGTTTTTCAGGCAGTAGACAAGAAGCGTCTGAATTTTCACAAGATAGGGATATAGGTTGTACCTGGAAATATGTGTATGCTGGCACCAACACTAAATATGCCTGCACAAATGGGGGAATTGTATGGAGTGACCTATTTTGCATTCAGAAGTGTGAAATTTCCAGCTTGCCTCAATGAGAGTATGCTCTGTAAGTGTATTGCAGAGGTTTGGGACCAAGAGCTGTGCACAGCACGGTGTACGGGGTCATAAGTAGAAAGTTGGCTCTCAACCCATGCGGCTTGGCCTGACCTAGAGCTGACTTGGCCCTCATGAAACTCAGGATGTTGTGAGCATCCCAGCCCCGTGGTCCCCCCAGCGGCACTCGATAATTTGTGTTCTGTGCATGGGGGGGTGTTGAGGCGGGGGGTGGAGGATCGGCCAGAAGTACATATAGGAGGGAGCCAGGATGCCTGGATCTGACCGCTTGCTTCAAAAAGTTGCTTCAGTCTCGGCTTCTCCAGCTCTCACTTTTATAGCTCAAATCCCCAAAGTCCCTGCTCCATATTTACTCCTTCCTTGGCAAAACCATGATCAAATTAGTGGAAGTTTTGACTGAGGAGAAGCAAATTTATACACTGGGCCTTGGCCACCTGAGGATATATATGTGCTGGAGTGAGGTAGGGGAGGAGATGGGAGGGGGAAAAGGAGACAAAAGGATCATTCATGGTTACTCCCAGCCCTGGTCCTACACTCACGGTAGTACAAGGACCAGTGCAGCCAGCAGCCTCTGTGTGACTGTGAGCACAATCCTGCAGACCGCCCAGCAGCCTAGGTGGTTTGGCCAAGAGGATGGACACACACTTGGTGCCAAGGTCTACCTGTCCAGCACCAATCCCCTCCATCACCACGCAAAGGGGGTGGCTCTGGAGGCAGCCACCTTCCCAAAGCCGCTTCCCGACCTTCCCCTGCCTCGCAGCACCACGTACATGTCCCAGCCTTCAAACAGCCAGGCTGGCAGAGGGCTGCCCATGTCACCCCACGGCTGCTGGGGACAGATGGTCCAGCCGCACGGGGCAGCCCTGAGTCCCRCAGGTTGGATGGTCTTGGCTGTGCCCACTGGCCATCTCTCATGCCCAAGCTGGCTCTGGCAGCACCAACYGTTCAGGGGTAATCCCAGCTTAAACACCCCCCAGCAGGCCCTGTGGCACAGTGGGCATGTCCTCTGTCACCTGAAATTGGAAGGAGAAGCAAAGAAACTCTCCTCTGAGTTTAAGTACAAGCCACATTTCCTCAGGTTGAGCATGGTCAGTGAAGCAAAGAGGAGCCATTTAAAAGCTGAAATGCTGCATGCAACTGAAATTTGTGTTTTTTCAGCCTGGGAGCCAAGGGTTTCTAAGAAGTGTGTAAAAAGTGATGAAGCAAAGCAAGTTCACGCGCTGCGCCGCCATCTACAAGTGACATTTCTAAAGGGGTTCACACATCCGCTGGAAAATGTTTGGGGATCCGCAGATTGCAATGAGCTAAATGAACTCTCAGCCTTCGTTAGTGTAAGGCTGGCCGGCTCGGGGCCGGGTATAAGAAGTGCTTTGTGCATTGAGGTGTGCTTGGGCCAGTCGACAGATCCCAACATTTGCAGTATCGTGGCAACCAGTGTATCACTTGCATCAACCTGTACGGCACTCTGCTGGGTCCCAATACACAAACCTCACACAAATATTTCAACATGTTTGGAGCCAAACTCTAGTCAATATATGAAGTCATTTCACCACAGCTTTTAGCCAATAGGAAAAAATTCCCTACTAACTTATTTTCGGAGGTTAAAAATAGCATTTGTGTGTGTGTGTGTGTGTGAGGTTAGTAAAAACAGAAATGAGAAAGACAGAAGTGAGGGTATATGCTGTTAGCATTTCTGAGCCACCTGGAGCTGGTCCCCAGCCAGATGGGGGGGCTGCCTTTCCTTTTCTTTGCACAAGCACCCTTTGTTTGGTGGGACCAGATCAAGGACGGAGAGCAGAGGGCTTGTCCCACCAGCCCCCCAGCTGCACCCCTCTTCTCTCCATGGGCATGAAGCACAAGCTCATGTCCCACGTCGCAGGGATGGCCCACCGTGGAGACGTACCCATAGAGTCCTTAAAGAGAAGCCAAAGCAAGAAAAGAACTACCAGGGTGGTGGGGGTGGTGGCACAGTGTCAGTGGGGTGTCCCCATGTGCAGGCGTGCAGTCGCTTGTGCTCCCTGGCGCAGGCGAAGCAGATGCCTCTGCCTTGCCCCTGCCCGCTTGTGGGGTGCCCTGGCACCCCAACCCTGCCCGCTGCACCCGGGGGTGGCCGGGACAGGCCCATGGCTCCACCAGCAGCAAACATCTTCATGTGGGAATAGCACAGAGGCCTCCAGACAATAAATTTCCTGAAGGAAGATTACACTTTTTGGCAGCCCACTTTTTGATGTTGCACCTCCCCTGCGGCACTCTGCTTTCACTTACCGTGTGCAGCGTGTGATGTGGATTTTCATATAACGTTGGTGCGCTCTGTCTTGGAGTTGTGCAGTGCCAGATGCTGCCCATAGGCCCTCACATCTGGTGGAGGTGTAGCGGCGAGGTCTGCGGGGCCTACTCTCCTGCAGATGCACTCAAGCTCTCGCAGGGTGCGAAACCACTCTTAAGGACAAGATTGTCTTATGAGCCACCTCTTGATCCCGTCTGTAATCCCCCAGCCCTCAGTATGGCGACTGCTCTGTTCGCTCGTGGCTAAAATAATACTGGGGTAATATTGCTGTGCTTATTCCTGCCTCTAACGTGATGGCTGTCTGTGCGTGTGATTGCATCCCAAAGTGTTTCTCTGATCGCAGGGGTCTGCAAATGTTTAAGTTAACAATGAAAATAAAATATTTTCCTTATCAAAAGCTTGCCTTTCTCATGAACTGCGCTGGTGTGTCAGAGGAAGACATGGAAATCCTTGCTTTCTCTGGTTTCTGTCTGGTCTTCACCCCACTCCTTCTGCCAGGCCCCCTTTCCCCTTCTCTCCCCCTCCCCGGCTGCCTGTCCTCGCTTCAGCCGCTCACCCCTACTCCGGCCTCATGCTTCCTTCTCAGGGAAGGAGGGAGGCATGAGGAAAAAGATGTCCTGGCTCCTGCACTGAGACGTTCCTTGGTCAGCCTCCACTGTACCACAACTCTGCCGGTCCTCCCACCCATGTACCACAGGTTTTCTCCAAACCTGTGGGCAGTAGGACTGGCAAACTTTGGCTACAGGGTAGGGGGTGGAGGGAAGAAACAGCATGTCGATGCTGGTCCTCCCCTATCACCACCCGGGACAGTGGTGCYGACTCTGAGGCAAGTATCTTTGCTCCTGGGAAGGTAAGAGAAAGCTAATGCTAAACTGTGGCTTTTCATTTGTCTTTCAAAGTCCACATTCTGAATGCCAAACCATTGTGCTCCACAGAAAATGAGAAGAAAGGACCTGTGCCCCCACCCAGAAGAAGACCTATTAGATGTGCTTAGATTTCTAGGCTCCAGCTCATGTGAGCAGTACGTAAGTTATCAATGTGTAACCACAGTGTATTTCAGAAGAGGCAGAGCTATGCTGCTGTACAAACGGTGAGTGCATTCATTCATCCCATCATATAATAAGCAGAACTAACAGGTTGCTGTTGGCTTTCATCAACAGTGGGTAAAGGTGGTGTTGAGGTGCAGGTCTATAATCTTTGACAAGAACCACAGCACTAGTGGGAGAGCAAATTACCTATACTGAGTGTGATTCATGAAAAGGGGTCACTGCATGAAGGGTGGAATGATTTGCATCTCCCCTAAGGGGCTACCAGGTGTGTGAATTTTAATTTTGCAGATTAAATGCAGGGGAAAGTCATAGGGTTCTTTCTAGACTAGAGTCAGGAGCACATGGGGACAATTCACTGCACAGCACAGGGTAATTTTCCATGGGAGCTGACGTGACACAGTTTTTCACTTCAGGTCCTGCAAGAAGACCTTTCACTGATCTCACTCGCCCTGCTGGCCCATTGCTCCTAGGTTAAGGAAATCAGGAAGCAAAGTGAATGTTGTAAGGCCTGTCCTGTGCACATCATCTTTGATAACCATGCTTCCTCTTCTTCCCATTGGAAATGAGAAGAACGTTGTCTTTGATCATGTTCTGTCCTAACCTACTGTGCCCTGGTTTGAGTGCTGCTTCTCTGTCCTGGCCCAGCACAAATGGGGAAGCTGCTTGTAGCAATAAAGTGGAGAAGAGGTAAAAATGGCCATGACCTGCCTATGCCTGACTTTATTCAGTGAAAAAATCCCCCAAGCTTGCCAAAACTTTCTCGTCTACCATAGCAGCAATAATCCTGGCCCTCCAGGGCTCTTCAACATCCCACATGTGCCCCCAGCTTCTCCTTCACTTGCCACAGTAGAAAGGGACCTGCCCTGGTCAGACCTGCTCCTCAGGATGTCAAAACGTAATTGTATTTGCACTCCTGAGAAGTTTCTTCCTGCGGTCTGTCAATTCTGGGACCCTTGGGAAAGAAAGATCAATTTAAATTTTTAAATTATATACTAACTGAAACCTTTCCTAGGTCTTTTGTCCCAATAATATTTGAATAGAAACATTTTACCAGCTACATCTCTTTAGCTCCACTCACACAAATGCACACTCCACCAAAAAGACAAAAATAGACATTAAATTCCCCAACTGTTACCATAATCTCCCTTGTATCCAAAAGGCACAGAAAAGAGGTGAGATTTGTATGCACTTTAAAGATCAAGAGGTGGGCAAACATTTGGAAAGTGTCTACATGAGGTAAAAGTTGAACTCCAGTTTTCCGAAGTGACTTAGGAGCTGAGTTCCTCTGATTTCCAGTGAAACTGGACTCAGAGATTTGAACATCCTTGAGACTAAGACTTAGGATTCAGCTGTTCTTATGCATACCTCATATACCTCATACCTCAACAACGGCATGTTGAACCAGACCCTCTCCGCAGTAGCCAGAGCAGCGCTTGTGTGTTTCATCCGCTGGCTCTGCTGGGCAGGCTGCAATCTCCTGCAGAGCAGCTGTAAGATATAGCTCAGGAGAGAAGACTCTGGAGAGCTTCTCCTTCTCCTTTCTCAGCTCCTTTACAATTCTGGGGAACCTCCAGAATGGGGCAAAGCTCCTCTTTCAACTAGAGAATAGTTTGTTGACATGGACCACCTCTGCACAGACAAGGGGCTGGGTTTTGTCTCTCCCTCTAGCTCTTGGCCATGCGCTAACTAGCTTCCTTCCACCTTTCTGCCCAGTGGATATTTTATGTCAGATTTACTATCTCTTTTTAGTTATGCACTGAGGTTCCCTTTTCCTGAGGAATTTCTGAGGAAATTTGAGGTAATATTGGTGAATTCCCTTAACGCATTCTTCTCTTCCACATGGAAATTCTTGGTGTCTCAGGCAGGTCAAGGTTTCTGAGGTTTCCTTGCTTCTAATGATCTACTTCTGACTTTGTCAGAGAGCCGGAAGCTTCCTTCCCTCCCTTACAATGGCAAACGTGGGTAGCTAATCTTTGGGGAAATACCTATCATACTTCTTCAGTTCCTTGTGCTGTTAAGTTGGTTTAGTCTCTCTGGTGGTCAATACCAAAACCTTAGTCTTGCTGTTGAGTCCATCTAGATTGCAAGCATAGCGCTGCTACTCCTTTGCTGTCCCAGTGTCTTTTAAATCTTCCCCTAATATATCCTTTCTGCTGTAGGCTGTCAGCAATAGAGGAAATCTCTAACTGCTTCTGCTCATCCAAAGCTCTTGGAAGTCCATGAAAAGGCTGCTGTTGATTCTTTGTGGGGTTGAAGCTTGGGCTTGAGCGCCTGCATATGCATGTCTCCTGTTTACTGCACGGAAAACCAGCTGACAGTAAAAAATATGAAGGGTGTGGAAACAACTCTTCAGTATCACAGAACAGTGATGCTTCGGCATAGAGCCTTTTCCTCAGGAAGGCAAAATACTTCACAGGGTGGCAGCAAAATACATGTGCGTGCATTGCTGTGTCCTTTTTGGGAAGCACAGTCATGGCAACAGCCCATTTGCAAACAGAACTCTTACAGGCAGGCAGGAGAAACAGAGCCTCATTTGGTGGAAACTAGCATTGCTCCACTGATGCCACCAAAGCTGTGTTGGTTTACACCACCTGAGAAAGACCAGGTAGGTCCTGGAGAAACTGCATAAATGCATTCTAAAGGGGAGGACCATCTCTTCTTGGGGTTTGGTTCATATCTGGAATTTCCCTAAATTCCACTCACACGAAACAAATAACTCAGAGCTCATTATTTCTTTAATCAGACAGTAAAGTCCCTGTTTATTTAAAGCTCTGCAGAGATAATCGGAACTAATCATCACATGTAATACAAATAAAGGCATTCCTCTCTTAATAGTAGGAGCAGATCTAAGCCAGTTGTTCTCCAACTGAACTCAGCTGGACTAAGATTAGTTTTCTGTACTTGCAGTGATTGTTATTCTGTCACTAAAGGGATAATGGGAGGATATACTCTGTTTTACAAGGCAATAATTGGGTTTGCAAGGGAATAAACCATGAGGAAGAGGTCTGAGTCATTTTTTTCAGTGAGGGGAGTGGATTATTGCTGATGAAGATGAGGCAGTCTTTCTGTTCTACAAGAAGGGAAACAAAAACATTTATATTATCAATGAAAACTATCGTCACTCCTTCCAATCATGCTCTACCCTCAGATGCATCTCTCTTGGCTTAACCTGTACATGTTTCCATTCTTTAACAAAAATGAGGAATCTCTCCAGCAGCAACCCCAGCTCCATCCCCTCCACATGGCTGATTTAGCCAAATGTTGCACGGAATAAACATGATCTTTCCTTTCTTTTCCCTTTGTGCTCATAGCTGTCTAAAGCCAAGCTGAGCTGTCAGCTTCAGCGCTGAGTGACCAGAGCACCCATGACAGCCAGGAGAGCACTGAGTTGTTCAGGACTCCAGCTGACACTCAAAACTGGTGAAAAGCATTACAGCTATTGGGGGAGGCAAAGAGAAGGTTAGATCAAATGGAGCCAACATTTTGTATAAATAAACACGGTAAAAAACTGACTGATTTTTTGCTTCAGAGATACACAGAGGAAAAACTCTGTTTACTGAAGTAAACCTAGAGAGAGACATTCAAATGCCCATAGGGAATGCTGTCCTCTTCACAAATACTGCCATTGCTCACGATGCTGCAGTATCATCATGGAAGTGGTAGCATTTCAGGTGTAGCACTAGAAAAATGGAATATGTATTTCTTAATAAGTGGAAGGGTTTCCTGGCTAGATCTGGATAAAAGGCAGAAAGAGCTTCGGTGTGTAATCTTAGTCTTTGTGTTGATAACTTTGGGAGCCTGACTCCCCAATGCTTTGTGTATGCATCATGAGCAGGGCATGGGGAATATTGCTATTGTCACTCGATGGAGCTAAAAGTACCTTCACTGACTTAAAAGACATAAAAGACTTAAAATATCTCAAGAGATTCAATACCTCAGAAGTAAAGACAGAGATATAGAGAATATAGAAAACTGCAAAATAAAAAGCTGATGCAAACCTTTATGAGGAAAGGCAAACCCTCCATTGAAGAACTTATTTTGGTAGAATCAAATAAATCATACCATTACCTGCAACATCTGAACATGGCTGCAAGTACAGGAGACATGCCGCCAGTGTGGTTCAGGTAATGCACGAGCAACGGGGACGGTGGAGTAATCATTTTCTGTCTTTGCTGGATCTGTGGAAGATGATCTGTATCACACTTCAGTACATATATTATCACAGCTCTCTTCTTTTATGTAGATTGTAGTTGATGCCATGCACTTAGTTTTCACACACCGAGTTACATATTTGTCAAAGAGCCCTGAAGAAAATATACTGTAAATCAGCATCTTAATTAGCTTGAGGTCTGCAATGGAAAGGGGGGAAACCTATGCACATGACATTGCTTCCTCTTTTACCAGCTTCATGGACATCCCCCCCAGAGCCAACAACTGGAAGGAGGAGACACCGATGGGGCACTTTATTCATCATGCCTGATAACTGTCAAATGGCAGGGAGGCTTTCCTCCATCCTCAGCACAAGATTGCTCTGGGAAGGTGATTTCTTTAGCTCAGGTGGGCACCATGTAAATCAAATTGTCCTCCTGGTTAGTTACTGGAAAGCAGTTTCTCCTGCTTATTGGAAACCAGTTAGAATGAAATGCAAGAAATATTATTTGTAAAGATATGTTACATGACTGAGCGCATGTCTTTACACTTGTGACATAAGCTGAGCATTAACTTCATGTCAGCAGAGCCTCGGTCATTCCTGCTTTGTTACTCCCTTTCTAATACATTCACATACAGGAAAGGGRAGATAAATTGGAGGTAAGATGAAAGGCAGATGAAATGGTTATTATAAATGCATTCTATATCTGAGACAACTCAGYTACAGAAATTACTGTAATGCCAGTAAACATGATTTTACAGCTATAAAAATCTGCTGTGCTTTTTTTCAAAAGAACCTGCATGCACCTTCCAAAATTACAAAGCAGCACCCCTGAATTTCAGAGGCTGTAGTGTAATGTATTTATTTATTCTTTAAATCTTTAAAATATAAAAGTGGCAAAAGACACGTACCCAAACACTCTAGGCCTAGTATTCAGTTGAACAAATGTTGACTTTTAGACGTTACCCATCCACAACTGAGCTTGTCAACTGGATTCCCTTTACGGTCAACGAACTGAGAGAGACACTTCCACAGTATAATTTATCTCATCCTAAAGCAAATATGTAACATAGGTCAAATAACTCATACCCTACCCATTTCTTTCCACTGACTGTAAAGTGRGTCTGAACGTATGTCTACATCAGACATCCTGGGAGCAGTAGGAGCAACTCTGTAGCGCAAAGCAGCTGCTGCAAAAGACCTGACATCCACATTTGGGGCTTTTATTTTGGACTAGCTGTAGTCTGCTCCTGTGGACTGAATGCCCATTAGCAGTTGCAGCACATTCGATGCTCCTCTGGAAATCATTTCCTGGCTTAGCTTTCATCCAAAAGGAATCCAGTGTGCACGCTCTGAGAGGAACTCCACAATGCAAACAAAGTGTGAAAAATGGTGGCAATGAGGAGATTCACTTCAGAAGTACTATTCAGATCCAGGTTGAAACACTGATGTAGCTGCACCCTCAAGCACTTACTAGGTAGTCCAGCAGTCAGCAAAGCAGACATTTACAATTGGGTGACATGAGTTTCATCCTACTTGTCTCTAACATATTATAAAACATCTCAGTAGCCTCTTCATAGAAAACGGTGATCAACCAGCAAACCAGTCTCCCTGTATAAATTTCATCTCCAGGACCAAGAACCTCTTCTGTAGTTTTTCTGAAAAATAGAACCTGACAATATCCTCTGAAAGCCACTGCCCCTGCAATATTTTGTTTTAGAGGGAGAGAGTCCTGAGGCAGTTCTCCTTCGCTTCATATAGATCAACATGCAATCAGCCTGAACACCCTGATCCCAGAAATGCAAAAGGGAATAGTAGCAATGTGTGCCTTTGTAAAGACCAGTAAATACATCTCACACATCTAATGGATTACCTAAAGCTCAGATTTTCATAGGCAATGTGCACTACTGCACATACATGGGGTTTACTTACCTGGTGGGCTCAAAGGACCTGAAAGCAAAAAGAAAGGTTTCCCAACTAGGCATGGATRTTCTGAGATATCAGCAAGGCTAAYGCTACATACAGAGGAAAGAGACTCCATTTACAGTTCAGTTCCTATGTAAATTTTTGGATGTATGGCTCCTTTCATGTCTAGCCCTTGCATCCATTCTCCATATATTTACATCTCCAGTTTAACACTATTGCAGAACTGTCTGTGGCATACATGTGGAACAGCACAATGCACAGATGGCTGTGCTTTTTTCCCTTTAATGGGACACAAGCAGCAAGTAAGATATATAGGCTGTTCATGCCATTATATATTGCCTATACTAGATATGTATGTATGGAGTATACCATCACCTCACCACCCAGCAACAGTCTGGCACACAATTACTGCCTGATTCTTACTGCATCTGTATAGGAAGCCTTTCTATAAAGACCTTTTCCTACTATGCTTTGCTCATGCTGTTGCRAAGCTGGCCCTTAAAATTTGACACAGATGTGCAGCTGTGGTCCTAAAGTGACCATTTTGTTTTCGGCTGCTGCCATTTCTCCCTCTTTTCCAACCAGCTGGTAAGTATACTTAATATGTGCTATGTTTCTCCTAGCTCTTTCCCTTTGTTATTTCTTAGGAGTCAGCACTTTCGTACAGAGGCAATGTGTCTGTATCCTTTGCATAGAGTACCAGTGGGTCACCACCCAAGGAATGACAGGTATCTTCTTCATGAAAGAGGTCTGTGCAGATTGCACTGAGATAACTTGTGCTTCCAAGGTGCTCTCGGCTGCCTGAACCACCACAGCTGCGCTGGCATAAGGGAATTAGCCATTTAAAGAATACAGTCAGCTTCTCCTTTGCTTTCCGGCCAACTAGAAGTGAGTAGATATACCTCTAACTTGAACTATCTTCAACACCTCCCCAAATATTTCGCAGGAAGCTGTCCATCGGGGAGCCCTGAGACAGCTGCAGACGCACGCTGTGCAGGGGTGCAGTGCAGGCGATGCTCCTGCCTGCCGAGGTGACTCCCRGCAGGCACCTCTCTGCCTTTTTAATCTCTCTTCCTTTAAGTGCCAGTCCTGAGAGCAGCCTGGTTTTCAGGAGCGCAGGAGGTTTTTCAGGAG
Organism: Phoebastria nigripes; assembly: GCA_035582835.1. NCBI lineage: Eukaryota > Metazoa > Chordata > Aves > Procellariiformes > Diomedeidae > Phoebastria > Phoebastria nigripes. Next base: position 2,576,742 of record JAYKAV010003088.1, on the reverse strand, counting down.
CGCAGCCTCCCATAGCACAAAGGCTCCCTGTTGCTTCGACAGGGGGAGGACTTGTGAGGAAATGGGACGTGGGGGGACCTCAGCAAATTTTCTTTCCTTCAGGGCCTCCGCTTGCAGTTTTTTTCCAGTGTCAGGGTACTCCCTGTCTCTCTTGGCCACCCTCTGGAGAAATGCTGAGCACCTGCTATTTCCATTAACTTCAGAGGGAGTTGCAGGTACTCAACACCTCTCAGCGGTGACTCATGGACATCCATGGGTGCTGCGGGCACTTAGCACCTCACAGCTGGTGCATAGGGGATCAGGCCCTGGGAGAGGCTCCGTGAAAGTCCATGACAAGCTGTAGGGCACGTGTGCTTCTATGAAAGAAAATAAAATTGGGCTTTTCCAAAAAATACATGTGCAACTGAGGCTCCAGGGATGCTGAAGTATTAAGGAGCTTGTAGTACTTTCTTGAAATTCACACCATTCTGTTGACGTAAAAAGGTCTCCTGCGTACGAATTTTAAGAGACCTGTCTGTGCTCTTCAGAAGGAGAAAACACACAATACCATAAGTAAACATATAAATCAGTTAGAGAACCTAGAGATTAAGGATTAGGTTCATAAAGCTTTATGTCCCATATAGGGAAAGTGCCAAAAGTTACTCTTAATGACTTTGGAAAAGGTATGCGCTTTTTCTGTAGTCCTAGCTCTCTYTCTCCTTGTTAGCAAATGGTTTCATTCTACACTTGAAAAACTTGCAAGCCAAAAAAAGGGGGAAAAAAAGGTGAGTGGAATTTAACCAAAAAAATAATAAAAGTCATTCGTGGTTCAAGTGCTCAGCCTAAGCTATATTTATTCAGTTGACATTTTTTCCAAAAAGACCAACGCGTAAATTAATGTGCACATGGGCAGGTCTGAATTATACCCTGGCCATTTATAGTATGCAAGGTTTTATGTGACTTCTTACTCTCTTGTTCAATAAAACAATAAGTAGTTATGCAGCAGCCAGAGGAGCCAGTGATTCATTTACTTCCATGGGATGCCAAGAACCTTCTTAAGGAAATACACTCACCAATATGTAATGAAATCCTTTTGTACTTTCTGTGGTGCTTCAAGGATTAATAGAATTTCCAAAGACAAGAGATGAATGAGATACAGTAGCAAGCGCCACAGAGGCCAGGTTTGGCCCAGAGGTGACTGCATGCAACTCAGCCTTCTCTGAAGCTTCACAGCAAGCGTGCTTTGCTCACACTGTGGTAAATACAATCAAATGCTGCCTGTGTACTTTGCTCACACTGTGGTAAATAGAGTCAGCTGCCACTTGCCACCAGATGATTCATCCTGCACAGGCTGTTCGATTCTGCTCCTTCAGCTGATTTTGTTAGTGTTGTACGAACTGTAAAGTAAAAGCCTGCAAATCAGCTCTGATATGTTTAATAAAGTGTGCTCTGCATGCTTGTCTTTCTTTCTGACAGACACAAAGTTTCCCATTGGGTGGTTTTAGTGAGCGGAGAAGAGGCAGTTGTATTCTGGGCTGAAATCAAATGCACCTCTAGGCCACTAAATACTAAGTTTTTCTTGATCTGCAAAGGAAACAAGGAATCAGCCTCAGGAAAACAAGCAGACTGGTGAGAATTGCTCGAGAGGAAGTGCTAGAGAGCTGTGCCGCTGGATAAATCCATGCTGAATGCACTTGCAGGATAGCGCACCCATCTCAACAGCAGTATATGAGAAACAGAAACATTACAAAGCAATGCAACATAAGCGGCCACGGAACAGCAAATATACCAAGAAAGACTAAACAGACTGAGAGTCTTCAACTAGAAAATGATGCAGCTGGAGGGAGATATGACAGGCCAAAAAAAAACCCGGGGGATGGGAAATGATTATTTGCTTCTCCCCACAAACAAAAACCAGGAGGCCTTCAATGAACTGAGTGGACAGAACAAGATTTAAACCAAATCAATCTCTTCACACAATTGTGCAGTTTGCTGCCGCAAGGATGTTGGGGTGACTGAACGTATACATAGGTTAAAAATAGGATTAGAACAAATCCATGGAAGTCTATTGATGGCTACTCCACAATGACTGTCCAGATGGACATTCAAGGGCAGGTTGGACGGGGCCCTGAGCAACCTGATCTAGTTGAAGATGTTCCTGCTCATTGCAGGGGGATTGGACTAGATGACCTTTAAAGGTCTCTTCCACCTCAAACCATTCTATGATTCTATGAAACCTGCAGCTAAAGATGTCCCTCAGCCACTGCCTGGAACTGCAGAGGTTTCATTTCTTATGATGCAATGAAGTACCCTTTGCTGGCCATTGCCAGGTAAGATGTTCAGCAGTGTGGTGCACTGCAGCAGTTCTCCTACTCTTAAGCAACAAATGCAGGGCAGGGGTGGAAGGATTGTCATGGCTGAATATTCTGACTTTTCTTTAGATTATAACTAAAATTACTAGTTACTTCAGTGTAATAACTGATACCAGTCAGACACTGAAATCTTCATAATTCAATAAAGAATTCATTTCCAACCATGGAAAACCCTAACTATTCTTCTGCATAGATACCAAAATAGGGTCTAGTAAATAGTGTGGACTTTTGGACATTGCCAAAGTATTTTCTCTGATTAATCACAGCACTTGGCTGCAGCTGAGGACACTGAGGGAAGGGTGTACTGAAGAAATTTGCTGGCATTAGCATTATACCAAACAAAATCTGAAATGTGTTTATTTAGGGAGACTGAAGGTACCTGGGTATGAGAGCCAGAGCTGAGGGATTCCTGGCCCCTAGTCCTGCATGCAGGACAGTATGGCTTTCCAGTCTCCTGCTTGCTTTCTTTCCTTTAGAAGTGCTCACTCCTAGTGGAATGAACCAAGACTTAGGAATTCTTTAATATTTTTGGACTCCACATATTTCTAAATGGACTTGGAAAAATAAAGCAGCCTTCGGGTGACAAATCAAAGATTAACTTAGGTAACAAACCAAAACCAGTAACCTCCGATCATACATGCAAACAGTAACTTATCACACATTAAATTCAAAATGTCAGAAAGTAACCGTTGCAATCCAAGTGTCCTGCAACTCCCTTGGAGAGCTGAGTAATAAATCTGTATCTTTTGCAAGAGATGAAGCATGATCATGCCCCAGAGATTGACTGGCTCTGCTCTTATGAAAGTCAAACAGGGAGCCAGTGACCCTGGAAAAAGTCTCGAACTGGTCATTAACAAACAGCCAGTAACATACCTGTAAGACTTGTTTAATGCTTACTGATAAATGCTGATATATATGGCTAGCAAATTCTCTGAAAGGAATCCAGACCTTGAATGGACTGTTTCCTGTAGAGACAGTCTGACTGGGATTTTCATTCATGGACCTTTGAGGTTATTCCAATACGTCTGACAGTGCTATACACACCAGAGATTCATTCTTCCCTCTCCTACACCATGTATATCAGAAGTAACTTCCAGACACAAAGAATTCTCACCAAGCAAGTGTTGATATGGTGGTATGAAAAAACATTTTTTGTCAAAATTAAGTCTTTTTTTTTTTCTCAGAGTTTTCACCTGTTTCATATTATTTTTAATGGAAAATGCATTTGTTTAAAAATGTTTCTGCTTTTCATGCTTATGGTAAAATATTTTGAAATTAGAATTTTGTCTATAAGCCAAAAAATTAAAGAAAAATCTGTTTAAGAAACTGAGCAATGTCCAGGATTCTTTCTCAAACTTTTGGCAAGGAATCTTGAMATCAACAAAAATATGAAATTATTTTCTTGTTGTTTCAATTGACTTTTCAAATTCTCTCATCAAGTCTGTAAGCTTGCTGAAGTCAAAAAAAGTTTTAATGGTATTATACAAATAGCATTGCAGTTTACCCACATATTTTTGGATTTGCACATGACTCACCTCTCACTTCACAACATCATAGAAGTCCCCATTGTCCCCATTAGTGATTTAGCAGTCTCACAGAAGATGGGAGAGGCAAGTGGACTCACAGTATTAGAGGCTGCTGGCCTTCAAGGCAAGCAGTGTTTGGCCTTTTTTTTGTGGGATAGACCAAAACGGACAGTCTTACCTTTGAAACGATTGCGAGATCCACTGGACAAATCTTCAGATGATCCCAGGGAGCTGGTGGCATTGGTGTTGAAGTGTAGTCCTYAGGGGATTTCAGCATAACTTAGATTCTCTACCTGGCAACTGGTGTCCTCTGGATTTAATGCAAGCTTTGTACCCATGTTATTTGAGAGCATTTGTGGGGCTGCCCATCAGGCTTTGACCATGGTATAGAGGCCATTGATTCTGAGATCTTCCCTGAAATGCCACTTCATTCATGACAAGGTAAATATTCTTCCTTGCTCTTAATGCTGTGCTCAAGGTCTTTCAGTATGGTCTTGTAGCATAACAGATCCATCTTATTTCAGTAACTTTCATACTAGTGCAAGTCACAGAACTGAATAATTCAGACTGGTAGGGACCTCAGCAGGTCACCTAGTCCAACCTCCCGCTCAAACCTGGGTCAACACTGAATTCAGACCTGGTTGCTCAGGGCTTTGTTCCGTTAGGTCTTGAAAACCTCCAGCTACAGAGATTTCACAGCTTCTCTGGACAACCTCTTCCAGTGCTTGACTCTACTGACAAATGGATGAAACTTATTCATCTAGCCAGGAAAGTGGCTCATCAATAACCGTGATCCATTCATAAGGGAAACTTTTGACTTGTGAACTCTATACCACACCCTGTTGCCTCTCAGTTTCTGGGAAGCCATTGGTGTTTAAGGGGGATGTGGAGCATTTGGATTACAGCCTGGAGAGGAAATGGCTGAAGAGCATCTTGGAATTTGATCATTTGTTGGACTTTGCAGGTATCTGGAGRGGAGAAGCAGGGGACATGACTGAAGCTGGGAGATAAAAGTGGCCATAGCATTATGTAGTGTATCACCTTCTATAGCTACCTTCTATAAAGTGCTATGAATACTTAATGTTCATTTTGGAAAAGGTCAATTGGCTTTTAGCAAGTTTTCTCTTTTCTTTTGACTAGGAGCTTGGGGTTTCCATGGGCTGTTGCTATGYGTTTGGGTTCAGGCCAGCTTCTGGTGGGGCCAGCTCTGACATTCTCATACCCTGAGAACAATCGTTTGTAATTCTCTCCTCTCCATCACAGTTACTTGAGGCAAGTGCAAAGGTACAGTCATTATTAACACATTATTTACTGAAGGTAAAACACTGACTATTTTAAAACACATAGACATTTCACCCAGTCCTCAAGAAATCACCTCTTCTTGCGGAGCACTTGCCAGCTGCAGCCCATCTTAAAGCTCCTTTTTTGGAGTAAGGTAGTGATTCTTCCACCTCAAGGGATGTTGGTTCAGATGCTGTTCCGTCATTTGGTCTTTCTTTGGAGTCAATATCATGCATGAGAAGCTGTAAATTGTTTCCTGCTTATGTAAGATCAACATCTCCAAGCTACTTTGCTTGTGTTGGACCTCTTGGCAGCTAGGGATATATCTGATCATGGACGGTTGCTTCAGCAGCCAGGGATACTGCTGTTTTAATTGAAGCTGCTCTCCGGTGGATCCTGTTCTTTCAGAGTACTGGAATACACTCCTGGTGATGGCTGGTTGGACTTATCACTGAGGACTCTGAAATATGGGTCAGCCTTGCTGTCTGTGTTCTTTAAAGTATAGCCAGCTGGGGAGATCATAAAAAAATATAAGGTAGACTATACTGACAATACTCGTCTTGTATTTCATGTGGACACTGCAAGTTCAGTCTAAGCTATGGAGGAATGTCTGAATGTTATTGCTTTTTGGCTGCATTAGGGGTGTCTTGTCCTCAGCTTTGGAAAGACAGAAATATTGTTGCTGGATATACTGTCTTCTTGGCTAGAAGGGACTTATCTGGAGACTGTGAATCAGGTTAATAATACTGGCATAATTTTTAATATCTCCTTGCACTTGGAAAGCCTTGAGTTGGCTATGGAGTTAAAACGTGATTTCCAGCTATGTGCTTTGCATAAGTAATTCCCCCATTTATCTCACGACAGCCTGGAGAACCATGACCCCAGAAGCTGGTTTATAACTTATTTACAGTACTCAGGGTCTTCCTGTCCTGTGACAATATTCAGTCTAATAGTGTCTTTTTTATATTGGGTACCTTTTAAGACACAGTGAAGCTTATGTGAGCCTTAATGCTGTGTAAATCTCCAGCCTAAAAGCAGCCTGGTTAAATTCAGGCTTGTGAATCAATTTGTCCACCATTTAGTAGGTTTTGCAGTCACAAGCCCTTTGGCATATCAATAACCTTCCAAGAGCCCAATAGCATGTGATTTCCTCTTTCTGAAATCTAGCTTGTTTTTTCTCCCCCTCACATCAAGAAAGGCTTAAAATGTGGGGTTTTTTTCTTTCTCAGTGGTGAAATTGTTATGACCACTGTTGCTATTTAATCATTTATTTCTATTGTTTTTATTTATACATCTGCTTTGGCATTTTTTTGAGATTGGAGTGTCCTTTAATTACGACAAAATTGGTGTGGGAACAGTTACTGAGTGCCCTCCTGGGTTTTGGAGGGGATAAGTTTGCAGCACTTTTTAATACTGTTACTTCAATGCTGTATTTGTTTAACATTCACTCCTAAGTATTAAGTCTGGCTTTGTCTTGCACCTATTCAGGGGGGCAGGAGGGGGCCTCCATATACCTCAGTGATTTCTCAGGGTATACTTATTCTTGCCTGACTGAACATATCTTTAAAGACCTTTTCATACAGTTGCACTCGTGAGTTTTACTATAATGGTATTATTGCACCTTCTTTTCTCCCTTTCATGGAACTTTTTTTCTCGAGTGTTTTTTTTTAAATCATTCACTAACACCTGCGTCATCTCCTGACAAAAGGCATATGCCCATTGTCACCTCTTCTCCAGCCTGAGTAAAGTCTACCTGCTTTTTCCCTGTAGGTCATGGCCCCTGACCTTTTTATCAATTGTGTTGCTGGATTTTAGGCTGCCCTGGTTTATCACTAGCTCTTCTGAACCAAGGGGCCGAGAACAAAACAGACTACATGAGTTATGCTCTTGGAGTCAGTGGGACTGCTGGTGTGACTAAGTGCTCACCAACATGAGCCAGGGTCTCATGCCTGAGTCCTGAGCTGTGAAAAGGGGAATGCTTTATGTCACTGATTTACTCAGGTTCCCTCGGAACGTGTCCAAAAATAGCAATTTGCTTTTTTGCACAAAGCATCCTGTCATGCACTCATGATTAATTTATATACCGTCACTGCCTGGTCTCTTCGTTACAGCCTTCTAGCCGGGGTTCTCTCCTCGGGTATGGTATTTCTGCCTGTATTATTTCCCCCTAGCCTCCTGTCAACCAGAGTAATAATTACAAATAAGTGATACTGCCCATATTGGCAATCCTGAAAGAAAACTCAGCTTTTGTTTCTCCTCAGAACCCTTCTCCACACGCGGAGGTCAGTTTTATGTGCTCAAACACATTTTATGGGGAAGGCAGTGGAGCAGAGCACGGAGTGGAGGCAGCAGGGGAATTGCTCCCAGGTACTTGGGAAGTTGCACATCAACCCCTCTGCTGAGAATTACCCCCTTCACCACCAGTGTTTCACTCGGGCTCTGGCGTGATAACAGACAGGCTTACTACCTGCAAAAGTCACCAATGACRTTGGGACAAACCAGCCTCCCGGGAAGGAGCGGTGGTAGTTTTGTCGGTGACTTCAATGCGAATGGGAGCAGGCCTTTCTTTACACAAATGGTTTTCTTCTCCAAGTGCCATATTCTCCCTACGCTATTTTGCTCTAAATATAATAAAAGGCTCCCTGTTGCTACGAGTAGCACCACTCTGAATGGAAAGTGCTGTTAGTTTTGTTTATTTTGGCTACAACTGTTGCGCTCCGTTGTATTACTACTCTCCACGACTTGTGTATGTATTATTCCTTGACTCATTACGTGTAAGCACCGGGGAGGTGCAGAGGCCAAATGTGATCCACAGATGTCCACAATTCCCCCAGTCGCTCCCCTCTGCTCCGGTGATGACCCGCGAAGCCAGCTGAGGAAAGCCATCCCGGTCCCTTGGGCTGCTACCATCCCTCCCCGCCGGCCGCGGGGCAGTTGCACACCGTGCCGTTGTATGCATGATCAGAAGTGGCCGTCAGACGTCTGGCGGGTGGCCAACACCATGCTTGGTTGAGCAATATTTGGGAGCTCTTGTATGTTGTTTATTGCAATTACCGCTGGGCAAGCCCTGCAGAGTTTGGTTTGTTTGAGCTACTACAATCAAAGCTGCAGGGTTCAGTTTTCAGAGGTTAGCGCTTGAGCAACCTCTATATATTTACTTGGAGGTTCAAGATCTATTAAAAGGAACCATTCTGCTCTTTTGTCTCCTGTAAGCTGTATCACATTTGGCAGGAATGAAAGTACAATGGTTTCTTTGTATGTAATATATTGCCTAAAAAAAGGTATGTGATTGGAATGAGAGAGGTGCTGGCTGCAGTTACTGCCCGACTGGAGAGGGATGTATTTTCTCTGATGTAGAACAATTGTGCAAGCTGAAGAAATGGTACAAATCAATTGACTTATTGCACATGAAAGTAAAGTTTGTACTCACAACTCTTTACTCACGTGGCAGATAACATCCTGGTAAAAAGAAAGCGCTTTACAAATCCAGTGCACATGCCATTATCTATTGTGGCTTTCTTTTTACCTTTATTTCATACACACACACGCCCTCCCCCCCACCTCCTTATTTTATTCTGGATAGTGAGAATCAAAATCAGCCTCACTTTTTACAAATAGCCTTGTGAAAGGTCCTAGTGCTTGGGGCTCACAAGACCATACCATTTGTTTCCAAATATTTTTTTTCAATTCACCTGTAAAACCAAGAAACAGTTGATTTTAAAAGTTTAAAATATTTCGTGCAATTTCTCGTGAAATGCACATTCAACAGCATCTCCCAATAATCTTGAGTAAGAAGATCTGAATATGAGAGCCATACAGATGAGGAAACCTTTTTCTTTTCTTTAGTTTCATGTTGCATTTCCACATACAATTTTAGGACACAGGATACTGGGACTGGGATAACCGTCTCTTCCTCAATATTTAGGGATTCTATTTATAAAGGAGAGATGGAGTATGGGACAGAACTAGATTATCTCACTTTGTCAAAAACAGACCATTTACTCATGTTAAAAAGCTACCATTTGAAACACTACTCTTTTCAGTATTAATAAAAAATGTGAGTTATAAATATAAAAAAAGTTCTAGCACATGATTGATTGTGTCGTTTCTTGAAAACAACTCTCCTACAGCAGCAGTAAGCTGTAGGTCACCAGTTTTGTCCTGACAGACTTATAAAATCATGCAGTAGTTGAGCCATGACTGTCCTACTCCAAACTGAAACCACCTTTTCCTTTCATGCTGAGCACTAGAATTGTCCTTTTCAGCATGGGTCCCACCAAAATAATTTTTATCAACTGTGCCAATTCAGAAAACAGATGGTATGCATTTTGGCTAAACGTAGAACATATCTATATAAACCAAAGTTAAAATCAGTATGGAAAAATACTAAAATTGCATTAATTAGAGGTAGAGTCTCTTCTAAATAATGATGTTGCTGCTGGGATTTAATGTAATCTATGAATTAAGTTTTAACTTCTTATCTTTATTTCATCCAGCTTCAGCCTCCCTGGAACTTAGTGTCTCAAGGGCACAAACTCTGAACTGTATCTGTAATATCTCCATTTATCTTTTGGGAAGTTTCTAGTCATTTTGCAAGCAGGGAAGCAAAAAAACCAATTCATTTTGATTGAAATAAGAAACATACCTCGTTGAACACTTATTTCTTTTACAGTTTGAGTTAGTTTGAGAACCTCAACATTTTAAGTAATGACATAAACTTTATGGCCACATCTTGGTTGAATATTCATTACAATTCATTATTTCTGAGTTGATGAGTCCGTAAAGTTTCTTTTCTCAATGTGGGTGTTTGGGTTCCTCTTTCACTCTTGGTATCTTCCTGGAAACTTTATTCACCTTCAAAATTCAACCAGTCATTTCACCCCCAACCTTCTCATGGATTTGTTCCTAGAATAATTTGTGTCTGATCTGGTGCGTGGACTGAAGTAAAAAGTTATTTTCCAGGCTATAGAACTTCTGTGACTGTAATATATGATACATGCATTTTCTACTCAATATTTAAGACTTTCTAAATTCTATCAGTATCAGTTCCTTTGCATTTTCCCATCTGAGTTGCCATAGCAACSCTCGTTGAGTTCTAGTTTCACAACATCGCATTGCATGCTTTACGGTTGGCAAGGTCATAGCTTGCCCATGATAACATGTATTCATGAGTTGTGGTTCTTCTTATTGACTTCAGATTGCCAAACAAAAACAGCATAGCATGATCCACAATAGTAGTCAATATTCAGATTTGGAGATGACTCTAACTGCAGATATAATTATCTCTGCCAGTCTACAGGCTGTCTTGCAGCAAACCCTTCACAAGCATTTGTGCCATCTACATACTGCAGATATAAATATAATTACCCTTCATTGGATAAGTCAGATTTTTATTTACCACAGTAGCATGCCACTCTCCTAGAAACTTCTCCTAGAAATGCCCTTTACTGCTTAAGAATTTTAACAGAATCTGTGAATTTGATTTGACTCTTTCTCAACCATTTAAAAGTCCTGGGATCATATTCTGACTTCAGAAAAAGCAGTTGAAAAAAGCTGCGGTCAAATTCTTCATATTTTCATCTTGTTCTGACTAATGGTTTCATAGGACAAGTTCTTGTTGGCAAGATAATATATGGTACTTAGCATTTTTATTAGAATCTTCCTTTTTTCTCCCTTGTTCTGAGAGTTCTGAAAACGAAGTATGTCACCACCATTCCTTGTGGTCTTTTGAAGAGTATCAACGGCTCCGTGATGACATGGGGAAACATGGTGCTACTCAGATTTGTCTCAAGTCTTTTTCCAATTAGTGAATCCAGACTGTGTGAAAGCTTCCTCTGTGTGCTTCATCAAAAGTAGTTTGCAAAACGGTAGCAACAAAGTACATTACCCCCATTAGCATTGGAAAAACAGGTCCACTGAAAAGCACGAAACTGGGATAAGCATAAAGGCTTGTTTTTCCGAAGTCATGCACAGGGAGACCCCTAAGTCACAGTTGACGAGGTGTTTAATAGTGTCAGGCAATTAACATTTGGTTCTTGTTGCAGACGACACTGGAGACATGTCAATCCTACAACCAGCTAAATTTGATCTACTTGTTGTTGAAGGTCTAGTCTCCTCCTTTTTAATCAGCCATGGTTCAAGTGATTCCATTTTTGCACTTTTAAAATCTATACATTGGGATTTTTCATTTCAGTCAGTCACTGATCACTTAGTAAGAATGGCATGGGATTAAAGAATTAGACCCACACAATAYCGAAACATGTAGCTGGCCCCTGGCTTTTGTGTAACCCCTTGTTCTGTCTAAAAGGGTCTACAATGCGGCAGATGGGAGAAAGGAAACAGCCTTCACCTGATCTGTTCATTGCCCAGAAAACAATGGCTTTTATGCTTTGCTTATATAACCCCTGCTTTCCTGCCTCAGCCAGGGATCCTGACAAGGACAACAAGACAAATAAGATGCCAGTTGGCGGCCCCTTGACCCCCAGGGCTAATTGCGCTGGGTCAGAGACTCCATGATGTCTGGCCTCTCCCCGCCTTTTGTGCAAGGAGCTCGTGGAAAACCCACAGGACAGGGAGAGGAGCAGAACCACGGAGGAAGCTCTGGAAACCATCTCAACGCATGGGCAGCGGGGATCTGCACCCATCCCAGGTGCCCAGTGAGACCAGATTGCTCCTCTGCCACGTGCAGGAACTTGTCCACAACACATGGAGCAGCCTGAGCTCCTCCAAACGGCAGCCGCCCCTTGTCCAGCAATGCTGGGACCATGCTAGGGAGGAGCCAGGGCCCTCCAGTCTACCCAACATCAGCCACACGATGTGCCCAGGAGGAAGCGGAGGTCTGCAGACCTGCAGCTGATGAGACCAGGTCGGTCCTTTGCTTGTCCATCTCTGCCCTCCCTCCCTCCTCACCAGAGCCCAGAGCGTCTCTCCACAGGCACCATACTCATACCCACAGAGAGAAGGGACGAAGAGTCCTTGAGCAGCAGGCAAGAAAGGCAGCTGGTAGCTTTTGGGAGAAGTGGTGGGAAGCAGCCAGCCGGGCTCCTGGAGGAGCAGCAGGAGCTTAACCTCAAGCCGGCACAGAGTTTGCTTTCACACTAAGGGAGTTCCTGCTTGCAAAGGCATTTCTTTCCCAGGGAATAAAGGAGTCAGTACTCATCATACGAAGAGATGCTGAATGCAACCTTGTCTAACAAAAACTAGGTAATGACCAGACAACCAGAACCCTTGCTTACCTCTTGGAGGCCCTCCTGAAGGAGGATGGATTATGGGTGGGAGTGAGTAGTGATATGATCTGGCTGTTCTGGTGGGCTGGATCTGGCATGTGGGTCCCCATTTGGCCACCTCTGGGGTACAGGATCCTTTGAGGTCCATGCAAGCCCTATAATGCTCTGAATTGTCAGTAAAGCACCCAACATGACACGAGTTAGATCTAGCAGAATGCCACTGGGAAGGACTGCTGTAGACAGGTGCAAGGGTGTGAAGAGGACACAAACCTTGTTACCATCATCTAGCGTTGCTCAAAGGAAGTGGAGACAACAAGAGAGTATAAATACCTGTCATGGTACATTAATGCTTACACCCATGGTACCAGTGTCTCAGAAACAGTGCTAAGGTAGGTGATTTTCTAAATCACAGTAGGGAACCCAGGACTTCTGTGATTTCCTTTTCGCTTCTAATAATGGCAGTAATCATAAATCTTATCTGCTAGAGCACTTCCTAGAGTAAAACAAATCTTAACCCAGAATTGTTTTCTAAGAGTTATTAGATGCTTGATGTTAACAATTACTAGATGCTTTGATCAGACAATGTAAGAGTGAAACCTACTGTGTAAGTAAATAATAACAGATGTCTTACCTGGGCATAACACTAAAGGCTACAAGTAAAAATAGAGGCTTCTGCAGAGATTTAAAAAAGGAAATGAGACTAACACAGACTCTTAGTAAAGGATTTTTTTGCCTTTTTTATTTTTTAAATATTGTTAAAGAAAAGGCTGTGTCACATGAGGAGCAAGTGGCTGGACTAAGGTCACTTAGTTTACTCTGTAGGGGATTTCTATGATGTTATAAAGTGCCTGCTTATCATATCACCTTGTGTAAGATGAGGCATCAGATTGAAACATGGTGCTATAAGTTACCTGGCTGTAAACTGCTGTAAGTGGATATCTGTTGAGAGCAAGGGGCTAGTTTGTTGCAGGGAAAACTACTAACAAGAGGTTGTGAGGAGTACATGGCAGGTACCCTTACGTTCTTCACTCTGCTGCTTGAGTTCCCTTCTGAAAACCTGCTCTTTGGTGCCTGTGGCATGTAAATGACACCACCTTACGCTCCTGCACGCTTTCCTTCCTCGCCAGCATGGTAACTCCTATCATCCATGTGTAACTAAGTCACGCTGCCCCTGGCCCTGGCTACCAGGGAAGCCTGACTGGTTATTTCATAGCCACCAAGGATGTGTGAAATTAAAAAATGTGCTTAAAGAAGTTGGACAACATCCCCTCTGTCCCCAGCTGCAGACTGCAGGGAACCCAAAGTGCTTTTCGTGGCCAAAAGCTACAAAAAAGCATTTATTACCCTCCCATGGGCTTGTTGTCTGCAGTGTACAAGTTATGAGGAAGACATGGGCTTCCATGAGCTATAGCTCACACATGCTGTGCATATACACACAAATAATGTACATATACACACAAATAATGATAAAAATGTATATATGGTACACGTAAATCCAGCACACTTCTTTGAGACCAAGCAGYATGTGAGATGGTCATGATCAACTCTAAATCTTAGTATATGTTTCAATTTTTAATTCATTCCAAAGCAAAAAGGAGATCTGTATAGAAAAATGCTATAATTTGTAAAGAGGTTCCTGATTCTTACCTTCAGGGAGTGGGATACCAGTACAGAAGCAAAACTGGACTCTACTCTTGGCTTTCACAGTAATTTACTGTGCAGCCTTGGGTAAGCTGCACAGTAAGTCCCCTCACCTTTTTGTGCCTGTTTGCTCCCACAGCCTTTGACTTGTCTGTAGAACACAAGCTTTTCCCAGCAGAGGCTCTGTGCTCCCACCGTATTGTACAATTTGTGGTGATCTTGTTGGCACTTCGTGATACAAACAGAGTAATTTGACCCAGAGTAGCTCAGCAGGGTGTCTGTTCACAAACGCCTGTGTAGTTCACATAGGTAGAAGCTTGACGCATGAAAGAAAAGTTCAGGATGAGATTACTTCTTAGTACAAAAATGAAATTCTCACCTCCGCTCCAATCCCTTCATACAAAAGGGTTGCACTTAGAGTAAAGGGGATCTGACTGGTTTGGGAAAGAGTCGTTCTGGGTCAGGAAACACGGAGACAACCCGGTGGGACCATCAGTGCCAAGGGCATGTTAGAGACAAAGGAGGTGACGGAGGAGTGTAAAGAGAAGGGGGCCACAGCTGCGAGGATTTCAGCAGCCTCTCAACCCCTTGCATCCATTGGGAAAGCTGCTGCCACTCTTTAGGAACACACCTGGTGCCATGTAAATTATGCCAGCTTAACTCTGCTCTGTCCCCAGAGCAGCCCGGCAGCGAAAGGGTACAGAGACAGCGTGTCAAAAAAGCTTTTGTCAGCTGTGCGTTGTGCTGCTTAGAAGATGGGTCTTACTATCCAAGCACCTGCAATATTCAAAAAATAATCCAGGGAAGCAATAAATTTAAAATATCCCCCAAAAGCCTAGGGTTTAACAAATATATGGTCTAGTTCTCCTCTTTTACCGCTTCCTGTGTGGCTGCAGTGGGGCTCTTGGAGTTACTCCCAAGCACAGTCTGCATCAGGTAGACAGCAAATACAAAGCAACATAAAAGACAAAGCMATTACATAGTTGAAAATGCCCCTGAACTTACTCTCCAAGCGCACAAAGCCACCTGCTTTCTCACTTGCATCATTACACTCGTGTTATGGGAAGACTTTGAACTCGTGTAAAGTCTGATCCTGAAATCCTATACAGGAAGCTTAGCTGCTCAGCCCTGTCCAACGCTGCATCTCCACAGAGAAGTGTCATCTGGGAGCCCCTTACAAAACGTTGGAGCACACCCTGGTTCTTCTGATGGAAAAGGGACAACGTGTCTCAGGCCAGCTTTTAGTTTCAGTCACTCCCGTCCACTAAGACGGGTTTGAAGCACAGCCCTCTTCTGAGGAGTGGCAAAAATAACACTTCTCAGGAAAAAATAGCACTTCTTTCCCCAGGAACTCTGCTCACTATCAGGCACTATTTTATGAATTGGGTTAAATCTCATTGCAATATTGCCTTTCTTTTCAGAGAGTTGTGGGAAGTCATTTAGCTCCTTTACATATTCAGCTGACTGAAGCTATAGGAGCTGCTCTGCAACACAGGCATGAGTCCAGGCTCAAAGACCGCCCATGGTCCGAGTCCTGTGGTCCGAGTCCTGTGGTCCAGAAGGCATCCCCACAGCTGATGCCTGGGTCCTGAGCACCCGCACCAGGGCCTGGCTGCTGCACTGGATCCAGCCATGGCATTTACAAGCAGACCTTCACCTTTTGTATGAGCAAGATTGCCTGCATGGTGCCTAACTTCCTCCACAAATCCCTGCAGGGCTCACCTGGGGCAGCAGCTCGGGTGACCGGGAGGTAATGCTGCAGAGTCAGACCTGTCACGTGCAGGCAGGCCCTCCCCACGCTGCGGGGCATGGGAGAGGGGGCTGGAGCTCGTCCCATGCGCAGGTCCCTGGGCGATGCTGGCCACGCAGCATGGCTCTGCAACCACGGGAGGACAATTCCTTACACCTGTGTAACCCCGTGAAACACGTCGGAGCTTACATAGGCGTAACTGAGGCACAGTTTGGTCCTCATAATCTTTATTACTGATGATGACGGTGATGATGATGTGTGAGAAGGAAATAGCGCAAGCTTGACCTTCACGTCCCAGGGGGAATTTGCAGAGCTGGCAGATATAAAACCCCTCAGCTTTTCACTTGTGAACTGAGCAAATTTGTTCTGGGAATCATTAATACATAATGCCATTTTGAAGCCAGTTTTTGGAGTAGAATTGCACATTCGACTATCCAAATCCTTCTGTCATCCCCACACAATTCTGCAACAGGGCTGGGACTGAAAGAAGTCAATTGTACTTCAGAAATTACAGGCAGCCAGTTTAAATAAAGAAAAGTATCTGCTATTTGGTGCTTTCCATTCATAATGTGATTCCGCTCTGTTAAAATTCATTAGGTGACCTAGATCCTGAGAACCCATTCCTGCAAATTGCTGAATGCTTCCTGGGAAGTGCTGCGAGCTTTTGACTCTATGTAATGGGACTTGAAAGAGGTCAGCCCTGGCCAACAGCTGTCCCTTACGTCTCTTCAAAACGCCATGAGTCTGTTCTCTTTCCTTGAGGTGATGTAGCGACAGCCCTAATGATTCCAAAGGAAAAGGAAAAGCGAAAACACCAGACTTGAAGTTAAAACTGAACGAATTCATGACCTCTTGCGCAAATCCTCAGTTAGCTCATGCTCCAAGTAAGCGTTGGACATGAATTGGCAAAGGACTGCAATCCCAGCCAGGTGTAACAGCTTAGAGACCAGTCTCAAAGCTTTTACTGATGTGCTTAATCTTAGCACATCTTTACTGTCCAAGCTTTTTCCATCCACTTCCATCATACTTTCTTTCCAGATGAAGACCTAATAGCAGATAGGAGAGGACCGCAACTCATCCAAATACATCATTCAAATTGGAATTTCACACAGCATTTGCGTTTTTTGCACATGAACTCTACAAACACTGAAGGGCTTTGATGTGCTTGGAGTGCAAGCTCTCCATTCTTGTACTAACCCTCCTTCATTAGAGCTCTGCAGACACATCCGCTCGGCTCGCAGAAAGGAAATCATGTGACATTTTAATTTACCAAGGTTATTGTACTCACTCTGTACTCAGTCTAAAATTAAACGGAGGGAAAAAGCCTGGGCTGATGCTTTGCTACAGATGAACGGTTAAAATCACGAAATGTCGGGAAATGCAAAAGTCAGGTTCTAAYAGCAAACTGTAATTTAGCTGCTCATCCTCTGTATTTTGGAGTCTCCGTTTAAAAAAAACGTAAATAATTAATACTTTGGGCATTTAAATAATGAAAACAGGAATGGAAAGCTATCCCTGTGTGGCTGAGTTAATATTCTCCTTGAAAGCGTAAAGCCAGTACAGGGTGCATATGACTTTTGCCAATGCCACCTGCACGCCTCTTCTGCCTTCCCTCCCCTCGCAGCTGAGAAGCAAAGACTGCCGCAGCCCTAGTGCCCCATTCACCATGTAGGGCACAACACTTTATTTTACTCTGTTGTTTTTATGTGGGAGCTTGCCTTGGTTCCTTTGGGTTTGCCCTTTAACTACAACCCATTTTCAGAAGGTATGTAAGTGTGTGTCTCTCTTCAAGCCCATGAGCAGTCCTGCTGGAYTCTCCCATTGCTGAATCATAACTTTCCTGCAAGCTGGGAGGAGATCACATCTACCAGCACCACGCACCTGGAGGCTGTCACTTGTTCTACCTGTAAGGTTTCATATAGAAGAATAATGCTCTGTAAAGAAACTAACTGCAGTCAGCCCACAGAAAGAAGTTCAAGATTAGTATTTCAGCTGGTTTTGCTGTAGCAGTGTTCAGAAAACCACTTACCATGGGAAAAGTGGTGCTGCTTTTTCTCTACTCTTCCCATAAGTAAAAAAAGCTGAACAGATCATTCCCCAATTTTAAAACTAATTGCAGTGACTGAGAATGGACAGTTTCAACCCAAAAGGGATTTTTCAGAAGGTTACAAGACCATGGAACAATGGAGTTATGATGGAAAATGTTTATGAATCTCAACTGAAGTGGCCACTGCTATAACACTTTGTGAGTCATTATACTTTGAAAGATCAAAGAGCAATACAGAGCTGAAAATATATTACTGTCTTTTAAAATGGACTTGTAAGACTTAAACCTGAACATTTCATGTTGGTCTCTGGGAAAAGAAAAGAAAAAAATAAAGCAACACACAAAATATAATTAAGATAATAAATGAAAGGCCTTTCTTTTCATCATTTCTATAACTACCTTAAATATCTGCTGGAAATGATTATATCAGCACAGGCTGGACTATATTAAAATAATGAAGAGTGAAGTTTTCACTGTGTTCCCATTTAATCATCACCTCACAACTTTACATTTTAATGTCTGACCTTAGGATATCCTCTTCCACTATCACATTAAGAATGTTGAAAGGAAACAGGAAGGGCCACAAGGGCTGTAGTTTCCTCAGAAGAACAGTGGCTATCAGCCTAATGGATTCTGAATTTC
This sequence comes from Phoebastria nigripes, assembly GCA_035582835.1. NCBI lineage: Eukaryota > Metazoa > Chordata > Aves > Procellariiformes > Diomedeidae > Phoebastria > Phoebastria nigripes. The sequence continues at coordinate 2,558,278 of JAYKAV010003088.1, read as the reverse complement.
TCAGACAAAGAGCAGCAGCGACTCAGCCCACAGTCAGAGTTATCAAATGTTCACACAATACGAGCCTTTCCTCTAATTAACAGAGTTGCCTTCAATGAGGGCACTACCATTTTCTGCATTATGTTACTGGAAGAAAAAAAATTCAGCTGCATGGTGGGACCTAGTCTATAAATAGCCTGATGAAATGCAGAAGACAAAACAAAGTCCATTTAGTTGCTTTAAAAAAAAACAAAAACAAAACAGTAAAAAATTAGGAAAGAAGACCTGCCAAAACATCAGGAACTGCGTTTGACCTGTTGCGTCCCCTCCATGTTTCAAAGCCTAGATTTGAAGTAAACTCCTGAAGTCATTAAGCAAGTATATGGCAGGTTTCTGGATGTCATTTCTGTAGGGAGAAGCTGAACATTGCTGACTCGAGTACAGGTGAAAAGGCAGGGACTGGCTGGTCTTCTGTAATGACATTTGTAACATTTCCAGAGGGGCAGGGGAGAAGGAATTATAATGGATGAAAACAGGAGATGAATTATTAAATGGAATCCTTTCAGCAAACAGGCTGACGTTAAAACTGCGTGTTCATGTAGGGGGTGAACAGGGAGAGGAGGAGGGGTCTCCGTCATCATACACATTATATAGGGCCAAATGGCTGCTAAATCTCGGATATTGTCTTAAAGCAGTTCCAAATGTGAGAACTGTGTTTGTTTCATGCAAACCTAGTTGGATCCTACTATCTAATATTACCTACATGAAATCAGTTTAATGTGGTTTTCTCAATGAGAAATAGATGAGGATCCACCCTGGGAAAAAAATGTAAGGAGTAATTTCACTTTCAAGAGCCCCTGAGTTCGGCTGCTTATGGAAAGCGCAGTGTAAATGAAGCTGGATGGCCGTGAATTTTTGCAGACAGGAGGAGCTACAGTGTGAACTATGGACACAGTACTCAAGTTCTGTCATTTTTAAATTGCCTTTTCTTTGGTAATATCAGGATGTTTGTACTACATTCATGGAACTCCCTCTGGTGTATAACTTAACACATGAAATTTCTTGCCTTATTCTTTACCAAAGAGCCTGTGTAGCCTGGTGCACAGAGGAGCTGCTTTCATGACAGTGCAGAAGATGTGTGACATGTGTGTTTCTATTACAAATGGAAAGAATGACCCTGGGTCAGATCACAGCCACGGTAGGGCTGGGAACCAGGGAAACATCTGTATGACGTGTGTCCATTAGTCCAAAGTGGCAAGGGTCACTTCAGGGTTGGTTCTCTGGCCCCACCAATGAAGGTGCCAAGCACCCCTAGTCTCTCTCCTTTAAACAGAACCCTTCTCTGAAAGAGCTAASAAGGTTTAGCCCTGAAACCAGGGTAATGAGGAACTAACTGTTTTTTTACTCATCCTTTTTTCTTCACAAAGTTCTTCCCTCTGTCCATCTCATATTCAGTGCCCTAGAAAAAAGGGAAAACACCATAAAAATTTCAATCTTGTTCATCCCCAACCATGAACCATCCATCATATGGAAAGAAAAGGCAAGTGTGTTGTGGGTGAGGGTTGGAAAACACATGGCCTTGCAATAAAAGCCTTTGTTGTGGTAGGGTAAAGATATGGATGGATGGGCAGCTTGCTTTTGATATTTCTTGATAGGCAGGTGGCTCAATAACCAGCTGTTCATTCTCTTTTCTTTTTTCTTTTTTCTTTTCTTTTCTTTTCTTTTCTTTTCTTTTCTTTTCTTTTCTT
>JAYKAV010003088.1:2545574-2556131 GCA_035582835.1 Phoebastria nigripes | reverse complement strand
TTCCTTTCCTTTCCCTTCCCTTCCCTTCCCTTCCCTTCCCTTCCCTTCCCTTCCTCTCCTCTGCTCCCCTCCCCTCTCGTCTCCCTCCCCCTCCTCTTTTCTTTCTTTCTTTCTTTGCTTTCTTTCTTCCTTTCTTTCTTTCTTTTTCTTTCTTTCTCTCTCTCTTTCTCTCTTTCTTTCCCCACCCCCCTCTTTGTCCTTTCCCCTTCTCTTCCCTTTCCCCTTCCTTTTTCCCTTCCTTTCCCTCCTTTTTTTTTCTGAGAGTGGATGGTATGGATTTCCTTAGATGTATGTAAGAAAATAAATCAAGCAAGGGATTCCTTTATTTGCTAGATAGCAGTTCAATGCTCCAGTCTGCACAACTTTCATGCTCAGTAAGGCAAGGCTCCGCTAAAAAATGACTGGAAACAACATACCAGGCAGAAGAAGGTCTCCTTTTGGCACTCTCTCCTTTGACACAGCCTTTCATGAAGCCCTGTTCTTTGCGTATCATACAGAAGGAGGGGAGGTGCACRGTTATTTTAAAAGCATCTACTAATTAAAAATGAAAGTCCATTTTCTTCTGCTTACTCTGGCATTCGACTACAAATAAACTAACAGCAGAGCAACTACTGGATTGAAATTTCCCTTTGGTTCACATGCTGGCATGGAATATCAGAAAAATGATATTATTTATGTTCTGTATTATGTAAAAGAGTGACCTCCTTTTCCCTCCTTCCAAATTACATGCTGTAGATACTCATAACAAAGGATGTGCTGCAGGGACTGCAGGGTGTGTGAAGAAATCAGGTTTATTTTTATTTTGCTGATAAGCATTTGGTATGAAAGTAGTTTTTATCTCAGCAGTTTTAGCTGACTAAAAGCTAACTATTTCAGCTCTCTATTTCATCAAGGAAATATGTGTATTTCATCACATCCTCTAAGGAGTGATTCACCTCCTCTACCTTAGAAACACAGTTTTGTGATAGACCTTTCTTCAGTGGTGCCCTGTCTCTTGCCAGTGACCACAGATGGCCTGAACTTGGGTACCTAATTTTTTTTGATGGCTAAAGTGAAACAAGTCTTAATCCTCTGTGTCTTTCCCAGTTTCAGTGCCTAAACCATAAAAAAATCCTTCTTCCTACATTAGTAGTCCATTATGTGACCACATATACTGTGCACCCGCAAATGTATTGGACTGAACTCTGCCAGCTCAAAACTGATCTTCTCAGAGGACCTAAGCTACAACTTGAGGACCAAGGCCTCAAAAGGGAACTGGGTACCTAACTCCCACAGAGGATGACATCTGACACTGAGTCCTACCACTCAGGGCAAATTAGAAGTTCTGTTTCCTAAGAAGCAACTGTTCTCAATTTTAAAAAAGCAAAACATGCAGGTTTTATAGTGCCCCAAACATACTATTTCACTCTCCATTTTCTCAAAAGGCCTATCCAATTTTGCTTGAAGCAGTTCAGTCCAACACTGGAAACACGCATTCCAAAAAGGTGATGTTTTAACATAGTTCTAAGTATCTGAAAATGAGCTTTCGGGATGAAAGCACATGTGTAACTTCATCTGGGGGAACCAGTATGCAGTCTTGTAGAAAAAACGAACGGTATAATATTTTGTGCTAGACTTTTAATGGCTCTGTAGGCATTCCCACTTGTCTGATATAAATGCAGCACAAATACCATACACTTTACTTTTGGTTGTTAGAGATAACCATGAAGGGAGAACTCATTCATAATTTCACTTTATTTTAGTACTTCCTAAGTTTGAAGTCATTCTCAATTCATTAAAAGGAAAACATTCGCTTCAGATTTATGATCCCCATGCCCTTTCTCTCATTCACAGAAGCATTCACATTAAAATCATGCGCACTCTGTCGTTACATGACTGACGTTCTTTTAACAGGGTGGTAATGTCCCGGCAAGGCCAGCTGCTGAACATAATGGCAAAATTTTCAGAAAAGGCAAGAGAATAGCTCTGTTAAAGAGAGGTAATGTTGCCAAGAAAGGATGAGTGCCTTTGGTCTCAGTGGAGAAGCTTTTAAATCCCACTCTGAACTCGAGCCACTGCGTCCCTTGGTGATGACCTTGGCCCTGTCATTTCATTTCTAAAATGTTGTTGGTTATTTTTGACCGGTCTCTTGTGGCAGCACAGGGTCTACCAATATAATGACATTGGGAATTTTTGCCACTAATTTTGATTTTCCGCGTTTTTCGGAACAGGGACCAACTGTTTAGTTCCACTGAGTAAGCCCTGGTCCCTGCCTTGTGCTCCAACAGGCTGCTGCTACATAAAGAAGTACTATACGGTAATTGCAGCACTAGTGGGACTCCAACAGCTCTTATCGCTGACAGGACTGGAGCTGTTTGCAAGGGTAGGAAAATGTTGCAAATGTTTCCTACTCTAACCAACGTAACTCCATTTCACCACCTATAAAATAATGCTTGCTTCTTTCACAGGGGCATTTGGAGGATTATTAGTTGGTGTCTCTCTGTTCATCACTTTGCAAATGTAAAGCACTATGTAAGTGTTATTATTGAAGGGCTGACATCTCTGAAATACAGCGTGTATTTTGAATTCTAATTTTAAACCAAGGAAAATCAAGTAAGCAAGAGCTGACCATGTGTTAAAAACACTTGAAGCCCTCTTTCTTGTAACTGTTTATCTACATTTTTAAACCTATGTTTACATTGTAGTAACAGCTGTGTTTAAAGGGGACATGACAGAGCAGACTAATTTGTAAAGCTAAACTTGATTTTGAAGGAAAAAAAGCTAATGTTTGAAAAAACACTTCAAAAGAAGACAAAAATGATTAAAATAGACATAACCATTTGTTTAAACTATGACTTTCTCAAGAAAAACGAGGCTAATGTAAACTGGCCTATGCATAGTCCAAGCAGCTGTTCTGTGTAGCTGTTACACAAACCCCTGGTTTCAGGGAGGGATAAAATTAAGACAAAACAGGTCATTCTCAATGAAGGAGCCAAACTAAGGACTGGATTACAAACCAAAGGTGCATACACAGGTGAGATTTGCCCCAACCTGTCAGAAGAAAGCAGGCCAACTTTTTTTTGACCTACTTGCCTTCAACTGGATTTTAGCCATGTGTATCATAAATGTTTGGTGTATTTATTTTTGTCCACACCTTCAGCAAACCCAGAGCCAGCACTGGCTGAGTTTAAATGAAATTACTCCATTTCCTACTGTAGGCAAAGGCTTTTTTAGGGGTTTTATAGAATTTCTTTCTAGGATGTTGAAATGCTACTGAGGTAAATGAGATCTATATATTTCATGGGGACTACCAGGAGAGATTTTCTGTCTCTGGTCAAGGCAGTGGGAAACACTTTAATCACCTGTATCATCATCTTGCTATTTCTGAGAAAAAATGCTTTGTAAAGAGGAAGATGTTGTCACATGCCCAAGCACTAGTCATACAGTATTAAATCTATCTTTAAAATCTCATTAGAATCCCCTTTCATGAAATGTTTTCTGTTTACTTGATTCATCTGAGGCTTTGTAAGCTGAGTTATCTTCACAGAATACAGCTGAACTGAGTGAGTCAGGGTGGTGATACCATGGTGGTGATATGACTCAAGTGGGTCCTAAGTCAACCTTTGAGCCTTTTGAAAATCAGAAGTAAAAGCTGGAAGCAGAGAACGAAGTGCACAGCAGACCAATGCAGGGGTAGAGAGCAGAAAAAAGGGGGTTCATGCTAACCTGCTCCACTGAGGAGAACAGGTTTATTTGCTTCTGGATCCAGACTCAGATAGTAACTACAATAACCCAGCCTGGACAGGATGGACACAAACATCCAAGTACCCACAGTCTCACACAGCTTAAGGTTTTGGTCTTGCTCATGAGTTTTTGTCAGCTCCATTTAAGAGGAACTGAGGTCTCCCAAGTGAGGTCCTCCTGCAGTAGGTCTGGGCCAGCATTTACTCTGGACAGCAGCTGGCAGATCCTGTGAGGACCTCGGACCTTCAGTTCCTCTCAAAGCCAGAAGACAGGGAGGTGTGATCAGAGTGCAGGTCGCTGTGTTCCTCCTGCTCAAGGTGCTTGTGGGAAGGGAAAGCAGTTAAAGCCTTCACATCAGTGGGGTTTTTCTCCTAAAGGACATTGCCAAACAGATGTTGCTTTCCAACTCTACCCGCCTCCCAGGATCCAGCTGAAAGTGTGAATCTTTTCTTTGCAGATCAGTCTTTCCAGGAGACGCTTAGTAACAAGGAAAAGGACTCTGACACAGGTAGGCTGGATGCTGAATCTCTTAGCTTCTTTTTGTACAAGATATATCTCAGGAGAAAACAGTAAACTCCCTGAATATACTATCTTGCTCCTGAACTCACTTTTCCAGTGGGAAACTGGGGGATCCTTCCAGGAGCAGGGAAGTAGTGTTTCTTTACTGCCCCATCAGGCTTCATCCTCAACTCTGGAGATGGTTGATGGTCAGGTCTTGCCACTGCATAACCCTCAGCAGCCTCTCTGGTCTGTCCTGACCAGTGACCACAGATGTCTAACATGCGATCTCATTGCCAGCTTGGCCTACCTCTCTGGCAACTCTCCTCTTCTCAGTAGGAGCTAGGTTATTGCCTTGGTAGAGGGGTTTTCAAATGGTTTTGACAATTCAAATCCAAATGCAAGAGGAATGAGAAGGAAGTTCTGGGGGGGAGGCTGGATGTAAAGCTCACTGTGGCCACAGAGAGCCGGTATGGCCATGCCCAGCAGTACTGCTCAGGGATATTTGCACCTGAATTTTGGCCTGCTTTAACTTAGGTTTGTGCCACTGCTGGCTGGAACTTAACTCCCAGGGAGGCAAGAAGGCAGGAGACGAGAAGCAGCGCGTGTTCAAAATGGAGCTGGCAGCCTGGTAAAGAGGCAAGGTCACCGAGAAATGGTGAATTGCCTAGAAGAATTTTTCATCCATGTTAGTGTCCAAATATGCTCGTTTCCTGAGTTTTAATTTTAGTAACAAAGAAATCAACACTGAGAYGTCAGTGCTTGCCTTAAACATTTTTCCTCAGAGCTGGCTGCTCACGTTCCCAGCATGTTCAGTAGCTCCTTGCCCTTCTCTATCACGGGGCTTCAGCTACGTTAGGGAGGGTTTACCTTTTGTTGTGAACAGAATTTGCTGAATGGAAAGCTAGATCTTGGGATGGGTCCGACTCACCTGGTAACGAAGCTGTTAAAACACTCCGGTAGGCGCAAGTGCGTGCAAAGGTATGATCTAGCACTGTCCTCTACCCACCTGGATGCAAAACCAAGGTTGGCTGGCTGCTCCACTTTCCAATCTTTGGTGGTACATGATGATTAAAAGGCACATGATAGTTTTTCATGTACCCTGGAGCTAACTATGGCACTGCACATGTATTGGAAAATGGCAGCTGGAACAGATTTGACCTGTCAAAACAGTACAGAGGAGTGCAGTGTAAGCATAAAGCTTATATCTGCAGGCAGGTACTATTTTTTCTTGACATGTTTCCACAGCACTTAGCAGAATGAGCTCCACTGCTCTGAGTATCTAGGAAGTCCCATGGTGTAAATAATGCTAACAGGCTATGGGCACATGGAAATGAGGAACATCTTCCCCATCCAGAGAGTCTGTTGTAGCTCAGTGTAATCTGCTTCTGAGGGAGACTGTGGCTATTTTTAAGACAAAATGGTGTTTTTCTTGGTCTTGTGTTCCAGCTAAAGACACTGCAAYGGAAAGGTGATAGATTATATACTCAGTTAATGGACATCCCACTGCAAAGCTTCCAGAAAGTTCAGTCTTTGTATAGAATACCAAGGGAAATGTTTTCTAAATTCCAGTTGTATTTATTTACTGCTGGATCAAGAAGAGAACTGTATTGTATTATTAACTAATTCTCTGGATTCTTATTTTCCCACGGAATGAAAATGACACATTTTATTTATATTGTTTATTTTAAATTTAAAATAATTTATAAAGCTGAACCTGCAGTTTGAAGGTACCCATAACAGTTCCTCACTTCAGTGCAATATTTGAGTGGGCAAGTGCTGAAAGAATACTTTTTAAATGTATATATATAACTGAACTGATAGCTGACTATAACTCACTAATTTCAGTATACTAGAGACAGTTTCGTCTATAGTGCCAAACTCTCCTTCTGGCTGCACTAATATATTTATATTTATTTCACTCGCTAACTGAGTCTATATATACAAATGTAGCATATTTTTCTTTGGGTTAGGTGAACCTACATGAATACCTGACTTGCGTTGCTTCATTTTTTACATGAATTTTTAAGACTGAGAAGAGTCTTCTCAGCATGAGAAGTGTCTTCTCAGCATGAGAAGTGATCTCATTTGACTTTAGATCTGACCCCAAATAGGAAATGGAATACTTGTGGCCTGATACTTAATGCAGTGTGTCTCATTTTCCAGGTGCATACATCTGGTCTTTAATGGCCATTTTATCAGGACTGCATCATTTCATCTTGGTCCTTTCACCACAAATATTTGATTGTAATAAGATCTGACCATGGGATGTGTCATCTGTAGTATTGAATATATAGAACAGCTTGGGTTTACTATTTCTATCTTCAAGGCATCCCATGTGCTGTTAGGGATGACAATTTTTTCATGGCAAAACATTGCTGACAAGATATTGTGCAATGAGATTTGCATGACCAAATATCCTGTGAGTAGTCCAGTGGTTAGGATAGGAAACAGAGAGTCAGGATAGCCTGGCTCTGTTCCCACTTCACATACTGACTCACTGCCTGACCCTGGGGCAAATCGCTTAGGCTGGAATTTCCAAGGGGGCTGAGATGCACAGCTCCCAGGGAAAACCAGGCAAAGCTGGGTGCCCGACTCCTTTCCATCTCTTGGAAAACCTAGTGTCTCAACAGTTCGGCATCTCAGTTTGCCCACAGTAATACAGGGAAAAAGTTTATAAAGCTATTTGGGTCCTCTGGCAGAAACTGTTTATTAAGGAAATGATGATCATGGCATAAATATGTAGTATTTACCAACACATGCTATTTGGTAGGTACAAGCAGATGAACAAATCATCTCCTTTGCTCCTTGAGAAATGCAGTGGAGTTTGTTTCTCTTCTGTTAAGAGGATGAGTTAAAAAGACTTAGGGATTGTCAAACCCGTGTTTCCAAATGTAGTTTACCCCCAAACCACCAGCCACAGGGCATCCCTGGCAGTAGCAGTTCTTGGTTCTGTGGCAGCTCATCCATCACTAGATTCAGTCTGGGATCCAACACTGCTCTTCCCCGCCTCATCAAAACATGACCGAAAACGTACCCAGGCCCTCGCATCCTCCACCTTGTACCTTCGCTGTTCACCCAGTCAGATATCTCATTCTGCATCTTTCCATCGCCTCCCACCTTGCACTCTCTTCTCTTATTCCCCTGCCCTGCTTTTATGTCCTACCAGGAGAGGCAGGTGGTGGCACTGGCAGGGCTTTTACAGCAGCCACTAAGGCAATAAGGTATTGCTGATCCACTGCTGGATGCACGACAACCGGAGTGTGAATACCTTCACGCCAGAACTTAGGAAATTATCTCCACCTAYGCTGCTGGAAGCTGTCTGCAGACCTTGCTTCAAAGCGGCTTGCACATCACCAGGGAATCATGATGTGAGGAGGTCCCTGGTAAGCCTCGTTCGAGTGGTCACACTGCTACAGAACAGATTTTTTTCTCTTAAAAAGCAAACAAAACATCATAATATGGGACATTTTTACACACAGGGAAAATTTCGACCAATGTTTTGGTTTGGAAATAGCAAAAGAGAAAAGGCAACTCTTCAGATCAAAGTGAAACCCCGTGTTTTAAAATTTCTATTCAAAGAGAAGCACTGGGTGTGAGATGGCCACGTTTTCTGATATTGTTGATATTTCTAAATTTCTATTGAAAAATGGGAAAATGCTGTCAAGAATCGCCATTGTCTAACTGAAAACTGTGGTTGTCATGAAACCTTTACATAATTGGCCAGCTTCAGTTGAAGTGTGATGGACTCAGCTGATTTGGCACTGAGCTTGCATCTTGTTTAATTTGGGAAAACAATTTAAAAAGAAGAACAAAACTAACAGGGGCACAAATCTTCTCTGAAGGCAGTGCAGTTACTCCAATTTACACCAGCACAGGGATAAACAGACAAGCTGGGAGCTTGCCTACCTACAGCATCTGGTGCTGCTTTAGATCCTTAAGGTGTCTCCCCTAGTCTCTAGCTATGATTCTGGAAAGACACGGGTCTGGTTTAAGTCCTCTGCCACAGCTGCAAGCCCTGTGCTGATGTGTGGATACCATGGTGGGTCTAAGAGGGCACTGGACATCATGTTTATGCCCACAGCCACTTGTTCCCCTATGGTGAGTTTGCTATCGGTCTTCTCACCAGTGGCTGGGAGATTGTGTTTGCATACATGACATAGTCCAGCCTTTGAGAGAGACACAAAGAGAAAGGAAAGGAAAACATTAAGGTGAACAGCAAAACAAATGGGAACAAGGAAGCTTGGCTCAGCACTGAATGCCCTTCGCATGAAACCAGGCAGGAGCGCAGAAGGGGAGGGGGAACAGTGTGGGGGGAATTTGGCACTGAAATTACTTTTAGCTCACATACAGTGAATTTCCTTTTATCACTAGTAGCCTGGGTCATGGAGACTCAGAGGAAACTATCCCATTCCAAATGTTTGATACTGAATATATTTGGCTGGCTGCTACTTCCAGATGTGAGTGAATCCAGTTTGTATATTTGTCTGATAACATAGTTTGGCCCCAATCTTTGCTTTCACTTACAAGCCCGGAGTACAACCCAACCACCTTTCTCTTGAACCAACTGCTGACCCATGTGCGGCTGAACAGTCTTCTGGTACACGTTGGAGCAGCTTAGAGGCTGCTGTCATTTGTGCCAAAGCTTGGTATTTCCAAGGGGCTGCTACCGCACCTGGATCACGGAGACGCCAAAATGCCTTCAGACTCATCCCTTTTATCATGACACTTGCACCGAGATGGCAGCAAGAAACATACCTCTGCCTCCCAACACCGCTCAGGCAACTCCTCCACCCATTCTCCTGCCGCCAGCTAGGTCTGTTTTAGTGCAAGCTTAGAGTAACAGAGCAGCACAAATTTGCCTTAGATCAAAGATGATCTGGCCTCATCTCAAAGGTTATTTTTTTAAATCTCCGCTTTATCTGGTTACCCTGCCCAGCAGCTTTACAAGGCTCGTGAACTCATGACCAAAGAGAAGTTGAAGCTCACTCACATCCCCCTTGTTAGCGTGCCGCCTGTATCACATGCCGTCCAACAGCGCACTCCTTTGGCTTTGAAGAAGACTCAGCTCAACCAGTATGAGGGAGGTGACTGGGCCAATAAATTATTAGCGCTGCAGCTGTGAGGCAAAGAAGTTGAGAGATCAGTTGTGAGTACAAAGAAAGAAGGGGGAGACCRGGTGTACTCTCCAGATAAGATTAATCCAGAATTCTACAAATTCTACAAATCTCTTGATACAGTGAACTCAACTCCTCCAGCAAAGGTTTGATGGAGAGGGAAGCATTCTTTCTACTGGAAGATATCATTCTTTCTACTGGAAGATATATATATATATACACACACACGTTTGCCGCTACTGTATTTGCTTGTTTGCAAAGCATGGTGGGCTTCTCCAGAAATCGTTTTTGGTGTCTACAAGTAAAAAAAAAAAAAAAAAATTGTTGTCACAAGTTATAACAGTCTTTGTAGAACAGTTTTAAGACAGCATTTTTGTGACAGAGATAAAAACAAGCAAATTAGGAGACGGGGCAACTTTATGACATTCAAAGCCTTGCAAACCTTTCAGTATGTGTGGAGAATTTGTTACGCCATTGACAACTTTCACAAATGTTTTTCCCCAAAATTTTATTTTGTATTTTACAGGCTTCTCAGTTCATGTGTTTGTTTAAATCTGTTGTGTTTATTAAAGMAAAGAGGAGGTTATGGCTGCTTTTTAATATTTGTGCTATAGTTACATGACAAGAACCTCAGCTGCCCAACGTAGTGGGTTCTCTCCATACACTGTGTATTTGCGTGTGTTTGTGTGCATTTATTTTATGTTTCTGTTTATATAGGGAAAATATAGGAAATCCATATGTCACCAGCATGCCTTATTTGTGCAGATATAAACACATGTAGGATCAAATGTAACGTCTCCTTCTCCTGGTACATATGCACTCCCACACTCCAAAACAGACGTTTTCTCTCAAGTCATTCTTGCTTCATTGCAGCCCTTCTTAAACAAAACCTGAACCTCAGCGGGTAGGACCTGCAGGTTCAAACCTGTGATGCAGGGTGAACGTGAAACGTGATTTTTACATGAGGTTCTTCAGTTCCCACTAAAACGTCCTGCTATTTCCACGGTATCGGTTCCTCTCCACCGAGCACTGGGCTGAAACACCCATTCATTTCACAGCGGTGGCAGAGCAAGCAAGCGCGATTTCTGCTTTTTAGCTCCCAAGGCGGTTTTACCAAGCGAGGCCGGCGGTTTCGTACACCAACCACCCCCCTCTCAAGCTTGCAGATGCCCCGCGGGTCCCCCGGACCCCCCGCACCCCCGGCAGCGCGGCCCCCGCG
>JAYKAV010003088.1:2485293-2545403 GCA_035582835.1 Phoebastria nigripes | reverse complement strand
CGGGCCGGGCCGGGCCGACGCGGACCAGCGGGGGGCACGCCAGCCAAATCCTGCCCTGGGGTGAGGTGCCGTGCCAGGCAGAGCCCTCCCCGGCGCCCCGGCCCCGCCGGCTCCTGGCTTTGCTGCCGGTGAGGCGCCGCCCGCCCTCACGCCGGGGCTGGCCCCGGGGCGCTCCGCCTGCCTCGGCAGCGCCGCGCTCACACCTTGTTCCCAAAGTGACCCCCGGCTGCTGTCTCACGAACTCGGCCTCCGACCCCGGGGGGCTGCGGTGTGAGGTCCCGGCTAATGGTCGGAGGCCCCTGGAGACATAAACAAGAGCCCGGGAAGGTGAGCGCTGGCCGCAGSCTCCCCCCGGCTCCGGCCGGCCGCGGGGGGCAGCGCCCCTCCCGCGGGAGCCTCCCGCGGCACCCGGGGGTCGAGCCGAGGCGGGCAGCACCCGCCCCCCGACGGCGAGTTTGGTCAGTCACCAATAAGTCAGATTGAAACACTTCAATGTTTCTCCCAGATAAAATAAAACACACTAGCTTCCCCCCTCGCCCCCCAGGAAAAGTATTTTTATTGAATCCTATTCCACATTAGTATGAAGACACTAACAGCACTGTAAAAAGAAGTCCCTATATATCACCCAGTCAAGTAGTCTAAACAACTGTGCTGGAAGTTTTCCAGCCTTGCCCAGTCAATGACCACAGACTTTTTTGGAAAGCAATCATTAGCAGCGGCAGCCATGCAATCCTGCCTTTCTGCTGGTCTCTTCCTCGGGAGCTCTGTTAGGGAGACACGCACATGCTGGTGGCTTTGGATACTGTTAGGAGGTTGAGTGTGTATTTAACGTGTGATCATCACACCCGGAGAACCCATGACACAAGGCAGAGGATGGGGTTTTATGGCTTCGAGGGGTCACAGCTATGTCACAGTCCTAGAAGATTTCTACAGCTCTTAAGAAACCACACTCGGTCGATTAATAAGTATTAAGTTTATATTAATAATATTCTTCCATGTATGTCTTTTTCAGGGGAACCTTAGGAGACACTTCAAGCACCCTCCAGTACCAGTAGATGCCTAAATGGGACTACAATGTTTAGGATATTGGATGCAATAAAGGAAACTGATGCTCCATCCTTCCGATAATATACAGTGACTATTTGTCATAATAATAGGGCAGCTAATTCATTAAATATGTAGTTTAAAACAGTGCAGCAAATAAATGGTATGGTATTTATTGTTCTATGCATAGGACTTGGTTAGACTGCAAGAGAAGAATTCCAACAGCAAAGATCTAGGTCTATGTAGGGGACAAATCTGCAATACTTATCTTCCTAACAAACAGATTTATTGTGAGACAAAATGTATGAATTTGGAACATGCATTTGTATTTTCAGAAAGTGATAAAGAAGTATCATGTAATGTATTCTAAAAAATCTTCTGTAAAACAATATACTTGATGTACCTAATTTGAGCTGACAAGTTTTGCATAGGTTGTCATATTTAACAAGCGTATATCAACTATTCTGAAATGTAAAGTGGCGTAAACAGCAACTTATTCCTAACTGGTATCATACAGATATTGGAAGTAATAATATGTTTAGATTTCATTGGCTTTACAAAGCATTTAGTGGTGATAAGAACAAAGAAATGATAAAGTTGTGGGGAGAAGCTATAAAGTGTTTGATGGATCTGTTCTTAACAAATCTTTCATTTTTGGAAACTATCCTGCATATACATGATAGTCTTAATGATTATTTGTGTCCAGGTAATTAGACCTGAAAATTACAATAACAGTGTCTTATGTTCTTTTTTTTCTTCAGGATAAATGGGGGTGTCTTTGAATGTGTGTGTGCAGGTGTGCACGTGTGCACATGTATGTCAGCCAGTAACATCAAGATGGTGTCTGAAGCTTGTAGTGAGGAGGACAAGTTCAATAGACGAGCTTTACATTTTGCTATGATTGTCACATGGCCTCTGATCTTTCTTATCTTAGGCAGAAGGAATTCATTGGCCTAGGCCGTGTCTAGTTCCCATGAAAATGAGTCCTTTCATGTACACCTTCCTGCTTCTGCTCACGCATTTTGGAATGAATTGTTCCCCGCAGAAATGCTGAGAATCACATGAATATATCAAAAAGCCTCATTTGGAACAATATAGAATCACAGAATAGTTTAGGTTGGAAGGGACCTTTAAAGGTTATCTCGTCCAACCCCCCCTGCAATGAGCAGGGACATCTTCCACTAGATCAGGTTGCTCAGAGCCTGGTCCAACCTGACCTTGAATATTTCCAGGGATGGGGCATCCACAACTCCTCTGGGCAACCTGTTCCAGTGTCTCACCACCCTCATCGTAAAAAATTTCTTCCTTATATCTAGTCTAACTCTACCCTCTTTTAGTTTAAAACCATTACCCGTTGTCCTATCACAACAGGCCCTACTAAAAAGTCTGTCCCCATCTCTCTTATAAGCCCTCTTTAAGTATTGAAAGGCCGCAATAAGGTCTCCCCAAAGCCTTCTCTTCTCCAGGCTGAACAACCCAACTCTCTCAGCCTGTCCTCACAGGAGAGGTGTTCCAGCCCTCTGATCATTTTTGTGGCCGTATATGCAGCTGATAGTCTTGATGTCGGCACCCTTTTTTAAAAAAATAATTTTTTATGTTATGTAGCCCTATATTAGAAAAATATCTACTGTAATTCAACAACCTTGACCTGCAAACAGACTCACTTCATCCCATGTGAAGTAGATAACAGAGACCTCCCTGTTTCCTACTGTGTGGCTGCAAATATTGTATCCAGTATTTCTCTACCCTCAATAGACTGTATGTCTAGACGTACACAGCAGAAAATCCCTTTTTGAATGTATTGGACACCACTTGGTGTGGCTGCTGCAAAATGAAATTTGCCCAAAATTGCTCAGTGTAATCAGTATCTTGACACTCCACTGTGTATGTTATGGGATTGTCACAAAGCCTCTGATTTCATCACCCCACAATGAATGTGGTTGCAGCAAGTTATCTTAATACCCAATAAAATTATTTTACAGACATGAAAAAGCTCTCTTCCCCCTGGTATTGAGGAATTTGTGGGTAGGGCTTTGCAGACTTGCAATATTTAAATGAAGCTTATAGACAAAACAACAAGATATGTTAAACACTTCAATAACATGGTCAAAAACCACATGGCTCCTCTTAAAGGCAATCATGGAATTTAAACAGCAAAATAAGGTGCTCGATTAAATATAGAGTCATAGGGGGATACCTTATTATATATAATCAGTTGTAACACACCTGAATACTTTTAACTCAGAATCTCATGACTTTAAATAGTTGCATTTCTCCAAACAACAGCATAGAATAGCAAACAGATTAGTGTGTTTACTCAGCTTTAAAACAAAGTGTTCTCTGAAGTCAGTGGGGTGATGACTGTCTCTTATGCCACGCTGTTTTTCATGAAACTGTAGAGCTGTGATCCAGAGCAGCAGAATTTTACCTGAAAGAAAACATCAGTATTTGGACCATTTTTTTTCTCTGAAAGTATTAACTGTAGTTTTCATGTTTGCCCTTTTGTTTTTTGTCTTTGTCAGCATCTTTTCTTACATCCTTGGTAAAGCAATCGCTGAAAAGTTAAATGACCCTAATAAAACTGAACCCAGGTTCAGAACTTTCCAAACAGACTAATTTGTTTGTGACTTCATGGTAATTTGTAAGGAGCTGTAGCACGACTGATAGGAACCTCCCCCCATGCACGTACACACACACCGGTCTGCCCGTGAACATGGGAGCAGAGCTGCCCCCTCTGCCTACTTCTTCCTGGTGAGCCCAGAGCTCTGTCCTTCCAATGCCCCACTCGGTAAACTGCATTTTACAATTGTTTCCCTTGCCTTAGAGGAAGTGGAATAGTGGCCACAGGCATCCTGGCAAAATCCATGAGAAGGTGTACGTTAGAAGTAAAAGAAATTCTCTTCAGGAAAATACCATGTATTGTCCTCAGGATGACTTATGCAAACCAGGAAAAGGACTCTCTGGCTGGGTCTCTGCTGGAGCTCTGCTGCTATGGCTATACTGGGGAAGTCCCCATAGCATAGACTGACAGTGTCTCAGTTTCTTGTGAGGGCTTTGCACAGCTACCCGTACCGGGGGCCGGTCCCCGTAGCCCACTCTAGTCCTGGTATAACACTACACCTATTTAAAGGGCTTCTCAGCCGTTCATCCTTGCAACACTCCTGCAGCACGGGGAGTTCAGCAGTGTTACTCATGCCATGCCACGTGAGAGATGGGAGAGAAGGAGGATGATCTGCCCAAGACCCGCAGCCAGCCCGTGGCAGAGCCCAAAGTAGATCTGCTCCCAGTTCCTGCTCGCTCTTCCAGACCTTTCTTTTTTTTGGCACACCCCCAAACTCATCCTGTGGTTCATGAACCTTAACAAACCTTTCAATGAAGCTTGTCTGGGGTTTGGATTGGTAAAGAAATTTGAAACCAAGGCAAGACTTTGTCTTGGTGTGTGCTACGCTGTGAAAATTTCACAGGCCTGTTTTTCACCCCACTTGTTCAGCCATAATAGCGCGGCACAGCGGGCCAGAAAACTACAGGTTTTACTGAACAGCCCAGTTTATAAGAAGAAGGTGGTGAGAGTGGTGGGTATGGAAAATGGGTTTTCAAGCGTTTATGAAAGTTACCACTTCCTTTGGGAATCCACATTCCTTGCAAAATCTATTCCTATTCCCACCCATACAATCCCTTTGTTTTTACTGCAGTGGTCCTGTGTATCTAAGAACTTGGCACTACGTATTTGTTAACAGACTCTTCATGCATAGTTTGAATTGCTCATAAAATCCTGTTTTCCGCAACCTGTATGGAGAAATACAGAGTAACTAGGTTAACTGAAATCAAAGGAAAGCAATTTTAAGTCTTTCATAAAATTTTAAACAAGAAAGGATAAAGGGCTCAAACAATAGTGAGTTCAGTATGCCTGTGCTAGTGCATTCTTGAAACCACTTTGCAAGTCAGCTGTGAAAATGTGCAGTCTGAAACATGTTTTCTGCTTGCACTGAGGCAACCAGCCTGCTAATCTTCATCCCAAATGTAGACATATACTGTAAAAAGCGCACAGCCTGTGCAAACTCTTACTCAGCACAGTAGTCCTTATTTGTTCCCCTGGAGCTTTTTACTGCTACCACTACAGGCTATAGACTATTAGATTAGCAGGAGCAGAGTTAGACCCGCACATGAGATACGGCCCTACGCTGTTTTTCTGAGGAGCAAGAGGGTACAAGAAGCACTTTTACTTTGCCTTTGTAGCCTGTTTGTGTTGTGTTTTAAGGAACAAAGCTCACTGTCAAATCGCCATTTAAGATTTTATTGTGTCTACCCAAGCTGTGCTAAAATGGAAGGTAAGTAATCTGCCTCACTCCCAGTGTGGCTGTATTTTTCATTTTCTCAGTGCAGCGAAGGTGGTAGGCAGACATCCGCTTTCAGATCCAATTGTGCTGACCAAAGAATCCACCATCTCTCGCTGCTTCACACTTCCCACCATCTGGTTAGCACTCCCCAGTTCTGCCAGCGGAAGGACTTGCGGGAGAGTTTAGGCAACCCATTGCAGACAACGGCTGCTGGGAGGGCTCAATCCACTTCCAGCAGCCATCTGACTTGAAGGAGACTCTTTATATCCCACTGCTTATCTCTTTTTTTTAGCCATATTGGTTGGTCTTAAAAAAACAAACAAAAAAAGACACCACCTCACCCTACAGAACTTGCAAGAACGTTGCTTACGTTCTTATCCACTGCTACAACAATATTATACACGGGTAGGTAGGTAAGCGGGTAGGTAGGCAGAAAGATAGATAGATAGATAGATAGATTGATTTTTTTTTTTTCCTGTAAAGGCACAGCCTTAAAACAAAAGCTACCGCACACAAGCTACCTACACAAGCAATCACATTTCCTCACACTCTGGACTTTTCTCTTAATCTGTATCTAAACATCCCAGAACAGGTTGGGGCACACAAACCTTTCTGTCTAAGGAAGCTTGTCCATTTTCTCCACCTCTGTCTTTCAATTTACTGAAGAATTCATTTTCTATTGCTTCTCCAGAATACAGCAAATGCAATAGGGAGAAATGTCTTACCATTAAAGGGGGTCAAAGTAATCGCTGGAGATGCACACAGTTTAGGTATGTTGTGATGATTCTGGCATGAAACCCATTGATCTGACCACTCCTTTTGTCCTGTTTTCATTCTTCACGACATATGTCGTGCATGGTTAGCACATTTTGTTTCAAGTTTCCTGCTCCCTTGCTTTATCTCCTTCCTTGTATGAACACAGCAGTTATGAGAAGATATTTACCATCCATACCTTGCACCTCCAAGGAGAACACATCAGGAACAGCTTTCAAAGGCATACAACATGAAACAGTATATTAAAAAGTTTACTTTACTCAAAATTGTTTGTTGATAATTTTAATCCTTTGAGATCTTTCTTTGACAGACTGTTTTTGATGGGCACCTTCCAGACAGCCCTGCAGCATCTAAACTGAACTGAACATTCTGCTGCATAAAATGAAAACCACAATCAACAGCACTGGGACATCCCAGCAGCCCARCAGATCAAGGAATGTTTTTCTTAAATCTTACCAACTTTCTGACTCCAGAGCCATATTTTTATTTTCTAAGGATATCTGTAATGCTGATATCAATTTAGCTCCAAGCGTTCAGTCAGCGCACAAACCCCGCTCTTGCTAGTGAAAAGACATCTGAAACAACATTTTCTGTAAAAGGATAATTAATGCTAAGTTATTACAAGGCTTGTTCAGAAATGGTACCATTAACCACAATAAATTTTAAGTGCGTTTCTTTTTTTCTTGCAAAAAATAAAGGTCACACATAAGTTGACCCATTGCACACATAGATTATGATTCCCAATTCTGTATTTTTGTTTTAATTATGATTTTAATGTGATTTTTATAAATCACAATATCAGAGCTGACTGCAATGGATAGGACATAGAGGGTTGTCTAAACCCTTACAAGTGTGCTGAAAGTTTCTTTTGTCTAACACACCAGCTAACTTCTTGATTAGATAAAGACCTAAGAAAACTCCTCTGGTGGAGAAGATGGCAATCAAATGTGGAAATCTTCACTGTATAGAGCACCCTGGGGTTTGTTAAATATCTGCAGATCTGCTTGTTGTAAGTGACTGTTTATTCTTGCAAGCGAATTCCAAGATAGCCTGGCTTCCTTGGGGTTTAATCTCAGCCTTTTTTTGTTTCTCTGATTAGTTGGAAACTGTAGCAGGTCATCCCGTCTCTTTGAAGAATGAAGCGTCTCATTCCAGGGTGAGGCCCAACGAATTTGTGAATGAATGAAAAGTTAATTGAGGAAAAGGGTAGAGCATACTTCAGTCATAGTTAATTTAAGCAAAGCTGATAAGTTAGTAAATAGAAACACCAGTGTATTCTTTCAAGTAGAATTTTTGCTCTTACTGATATCTTAGGTGCTGTTTCTCTGGCCCTTTTAAAGATTGGTGCTTGTCGTAGACACTTTATTATCTAATCTTCTGCCCAAGGAGAGATTCTGTAGTGTTGAGTAATTACAAATGGATTGAGCTCTGGAACGTGTGTTTACAAAAATAAAAGGAAAGCTTATGCCCTATAAACTTTGTGATTTTTTTACTTTATCTTCTTAAAAGAATAATTAATTTTTTTTTTTACTAACAGACATTGTGGAAAATAACATGAATGTCATAAGTCGTCATTTTTTAGGAAGGTGAATGAAACTGTTGAATCCTTCTGGATTTTTATTGTACTTGAAATGTCTTTTGTAACCACTTCAGGATTGTGGTAAAATACAAAAATATAATAACGGCTTAATAAAAGGCATCTATTGAATTTAAAACTGTTATATTAAAGCTAAAAACAAAATGCAGAAAACTCATATGCAAGCAAATGAAAGGCACTCTTTCTTCATGTGTAGAGAAGTGGAAAAGAAAGCTGTATGATTGCTAGAGGAAAGCTACTTAAGGAAAAGGCGTAACTGTGAGCTATGCAATGAAGAAAGGAGAGCAGTGAAAAAAGCTAGAGCCACAGGCAGCAGCTTTTAAAGCATCTACGGCAACATTTTTAATGAGTCAGAGAAGCCACAGCAAACAGCTGGAGATGGAATCAAACATTTCTTCAATTTTAAATATGCTTTGGACTTAGACAGAGCTTGCCACCCACACATCTCAGAGCACCCTGCCATCGCTAATGAATTTAGTCTCCTACAATCCTCGGAGGTGAGTGCTATCCTCGCTTGGTAGATAAGGAAAATGGAGCAGGAAAAGGTGAAACGATTTGCCATATGTCATGCAAGAAGACTGCAAAAGAGTTAAAAATAAAAGATAGTCTCCATAAAGACAGAACGACTTGGGGCTGTTGTACGGTTGTACTGGCAAACCTGAGGGGTAAATATGCTTCAGCGCAGCCGGGGGGACTGGACGGTGTTTCATTAGCTAGATTCCCGTGCTCCAGACCAGGCTTCAGGAGGGCTGAGATCCTGCTCTCAGGTGCTGCCACTGCTTTGCAGAGTGACTTCAGGTTCGACACGGCCTCTCCCTGCACATCAGCTGCTCGCCTGTCCAAGGTGGGGACCGTGACACAGATCTATATAAAGCGTTTGAAAATAAGGAAAAGCAAGAGGTCTCAGCTCCTTAGACACAGTAACGAAACTTTGTGTATTCATTTGATTTAATTTCAGGTCTAGATTAAGCTCACTGAATTGGATTTAAAAATCATAAAAGCAAGAAGTATGAGAATCCAGTTCATAGGTGTCCAATGGACAATTTCTGCAGGTTTCTAATGGAGCCCTACAAGAGCCCACATCTTCTCCCTTCGCATCTCTAGCAAAGGGAATGACTGCAATTCAAATGTGGTCTTCCAGTTTCCCCTGTGAAGAGCAGGTCCTGCTGATGTGAGTGACTAGACATCGCCCTCCATTGCTTTATATTTGTGCATGTGAATATGCACAAGCTAATCCACAAGAAAATTTTATTTGGGGGTCCCCTCAAGCTAAAAACATTACAGYTGCCACTACATTTACTAAAAGAGGGGCCATTTGAGCCATTACAAATCCAAATCCTAACACATGACGATGTTAAAGGTGACAGGTACAAGTCCACTGCTTATCTGTACACAACAGCTACATGACAAGTAATGAAAACCTAATTTAATTAATGTATAATCATATAATAACACTTGCAATGTGATCTAAAGATGTCTACACTGGCAGAATTGGTTTCAGGGACAAGAAAACATGCCTGAGGTCCCACGCCTAGTTAAGCAGCAGTTCAAGACACACAAAGCTCAGGAGGAGGAGGGAAGAACCTGTCCCTTAGTCTCTGCTTGACTCCACCCTACATCTAAGGCACTGAGTCTCCAACTGCACCTTATCACAAATATAAATGACTATGTCGTGGTTTAACCCTGGCAGCACCTAAACACCACGCAGCCGCTCGCTCACCCCCCTGCTCCGGTGGGATGGGGGAGAGAATCGGGAGGGCAGGAGTAGGAAAACTCGTGGGTTGAGATAAAAACAGTTTAATAATTGAAATAAAACAAAGTAGAACAGTAATAGTAACAGTGATAACAACAACATCAATATACAAAGCAAGCGATGTACAATGCAATTGCTCACCACCCGCCGAAAACGACGCGTGCCCGATACGAGAGCCCGTTCCCGGGACCCAAAGCCCCCCCCACACCCTTAGTTTTTATACTGAGCATGACGTTACATGGTATGGAATACCCCMYTGGCCAGCTGGRTCAAMCACCCYGGCTATGCTCCCCCCGCCAGCTTCCCATGCACCTGGCAGGGCATGGGAGGCCGAAAAGTGCCCGGTGCAAGCACCACCCAGCAGCACCCAAAACATCAACGGGCCATCAACGCTTCTATTATACCAAACCCAAAACACAGCACACACCCCCAGCTACTGGGAAGAAAGTTAACTCTGTCCCAGCCGGAACCAGGACAGACTAAAACCCTCCCACACACCCTATTTACTAAGTCAACCAGTTTAATTTTTGTGCTTAATGCTGACACAGAAGACATTGTCTGTGCTGTCAAGGGGATTTACAAACCAGCTACTTGCTGCCCTGTAGCTCAGCTGACGCAGCTATTTGTCTTACAAAAATAGAAATAAGAGTTGCACTCTTTCTGCTGATACCAAGACATCATTATCAGCAAAATAAACAGCAACTGGTTAAATGAGAAGCTAAAGTTTAGTTGCAGGGGCAACTTCTAGCAGCCTTAGGTCACGCTCAGTTTCAGTAATCGTGGTCAGTCCTACGCATAACCACAACTAACTAACATGATTTTAATCATTTTTTACCATGGATACAAAGTACAAAGGTTTGTCTAAAAATATGTTGATTAAAACAGGAGTGAGCCCACTTCAGAAGCCTTTTCAAAATTGCATACATGGGTCCAGATCCAAAAAAAAAGGCACCTGAGGGTTGCATGATGCAATGTTTCGTTTTTGAGCCCCTGACTCCAGAGTGCAACACAACACAGGTCTCGACTCTAGTGCCTGCTGCTGCCTCTGCTCCCCGGTGCCTCCCTCCCCGGGGACCCCCGCAGCCCGTCAGCCCAGCAGGGGCTGCCCGAGGCCAGCACAGCTCTCCGTAACCCCGGGGAGGCTGCGCTCCCCTCACACTTTCTCCAGAAACACAAGGATGGCTTCCCATCACCTGGAGGCCTCAGCTTCTCTCCAGGAGGCTGGTTACTAAGCTGTGATGCCAATACACTGCCCTGTTATGGTTAACATAGTGGGGGTTAGATCGTTTGCCCAGGCTGGGAGAGTTAGGTTCAGTCCCTTCCTTACTGTGATGGGGTTTATGCCCACCTCCTGCCACCCAACCTCCAGCCTAGTCAAGATCAGGAGCCACCAGGGAAAGACTTTGGCTTCCTCACTGCAGGGTGGGCAGAGTCCTGGTTACCAACCGGAGTCAGCTCTGTCTATATGTTATCCACTCACCAGTCAATTGAAAATACGTAAATGCTTCTAGAGATGGGGACCAGAATATGGCGCTCTTCTGTCTCGAGCCCATCAGACGTTTATAGCTTCCCCTTCCTCTGCTGTGGCTGTAAATGGCTCCAGCAGGCACATGGTAGGTGTGTGCCGGCCGGGCAGAGCCCTCCTGAGGAGCAGCTGCTTTAATTTACCTTTTGGCCGTGTGGATGGGACCCCGCGCGCCTCCACAGATGTCAGTGCGGAGGGACGTCACCGCAGCCCGGACCAGGAGGGACGTCACCGCAGCCCGGACCAGGCACCGGTTGGGTAGCCTGCAGCAGCAGCCCTGCTGCCTCCCCTTCCCCACGCCCCCACTTTGGCCCCCAATGACTCAAAATGAGAAACTCAGGAAACCCAGATCATGGGAGCGGAATACAAAGCACATGGAGGAAAGATGCTGTGCTCGTGTCTGCCACTGCCTTTTGCTCTCCTTTTGAAAAGAGGGAATCTTTGGAGGCTTTGTTATATTCCCCTCTTTCTTTCTTCTCCTCTCCTTTTAAAGGTTTAATCCTTATTTCCATAGCTCCTCTGCTATCCGCTGCATTGGTGTGTTTTTTCTCTATGACTGGAGAAAGCGTATTTTATTTATTATAGCTTAAGACACTCAACTTTTAATTTGCAAGAACTCATTTCCCTCCAATTTTGTTTCCCTTCTGAACTGCCTCCAGCCACCCCATCCCCCAGCACCACATTTTCTCCTCTGGCAAATTCCCTCTGTGGCAAGGGGTGCTGCTTACCCTGGGCCCAAACCTGCTCCCCTCCCCTCCCCTCCCCTCCCCTCCCCTCTCCTCTCCTCTCCTCTCCTCTCTCATCTCCTCGCAGGGCTGAGGCGAGCGGGAGCGGGAAGCAAGGCGGCGGGGGCGAGGGGCAGGCAAGGAAAGGACGGATCAAGCCCTGCGTGCAGAATTCAAACGGAGACCCAGCAAAGCAGCCAGCTCAATTTAAACTTTGACCTTTTCCCTCTCTCCGCTGTGATACACAACAGGCACTTACCAAACCCAAGCTGGTGAAATAACAGCCTTTTTTTTTTTTTTTTTTGGTTTTGTTTTGTTTTTACTAACGATGAAGCTGTGCCAGAGGAAAAGTCAATCTTTTTGATCTTTTGTAAAGCCAGCAAATACCTCCATGTTACCAGTTGAGCTATAGGTGTGAAAAATATTTACAGGGCTCTATTTAAAACTAAATAAAAATAAAATAAAAATCAGTGACCAAATCTCCTTCCACCCTCAAAAATGCCTTCCATTAACTCTTCTTTAAAAGTTTTCTTCTTTTAGGTACAGAAAACTGTAATTCCCCCTGGGAAATACACTTTTAATTATAGCTACCACTTTGGTTTTTGCTTTTAATTACAGATTCAGTGCTTAACAAAATTATATTTTAAATTAGTTGAGTTCTCTAATTATTTTAGTTTCTTTTATTTTTTAGGTCTTTTAAAAGTCAACGGGATAAGTCTTTTACATCTCCCAGTCAGTTAAGGAAAACAAATGCCATTCCTACTTGATGTTCTTTAAGCTTGAGTGATTTTGTTATTTTAACATCTCTTAAACGTAAAGAACTTTTCAAGATGTCAATTCTCCCACCAATAAACTTAATTAAAATGTACATTTAAATGAAAGAGATAATTAATTCACACCATTCCATTTGCTTATTACTTGACAGTCAGGGTGTATTAAAAGCTCAGACCTGTGAAAAGAAAACACGCAGAAAGAGGCACAAATAAAACAATCGGCATCAAAATATCATTTTCTGTCACCATTTTCCTATGTTCCTATAATAAAACTGTCAACTGCGTGAAGTTATTTTCTGCTTTTTATGAGCGTGGATTATCCTCACTTTCCAGTGAATTAATTTCACTGACACTGTAAATTTCTGTTTGTGCTCGTTTTTCTTTTTAATTTTAGAAGTCATGATAGTTATGGCTATTGCTATATTTAAACATCCCCCCCACCCACCCACACCCCTGAACGGCCGCCTGGACTATCGGTAACTTTTTCCAGTTAATTCTGTATAACAAGTCAGTGTTTCCTTTGTTTGAAAGGTGACTTCTAGAACCACTCACTTCCAAATAGGAATAATACCCATTTTGGGTTTTATTATTATTATTTTCTTTACAAATAAAATCTAAGCCATTTGGGATTTTGAATGGAATGTGTTTTGTTTCAAGGCAAATAAATGATGTTTGTGGAAAGTCTAATAATTAGCAAACCGCTCATTTCTTGTGCAGGGGGCTGTATTGATTGGGGCGCGAACTCCCTCCGGTAAAGCTGAGCAGCGCTGGCCTTTTGCTGGCCGGCTGACTAATTCCTACGCATCTACTATCACCAAAAGAAAGGCACAGAGAAACAAAGTTGGTTTTGTCAGCAGCTCTGGTCCCCCTTCGCCCTGCCCAGAGGCGCCTCATCGATGCGGGTGGGCACGGTGCTGCCTGCCCGGCTCCCGGCTCCCCCCGGGCACTCACAGGGCACACGTCGGTTTCCTCCCCGGCTCCCCAAAGGAAATCGACAGCTTTCAAGAGGCCGGAGCCATGCCCCRTGTCTCTGCCGAAGCCTCACTAGCAGCCTTCCCAGCCTTGCAGATGGGGGAAGCAAGCCCCAGCAGCTGAAAAAAAAGGGGGGCAAAGCATCACTTTTGGCCAGAGCATCATAGAGAAGCAGGAGTTGTCGCTTTGGTGTTTGGTAGGTTGCTTGTTTTGGATGGAGAGTGAGGTTTGCGCAGCCCACCTGGGAAAGTAATGATGGGTGATGAGAAATCTCAACTTCTGGAGATCTCCCCCTTTACCCTCAAAGGCAATCAGATAACCTCTCCCCAGTCGGCTTTCCAGGGAAGGGCAGGTCAGATTACTGAAAAGCTTGGGCTCGGTAATGGCCAAAACATCTACCTAAAGCCTCCTTTATGAAGCTGTTCTTACGAAGTCGTGAGAAGTGGCTAAGCTGAAGCGCCTTTGTGGTACAAGCTGTCTTTGGCAGCRTGAACACAGTTGATCTGTTCTTGATTGCATGACTGGCTAGGAAATTTTGACTGCAAAGACTCAGTGTGACCGTCGAGAAAAAAAATGAGTAAAGTACAAAGGCTATTTTGGGCATAATAGCTAGTCATTCTGGACACTAAGGAAATACCCACATACACACACATCACAAAATGTTACATATATGGAGATGCTATGATAGCTCATACTGTCTCATAGTTTCCATTAAAAAGTTCTGCTTTCAAGGATTTCATCATTCACCCATAAGCATTTATTCTGGGGCAAAACCAGACATACAGTATCCCTTGAAAAGTGGGAAGAGAGTTGTAAAAAACCTGCTACCCAAACCCAGTAATTTGATGCAAAGATAGTATTTTATTAGTAAAAGTTCTAACAAAAAATGGTTAGTAGTAGAGTAACACGATTGCTTTGTGCATCTATACTTTCAGAGACCACCAATATATTGTACTCTCTTGATATTCCACCTCCCACATGGGATTTTGAAAGCGTTTACAAGCATTAATTATTTCAGAGTTGCTGTCAGGTAAACCATAAATTATTCCCATTTGATGCATGAGGAAACCAAAGGCCAAAGAGGTTCAGCTTGATAAAGAAACTAATGGCGTAAGATGAGATGAGTCCCAGTGTCACTAATTCTCTAACTTCTTTCTTCCAAACATCACCTCTTTCTTCAGGTACAGATATGTGTCTTCTTGCCTTTGCAGCAGAAAAAACAAAGACAAATTCATTTGATTTTCATTATGATTTAGGAATGTACTGCAATAAATATGTGCTATATCACCTTTGAAACTGCTGTACTCGAGGCTTTTGTCTCTGCAGTGAATGATTGGCCATAACAAAAATAGATGTATTGTCACCCTAGAACATTTGAGCTTTAATCTTGAAAGCGGACAGAGTAATGTATTAGAGGTGCCAAAGTTGTGCAGGTTACAAAGTGTAAGGTGGTATCTGCCCTGGGAGGCGCTTTCCCACATTCACCTAAGTGGAAACACCCTTCCACTTAGCACTGGTTGTCAGTACTGAAACTCTTAAGAAACATCAGTTCATTAAAAATTAAACAAAACCAAAACCAACACAACCTTTCCCCCCTGGGTGATTCCTTTTAAGTCATTAGGACGCATTTCTCTCACCTTTTCATGCTTTTTTCCCACAACATAGAAAGGGATCTTGTGCTCCCTGATCTCTGCATATAAATAGAAGATCACTGGGCTCCAGGAGCTGGAGCTTCAGAAAAAATACACAAGTACTGGAGATGAGCAAATATTAAACATTACAGTTTCACTTCTAATGGGCTCGCAACCCCAGATGCTGCTGTAAACAATTTAATTTCTGTCAAGCTCGTGACCCCACTTGTAACTTCTGTGACCCCACTTCTGGCCACGACTTTTATTTGGGAACTGCTGCTGGAGATATTGAATTGTTCAGATATGCTCAGAGCTGCTAACTCCCCTCCCAACAAATGAAAACATCAGGAGTCGGACTCCAAGAAAGTTGTGAGATGGAAAAAAATTAAATATGGTCATTTAGAGCCTTTTCTTTGAGCCTACCTTTCTGTTTTAACACCTCCTCCCCTTCTGCAGGATGTATGCATGACAATTACAGCCCTGCCACCCTTCACAAATTTATAGTAAGCAAAGTAATGGTGACCTCCTCTGGAAAAGCTCTTGTAAAAAAGAAACGCAGCACAGAAATCATGTGCTATCTGATACTGTTGAGAACTCACAGCTTTTCCTTAATGTAGAAATTCCTGGTGATTGATGCCAGTCCAGCCCAGCCCACACCTTCCCCTTCCTCCAGCTGAACCTGCAGTGACTCCCTTCGCCAGGAGGCTGTGTCTGGGCTCCTGCTCCCAGAAAGTGCTGGGAAGGAAGCATGGGGCTGGAAAGGTGGCTGCCCTGTCTCCCAGCTCCTAAATTTGGGACAGGTTTAGTTCCCACATCTTTCCAAACAGCCAAACGTGTGTTATACCTGTAGAGACCTTTGGTCCCGAGTTTTCTAGGGTATTACTGAGATCAAAACTGGGCTGGTACCATTTCGTGGAAGCGAAGAAAAAGGAAGCCAGAGAGAGAACTGTTTTTCACAGGAGAAGGAAGGAGATCTGTCTCCGTAAGAGCAGGGGTTGGAATCCYTGGTTTCTCTCTTTCCCCGGGCAGCAGTGGTGCAGCGGGGCAGGAGCTAGCGAGCAGCCTGGGAAGCCTCCCCATGGGCAGGCTGCCGCTAATTAGAGCCAGAATCGCCTCGGCTCGCCAGCTGCCAACACCGCAGCTTGTCTGAGTGGCATGTGGCCTTCAGTGCTTCTTTATGATGCGTAAAGAAACCCCAAAATGATATTTTTCTTTTAGCATTAGAAATTCAGGTGTTGTCTGGCTTGGAAATCTCCCTGGCAACCAGGGAGCAAGGGGAAACAATGACATTACAAGAGCCAAGAGAGTGAAAGCCAAGCAACTGAGAACCATTAGCGGAGTTGCCAGCTCTAATGGTTTTCCTTATAGGCTGGAGGATTTCAGACCCTCTTAAGGTTTTGGAGGGATAAACTAGGTCTGTAGGAGGAGCTCCCCTGACTGGTCRTTCCCTTTCTCCCACCTGCCTCCTGGGGAAAGGGTCACCCAGAGGTGCTCCAGCTGCATCCCTTTAAAGGTCCAGGTGCCCAGGGCTTTGCTTTCTAGCTGCCCTATTCTCCTGCTGACCACTTCACAGGAGAGGGGACGTAATAACAGGAGGCATATGATAAGAAGAGCTAAAGAAATAGTGGTAGCTAAGATAGCCGCTCAACTAATGAATGCTKCTAGGCTAAATTGTGTTTGGAGGAGGGAGAGGTGGATAATTAATTTTGGACGCTGGAGGGATGAAGGAATTTTGTGCGTGAAAATTAACTCATATTTATAAAAGAGAGAAGTGCGTAATTATATTTTTGTGTAGGGGCTGGAGGAGTTCCTGGGGATGTAGCATGAATAATAGTAACAGTGCCTGAGTTTCCAGCTCTCTTTGTCAGTGCTGTGGGTAAAGTCAGGAGTTGGAACCGTGGCTGTAGGATACAGAAACTGAGGCAGAAATGGGTTATCCTTCCCCAAGGTTGCGGGACTGTGAACAGCAGCACTGTCCTGGGATTTGGGGCGAGTGGGGGTGGGAGAAAAGCAGCAAGTGGTTTCTCTGTGGTAAAGCACAGTTTGCTAATTATTTCTTGTAACAGTGCTGTGAAGAACTCTCTTTAAGGAAGCAAACGCAGTTCTGATGTATTATTCCAGGGACTTAATTTTGAGTTGTAGATACCAGGCCTGATCACCACCTGGTCCTTATATTACGGTAAGTTCTTCTGACTTGCTTCACCTGTCATGTTATAGATGTTTCTTTGTTTTGCTGATTAAAGAAATATTTATGGAATGGCAAGAATTAAATATGGAAGAAAAGTCTATGGTAATGGTAACTCTGTGGTACGGACCATGTAAATGGAGTTGTAAGTTAGTTCTGAAAAATCTCCCCTTGCTTTTCCCTAGCTATTTCACAGTTGCTCTGTATGTTAACATGTTCCACACAGGGGTCAGCAGTAGTTAACCATAATGAGGTAATTACAAGGTACATTGAGTACAGATGTATGTTAAGGGACATACATTAAGGATGTAGACTAATGGTGCTGTGGTGACAGCAAGTTCGAGGCTTGTAGTAACGTTCTGTACATTGAATGCCATTAACATCACTTTTTTTTTTAAGTAGGCTTTATCAGCTTTGTGTTTCCTGCCTACTCTATGTATTACCACGTGTATATTTATCTSTGTGTGTGGAAACTAATGACAGAGGTCAGGGATGACAATCTAGTGATGCAAAACAGATAATAGGTGTGTTTTTATGTTTTGGTCCAAGCATTCTTCGTAGATTTAAAATGACCCCATTGCTGTTAAACTGAAAAAATACGGTTTTGTTATCTTTTTGTGTATGTGTGATTTTGAAAAAATAGCTGCAGAATAGGTGAAGAGGAAGCAATAGGAAAGTTGGTCAAGTGCAACAGCTGTATTGGCTGCAGAGAAGAGGAATAACGTGTGAAAGGAATTGAGAATGAAGGCAAAACATACGTTTACATCAGGAGCACAGCTCTTGTAGATGGCTGAGCTACCTTAAGTGAGGTAGTGTGAGTTCTCCTGGCAGGAGGCACACAGCAGCAAGCAGCTCAGCATGTGCTGTAAAACTTGCTTCAGGCTGGCTAAGGCGCTACCTTGGGTGGTTAATCTGTGCTGAGCAATGTGCTGCTGTGATATTACTACTAGCAACACCTGAGCTGGTAATTTAATACCAGTCCCCGAGCTACGGTGATGTACACCTCGCACCTCTGCAGCACAAAGGCACTGAGGGCAAATTCTGAATCTTCTTTTGAAGTGAATGAGGAACCTCATTGAGGGAGAAGGATGTCAGTTTTTGAGCACTGAGGTGAATTAGCTGCACTTTRGGTCTTGGGATGGTTCAGTATCCGTCAGAAATCTCAGTCCATAAGGATGTTGGATAGATAATTTTATTAATATGCATCTAACAATAAGATATTATGATGAAAGAATAACAGAAAAATCTCATGAGGATATTCCRTAGTCAGTGTGAGGTTTGAATAGCACGTAGTTATCAACACAGGAAGTCACAGACTTAAGAAGGATAGAAAAACTATTGAAGAGCTTAACAAAAAATATCCTATGCATTGAAAGAAGGTGCAGTAGAAAAACCAGCATGCTAGTGTTTAATTAAAAGACCACCACCTAGATGGAAGACTTGATTAAGCTGGCACCCTTAACTCAGGTATTTTCCAAACTGTATGCTTGACTTTACAACTTGATTACTTCACGGTATTTCTTCTTCAGTAATATATGTATATAATACACATTGTATATTATACCTTACTAAATCACCGTAGGGAGTATGAATCTTCATCTAAACCAACATAACAATGAATTTTGTGTGTGACTTGGTTACCTGTTGTTATATATACACAGACGTACGAGTGTACGCATGTACAGTGGAGGTATAATTATGCTTATATAAATGCACACATTTAAAGCAGGACTCCTATTTACCTTTCCAATGTAATTATCGGCATGAAACTACTGTTTTCAGTAATACTTAGAGACATTATCAAATTAAACCTGCCTTAACATTTCATGTTGAAACAGTCAACAAAAAAACAAAACCTAAAAGCGAACGGAGAATTTCCCACCGTGTAAAGAGAGTATTTTTACAACCAGAAGGTACAGAAATATCGTTTCTTTTTAAATTGCAGCTTTTTCCTCAAGCCAG
The DNA here is from genome assembly GCA_035582835.1 of Phoebastria nigripes. NCBI lineage: Eukaryota > Metazoa > Chordata > Aves > Procellariiformes > Diomedeidae > Phoebastria > Phoebastria nigripes. Next base: position 2,526,125 of record JAYKAV010003088.1, on the reverse strand, counting down.
CACCGAGTGCTCGGGAAGCAGCACCAGGAGCAGCAGGGATCGCTAAGGAAGCCCCGTTTCCTGCAGGATCGGTACACGGCGGTCCGACTCTCGGTTGCCTGGTAAAATAGCTGGAAGCAGCAACTGAAGCGTTTTGCAGGACTGGAGCATTCATAGAAATCGCTGCCTGCCCCTGCCTGCCTGCGGCACCGACACGGCTTGTTATGTATTGATCGATTTCCCCGTCGCCCCCATCCTGGTTCCTTTCACGGAACACCTCAGGCGCTGCCGCGTTTCTGGTGCCGGCCCCTCGGTCGGACGCGCTCAGCGCCGGCTCACCGGCGGCGGGGAGCCCGGGACCGCAACGCCCCGCACGCCCGGGGCAGCCCGCCGCTTCTCCGCCCAGCCGGGGCGGGGGGCGCCGGGCCCCGGGCAGCCTCCGGGGCGGGGGGCTGAGTCAGTGCTTCCTGTGTCAGTCAGCGGCGGAACGGCGGGTGCGGCCCGGGGGGGCGCGGCGGCCCGCCCCCGCGGAACAAGCCGCGGGGCGGACGGGGCCTTAGTCACCGTCCACGAAGCCGGGGGCGCGGGGCTGGGTCGGAAGCGACCCGCGCCCCAGCCAGGGGCCCGGCGGCCGCCGGGCGGAGAGGCAGTCTCCCCCCTCGCCACCTGGGCGCGGGCCCGGTCCTCCCCCGGGCGGGTTTGTGTGTAACACCGCGGCCGCCCGGCCCCGCCGCCCCCGTCCCGTCCCCGGTGCGGGCCGGAATCCCCCGGCCCGGCCCGGCGGGGGAGGGGCGGAGCCCTTTCTGGGTCTGCGACGGTGGAAGGCAATCGATCTTGTTTAGGAGCTGGTGCGCAGCTAACACTTCCTGCAGTAATTTGTGACCATGGCTATTGATTGTCCTCGTCCCCTTCGCTCGCCGCCCCGACGCCGCGCAGTCTGGGGAGGCGGAGCCCGGCCGGGCGGGGAGGGGGAGGAAATCCCCCTCCGCAGCCGCCTTCTCTGGGGGTCCCCGCGCCGGGCCGCCGTTTCCCTCTTTCCTTTTTTTTTTTTTTTTTTTTTTTTNTTTTTTTTTTTTTTTTTTTAATGAATGGACTGGATGCCCGGTGACACCGCATTTTCTTGTTCTTGGCAAAAGCCAGCCGGCGTGCGATGGGTTCAAACCGAGTTTCAGCCACAGCTCTTCCCGCTCAGCGCGGCCCGGGAGGGAAGAGGTGCCCCCACCTCCCCGTCCCCGCGGCACCGGCGGCCGCCTGTGCCCGCCGCCYCCTCCCCCCCGCGGGCCGGGCCGGCAGGTCCCGCTCTCGCCCTGAGGCGGGAAGGCGGGAGGCGGTGAGCGCTCCCCTGAGGCTGGCCGGGGTGGGCGAGGCGGCGGGTCTCAGTGGCCGCGAGGCTGCTGCCGTGGYGGGTGGCGGGCAGAGGGGGAACCGACACCAGGGCCGGGGGCCGGCAGGCCCGCTGCAGGAGCTCCGGGGACGGGGGCTCCCTCGCGGCGCCCGGGGAGGGGGATCCCCGCGGGCTGAGGCAAGGTCTAGGACCTCCGGCCCTGGGCTGGAAGGAGCCGGCTCCGCTCGCCTCGGTAAGGCATTTACGATCTCTGTTTTGCCCCTTTAACTCCCCCGGAGCCGCCGCCCTCCTTCCCCTCCCGGTTCACAGACTGTCCCAGCGGTAGTGGCACACACAGAGGCACACACACACACGTTTACCAGACACAAAGGTAACGGGTTTGTCCCGCTCCCGAGGGCGGCTCTGGCCACTGCCCTGTCCCCAGCGCCGATGCCCTCCGCCGGGCTCTCTGCCCGCCGGGCGGCGGGCGTGCGCGGAGCCCCGAGCGGAGCAGCGACCCGGGAAGGAGGCTCTTGCTTTGCATCTGCACTAAACTTTGCCACTTACCCGTGGTTTTTAATCTATCTGCGCTTTAAATGCGCCCCACCCCACCCCAAATGCTCTGCACCGATTTTTCTTTCTCGTTTCCTTTTAGAGATCGAGACCGTGCTAGTCGCCCCTTACTCCCTTCGTTCTTGAACAACATGATTCATTTTTGTAACCTTCCCCGCACCCCCCCGGCTTTCCTAGGCGAAGCGGAGGGCTTGGGGCGGGGGCTGCATGTTTTCTGAATGGTGGCAAGGAGGAGCATAGGGAAAGTGGTGATCTCTTGCTGCTGTCGAGCTGGCTGCCCCGATCGTGGGAAAGTGGCTGCACGTAAAGCAGCAGATTCTTTGTCCCTGTTGTTCTTCTGTAATCGATCTCACTTCAAGTCGAGGGGTGGAAAACTTCAAAGGCGGATCAGGCTGTTGGAGGTCGGGGCAAGAGCACAATCAGCTCGTAATGCACCCACTTTGCCTCCTCCCCCTCTTACTCCTCCTCCTTCAGGAGCGGGGGGCTGGATGGGGTGGGAGTGAGGGGAAGAGCCCTCCGATCTCTAAAGTACATCCAATCAATAAATAAAATGCAGACTTTGTGGAAAGAGTGAGAGGGAGGGAAAAGAGTTGGGGGCGTTAATGCACCAAGTCAAACACGCAGGCTCCTGACTGCACTTTTTCTGTCTCTCCTGTCTTGTCTAAGTAGCTGCATTCTGGTTATATATGGAATAGTGGTTCGCCTCTTTCCCCCCCCCCCCCCCCCCCCCCACCCGGTCAATTTTAGGACTGTACAGTTTACAGTGTAAGTTACTATAGAAGACAAAAAATAGCTGCTTGGCACCAGCTGAGGGTTGTCCTTCGTAGCGTTGTCCTTCGTAGCGTGTAGTACAAAGCAATCTACTATGGCATGCAGTTTTAGCAGTGGAGGGAGGGGGGAGCACGAATGGTGCCAAGACAATACATAATCACGCTGTGGACATCTGCCATTCAGAGCCAGCTGCGGTTGGGACTTTGGTCGTATCTGMCACCATGTGAAAACTACATCTAGGAAGGGATATCCGAAGTCATGGAAATGTGCTCTTGCACTAAAGTACATTGCATTAGAACACCATTTTGATAGAGTAGAAAAAGCATGTAACTATTTTTGTTAACAGTGGTTCATGACATTTTCTAAATAAAATACTCGGGATAAGATGTCAGAAAACTGCATGCAATCAGCTCTAGACCCACCCCCCCAACCTGCCTATCACAATATCTTGAACTTCTTAGTACTGTGAGAAAGTTGAATTTAACCTTATGTGATCAAWGATTTTGTTGCTTTATACTGCTTACTGGTATGACTTGATTAAACATTTAAATACACTTTGATTGTATCATACTAATTTTTTCTCTCTTAGCTAAATGTGCAAAATTGGAAATTACTGAATTTGGTGAGTAACTGTTTAGCAGAGTTTAGGTTCCTCCCCCTGCCCCACTTTTTGCCCATCTAGCAGTAGAAAAATGCATAAAGAAGCTGCTACTCAGGCCTATCTCTGACCCTATTTTGGGATTCCCTTGCCATAAAAAAAAAAMTGGTAGCACATAGTGGGCATGCAGCTGGAGCAAGCTATTTTGAATGCTGGGTTGTGCCAGCAAYTATAATTTAGGGTAGTCCTGTGGCTGCTGTAACTTGTGACAGGAACTTGGTTAGCCTCAGACAGAGGAGAGGTGAAAAGATAACTGCAAGTCAGTTTGGTATCTCTAGTACCTTAGGTGTCAGCTGTGTTATGCTAAGAACAAAGGTTTAGTCATTGTCAGAGTTTTTGAGGTAAATAATAGTATTTTTTTAATAAGTAATAATATTTTAGCATTCTCCACATACATAATAACCCTTCAAATACCTTTCCACTTGTACAGTCGGCAATGGTCAGCCTCAAGTGTTGCAGTTACATATTATGTGTGGCCACATAGTACAGGTGGAGCTTATGGCAACACCCTGCGCTTGTGCTGGGACATTATAAAGCCCATTTCCATTCAGTTGATTGCAGCCTTCCAGTTATTCACCCTTTACATCATAATTTTCTGTCTGGTTTCTTTCCCASAATGAATTTTTCAGGAGCTATTTCAGAAAAAAATACTCAGCTCTAAATACAAAGAAAAATTGAAAATGCTAAAAGGACTTGCCTCTCGTTTTACATTGTAACCATAATCTCAACAGGGTTGGTTTCCTAGTGTTGTGGGGTAGAGAGTTAAAAGTAGGAAGGAACCTCAGTCAATTAGGAACAAGCCTTTCAGTGAAATACTTGTACTTGGTGTGATCACTGGGGCTGGATTTTTATCAAATGAATGGGTTATTTTTAAAAAAAATTCCTTACATCCAATTAACCCAGCCCATGCTGGCTAAGAGAACTATCGTTGCATTGTACATTTGCACATGGAATAGGAATCGTATTATAGGAATAGGGCTACCATACATCTGATTTTTTTCCCCTTGGATGACAGCTCTCCTTCCCCTCACCCGCCCTCTGGGTCCCATCTGGGTAACCTTTTCATAATTGCACTCTGTGTTTTAAAATCTCTGCCCCAGTGGGAACTGGGGCTTTTTGTTTTGTTTTCTCTCTCTCTCGCTCGCTCTCTTTTTTTCTTCCTTCTGCTTTGTTTTGCTACAGGGAGAACTAGACAAGGGGTGGGCTTGGTCCTGTGTGGCATCTAATGAGAGAGTGGTAACAGAGCGCAGGGGAAGAGGCAAGCAGTGCAATGGCAGCAACATGGAGGCACTAAGTGGAACAGCTTGGTGCAGTTCCAAACCACAGAAGGCAGTTTGGAGGATCATACTTAGGAGAGAGGATGCCCTAGGTTGGGTTGATAAGGAGAATAGTGCTAGTGTTTGAAGGGGCTTTGGGCACAGGGGAAGTTTGGGGTAGTGTTCCACTAAGCTGGGAAGTGTTTGGGAAAAGGTACAAGAGGTTGGGGTTTGATGACCCCCTCAAACTTGGGGTTTGAGGATCTCTGAGTCAGGAAAATTTAGGATTGTCTCCCTGGGCACTTCTAACAAGGACTTCAGCTTGTGGTGAGGAACACATTCAGGGCTGTTGAACATCATCTCCCACCATAAAACAGGACAAGCAGTAGTGGTGGGCATGCCATATGGATCTTCTACAAACCTGCTGCAGAAACAGATCACAACGCCTACTACTACTGTGGTACTATTAAACCTTTTAGACGTGGTCAGTAAGATTTGGGGGGCTGTAAATGGGAAATAAACTCCCTCTTTAGCTCTCTTTCTCCTTCTCCCTCCTTCCATTCCTTCTTTGTTAGACTCTTGCTTACCAGTTAATCTTGCTGGAAGAAGAGGATTTATCCCTGGGAGGCTTCATCCTATGGTAAAGGCTGCAGGACAAGGTATGCTGAAGGTGCTGGGAATTAATCTTTCCACCCCTCCTACCTCCATCCATATGCCCAGCATTCCTGCTCTGGCACTTTGCAGAGCATAAGGAGAAACATCTTAGCTCAAGTAGGGAAGAGAAAGGACATCTCCTCTGCCCCATCATTAAGATGGAAAAGGTATATGAGTAATATCAAGAAGGCTTGAAAGAAGAGGAAGGGGCACAATAGGGCTGGTTGGCACAGGGTGGTGCATAGTGTGGCACAAGTTGAGTATCGTGGATATTGTAAGATTCCAATAAGATCATCCACCTTTTTAGGCTAAGAAATTTAAAGTTTTACCAACATTTTAATATTTGGATACATTCTGAATTATAATGCTAGTGACACCTGCCCTTTGTCTGTTTGTCAAGATACACTTAAATCTGAGGCTGAAGTTCTATCAGTTTAGGTTTTTTTTCCCCTTTTTTCTTGTTGCTGTTGAGTTTGGACATACCTCATGTTCTGTCTCAATGCATCCTTCCCACACTACTGTTGGAGAGGAAGTACTATTCCCAGATGAGAAACCAAGGCGAAGAGAGACTCCAAGTAAATCTTGACGAACGTGCACATTTTGAGGTGAAACCTCAGAGTCCCCCAGCTGTAAAAGCACTTCCTACTCCCTCTCCTGTCTACACTGAATGCAGACTTACAGTGGGACCTGAGCTCTCCATTACCATGGTGTGATACAGCGTGATCTCTCATGTCACATGATAGAGGAGAAGCTACAGTGCAGAGCATCTTTTCCTGAGTACCATGCATGCAGCCTTGCACCAAAGCTATCCCATGCATGTGTCTTGTGGATCTTCTCAAGACAGTAGTGTCTTTCTTTCCAGACATGTCCCTAGCAGAGATATTTAGGGCTAAAAGGCACTTCTGACCTCAGACTCTGTGACAGTGCTTGCAGGCAAAGCTGGTTAGTTCTCAGGGAATAAGGTAAACATATTTAGCATAGACGGTCAAAGAAGCTCAATGGTCACCTTGAAAGTGACCCTAATAGACTAGTCTTGACATTCAAAAGTTTCTGGCATAGCTGGGAAGTGAACCCAGACCTCCCCAGTGTGCCTTCAGTTTGCTAAACATGAGCTCTGCTTCCCACTTACCAATACCACCCATTCTGTTTCCCTCCTTTTTTTTAATCTCTCCCTTTAGCACTTTTCTACTCCTTTTACTCTTCATATTCCGTTTTCTTTCACTTTTCAACTTCAACTTAAAATGCTCTATTTAAAAATGTAGGGGCCAGATCCTTGGAGCCAGCCAAACCACACATGGTGCAGGCCCAGGGTATAGGGAGGGGGAAAGTGGCTCTAAGCCATTTTTCATCTCCCTGGATTCTAGGTTGACTTGATGCCAAAGTGGCCCCTGGCATAACTGAGAGCAGGAATGCTCTAAATTACACTAGTTAGAACAGTTCCCAAGGGCCTATCCTATGCCACTTGCTCCTTTCCGCCTTGGCCACCTATGAAGGCCTCCTACACTGCCTTATTTTGTGCAGGGATTTCCTACATCAGGGAATGCCCAGCTGCCCTATTACAGTACAAAGGTGATGGAGAATCATTCCCTAAGCATTTCCAGTATAAATAAAGCAATTCTGTTGAAGAAAATTACAGAACTAACATAACATTAGAATTTGTCATCTTAATGACTTTGCTTGAACATCACATTTTTCCTTCCTACCTTCCATGTGTGTTTGACAGGGAAAGGGCTTGTTTTTAATTAGGCTGTAAAATCGTCAAGGTGGGAGTTGTGTAGGTTGAGTAAAGAATGGTCTGGAGAACAATACAGAAAATGTTTTATACCATTAGAAAAATTGGCAACTTTTTTTCTTTGATGAGAATATTGCATGTGGTTCTAGTTATGCCATTTCCAAAAGGAGACTGCCATTATGGAGATGTGACAGAAGGGCTGGAGTGTGGAAAGACTGAAGTGAGACTGAAAGGATTGAAAGTGATCCACTCAGAATACAAATAAGAGAGGTTGTAATAAAAAATAACTAAATATAATCTTAGATTTGAGTGGGAGCCATCTTTTACAAGAGGCATTTCTAGTGAAAGATGGCAAACTGAAAACCAGCCCAAGAAAATATTTTCTCATACAAGCAGGTATGGACTGTGGCACTTGAGACTTCACCAACATCTTGCACTGAAGAATATAGCAAAATATTCAAAGTGAGGTAAACATGGTAACAAGAATATCCCCTGTTATAGTTAATGGTTTAAAAGATGCRTAGTTTGTGTAGGGAATAAAACCTGATGCTTCATAGTTCATTATGGCTCATAGTTTAAGACAACTTTTTAGGGATTAGAATGCAATTTCATGAGGGCAGACTATCCCACAGCTACCTAGAAGGGATTTCTAGCAGCTAACTGAGGTATCTGGTTCCACCGTTTGACACAACTTCCTGGACTAAGCAGGTCTCAGATATGATTCTGTATTGCTGTGTATATGCAGAGAGAGAGGGAGAGGGAGACTTGGCTTTGTATTTGGGGAGATCCAAATTCTTCTTTGGGACCACTGAGTGCTCTCACGTTATAAACAACTATAATTTTGATCACAACAAATGTAGTCAGAAGTCAACAGTGGGACACAGTGGAATGTCAGTTGAAAAAAAGAAGACAGTCTTAGAGTTGAACAGGTTATCTTTGAAATGTGTGGGAGAGTTGGGTTTTTGAAGTGTCTGAAGGCCTGAAGTAACCTTTGAATTTTAATTACCATCCAACAATATCTTACCTTCCTCTTGAAAGCATTGTTCTTCATACCCACATCTTCAACTTTTATGATGGTAAGTTTCCAAAAGGATTGTGGTTTGGTCTAAATTTGGCAAATTTAACGGAAAGCTTTGTTATGTGCTATTGTCCAAAGCAATTAGAATTTGAGCTGAATTAACAAACCCAAGTTTGAATTGGCTTTGGAAAGACTAATGTATATTCCTGAGCTGCCTGAACTGCAGCCAGCAGGTCTCTGTCCTGCTACTTGTGTTGTTACATGTATCTTCCACCTGTATTTTGAGCGCTAGGTACGAAAGCTGGGGCTCTATCCTGTGAATGTTTCACTCCCTGGCGTATCAGGAAGTCGTACAGCCTCCTCATGTGGAAAGCTCACTCCAAGAGTTGAGGAGAAAGGTTAGTGAAATTTTGCTCCGTGTTTTCCTGGAACTATTTGTTTTGAAGAGAGGGATTTATGGGTGGAAATGTGAATTTTGAATTCCCTTTGCTTTCTGACCCTGTCTACGGATTGTGAAGATTTACAGGGTAGGAAACTCCTCTTGGATGTAAGAGCTGTTTGTAGGAATGACTGTTGTTCTTCTGCCTTCCTGTACATTACTGCTTTAGTTAAACAGTGTTTGCTGGAAGTCCTAGGTTCAGATAGAGTAATAGCACATGTGGAGGAACATCTGTGCAGTGAAACTGCCATGGCCCACATCTCCTTTTGAGCAAGGAGAGGAAGACTTGTCTGCTGAAGGGATCCTCTCCTATACCTCTTTGCTCAGAACAAATGACTCAAATCAATTGATAAATAAAAGATGTTTTTTCCTGTCAAATGCAAAAGAACTTGTTCCTTAAGTTTCTTGAGCTTCCAGAACTGTTGTGTGTTGGAGAGTGCGGAATGGCAACTGTATGATCAGACTCTTAAAGGGGTGTTACTGTCATCAGACATCATTCATCTTTTGAAGAAATAAGAGGCAGATCACATCCGTAGGACAGATTTTTCCTTGGTTTCAATCTCCAGGAGTGGTCTTGTGACCTGAGGCTACGTTGCATTGCATTTTGCTTCACATTTTCAGCTTTGAGAAACTGGAAAAATACCTTCTTTCATGGTGGATCGTTTGTCTAGCTATTAAGCTACAGGCAGCACCAGATAGCTAGCGTGCAGGCTTCTTACAGGTCAGTCAGTGTTCAGTTTTAATTCAATTCAGTGAGATTTTATTGGCCTGACAAGCTACCCTAGCACATGCACATGCTGAAAGTTTAGCAAAATCACACCTACTAAAATTGCCCTCTTTTATAGGGCAATTTGTGAAGCACTGGTAGCACTCAGGTGGCATGTTACAGTGTCAACAGAGGCTTTCTGAACTTATTGCTGCCACTGACCAATAAAAGCACTAAGAAAGACTTGAATAGCTTCTAGTTTTCACAGAGAGCTTCAATAATCATGTGATGGCACTTTCAAGTACTGAAGTCATTCTGTCATGCTTTGGGAATCTTAAGAAAGTTAGTAATGTTTTATGACATTTGTGCCAAGCTACCTGGGTACAGTATGTCAAATCTGTGGTAAGACTTTGTGTTCTCCTACCCAAGGAAATCACAGACCCCTACAGACAATTTAGCCTTACAATATATCTGACAAATAGATACTATTCTAATTTTATAGGGGCAGAAACTGAGTTTATATGATTTGAGCAAAGTCTCATCGGCTGTCTGTAGCAGAACCCAGAAAGAACCTAGATCTATTTTTAACTACAGGTTCAGAAAAATGGTGTAAGATGAGGTCTAACTGAATTGGTCTAACTTTCTTGAGAAAGATTGATTTAGATGGAAACATATCATGGGATCTGAACTAGAATTCACTAATGTCAGGCTGATATAGTATCTCTGTCTGTCTGAGCTGGAAGCCTCTTTGGATGTCTCGTTCAGCTGTGGATATGCAGACAACAAGGACTATAAGGAAGAGYAGAACCTACAACCAGTAGGTTTATTGCATGTCTCAGAGGGAGATGSAATAGTGTTGAATACTGTTGAATAGTGTTGAATGAATAGTCTTTAACTTACCAATTCAAATTCATAAAATGGAATAAAATACTTTACGTTCTGAAATGGAAACGTGTCATATAGATTGGAGAAGGAGAAATTCATTTAGCAGGAAACTCCAATATTTTGATGTGTGTTTTCATCCARAGCAGGGATGAGATGTTAAAATCTTTACTGAACAGAATCTTTCCTGAAAACTGTTATTCACAGTATCAGAATACTTCACTGCAACATTTTCAATCAACTGCAGACACAATCACATTATTTATAAGTGTAACAAAAATGAGGGACATAACTAGGTTTTCAGTCAGTATAGATGCCAGCATTTGCAGGTTGCTGCATTTGTTTTCAATCTCAGTTCAGAATGTTGGTATCTGCATCACTTCTGATTAACTGCAGAGCCTGAGTCTGGGGGCAGTTCTTACATCTGAGAACCGCTTATTTACATGTGAGAGTTGCATAATTTTGTCTGTTAGGTATGTGAATTAGACTATGGGTTTCATTAACTGATGAGCTGAGATCTCTTAATGATGCCTGAGAAGCCCCAAAGAGGCTATGAAGCTGGCCACAAAGGGATCTTCCCATGCCAAATGAGTGCCAAGGTGGCCATCAGTGACTGTATCAGCTTGTGCCAGGGATCAGAACGCTACAAGCCACATGTTCCCTGGAGGATCTGAGCTCAAATAAACACACCTGTCTGGTCTTGAAAACGCAAAGCTTTACAGTACAGTAGCACAATCTATGATTCTAGCACAGAGGAATATCTGATATGGTCTAGCTGAGTGCATATTGTGGCATGTGAGAAAGAGAATACAAAATACTAGGAAGGATAGGGCACATTGGTAATGGTTAATGGCAACTGCTAATTTTGCATTCTCAAGTACCAGTTTTAATTGCATTAAAATTTGTTCTGAGTCCCGATGATTCTTCTCCTACAGGTGGCTTCATCATTGTGGTGCAGGCATAGCCACCCAGACAGATGAGTGGGTGTTTACCACAACTGACAGGGTGAAATAGCTGAGGGAAGGGATGGTACGCAAAAATCTTTTAGAATGATAATAAAAATGAAATAAGTTGACATTGCTTAGTTCTGAGTATCCATGCTTTTCACAGCTCTAGTAGCTGAGATTTTTGGACTGTGTTCTAGAGGAAAGAATAACTTTATTCTTTTGACTCTTATGACTGTGAACAGCCTGACTGGATTGACYGATGGCAGTGAGAATACTCATGGGAGAAGAGAGACCCAGGATCAGAACCATGCAGAGGTGTCACCATTTGCAAGGACTTTGCCCAAGCTTCACATTGAAGTGTTGCAGATAAGAACTTGGATGCACTGATAGCTGTATGTGAAAGTTTGAACAGTATTTGCCTGCAGTTCTTGACTCGGGCCAGTGCAGTTTGTCCTTTGCCTTTCTGTGCACCAAATTCACCCACAACATTTTTAGATATGAAAGTATTACATGTGTTTAGTAGCCAATTTGCAAATATTAAACTTCCCAATTGTTATTACACAAATGGTTTTAGAAGAGGCTAATCATCATTACGGACTGGTTTTATAAAACATAAAGCAGCTAGTTTTCAGCTACAAAACAGCTCCCACACCACTATTGGCTTCCAACTTTTAAAATGGCCAAACCAATGTTCTTGAAAACATGCTGAGATGAATTTGTACTTACTTGGAAGCCTGATGTAGAATCATATGCAGTGTGACAGGCAGTTAAACCTCTGTGGGATGGGAGAAAATCCTGTGTTTTAATGGAATTGCTCGGAAGTATCCTATACTGCTGCTCTATTCAGTTTTAATACAGCTTTGCGTTGCTTTCTCCTTCCTCATTCTTCTGAACCCTAGTGCAGAGACTGCTTCCAGACGTTTACCCTCACACCCACTTAGTCTCAAGTGAAATCACCCTTGTGATTGCTCCACATATATTTCTTGGTTTACACTGATCTTTCTAATCCTGCACTCACTTTGTCTCCCTTGCACCATCCTCAGAAAATCACTGTCCCCCATTTTCTCAATGCAGTGACTAGCCTTGATACTCTTTGCTAGTCTGTGGGAACCACAGTTCCTCCCATAGCGATGTAGCTCCAGACACACAAGCAGTCTGTTTTCCATCCCCATTCAGATTCTGTCCACATGCATCCACCCTAATCTTTTGCTTATCTAATGCAGGTCCTTTGGGCAAAGTCTGAAATGAGGGTAAGAACTCTGCAACTGGAAAGGTGCCAGCATGCCTTCCATGCTATAGTCATTTATTACAGATTTTAGAAAGAAATTTTCCAGCATACAATTATAGAGAGGGGCAGTGTCCATTTATTAGAAGTCCCATGCTCTGGTCTATCAGTTACAGGTGTTGCCGGGTAATACTACTATAACATGCACCTGTTATTCCCATTTTTCATGCTATGCCTTTTCACTAGTAATTCTAGTCCCCTTCTCAGGCCCTTGTGAAGCTATACTCAAACAAATGCCACAAACGGTGCAGTTTAACATTGCTCCACAGCCTGTGTACAGCTGAATGCTCACAATGGTTTACTTTTTCTTCTCGCTACAGCAACTGTCCTTTTAGAAAGTTGCCTGTTCTTGCTCACTGCTAAACAAATGGAGGGCATGCTTTCAAAAAAAATGAGCAGAAAATAAGAGTCAGCATACTCAGGTGGCTCCCAGTTGCTCTGATGGCTTAGAGAGAACGGCCATGAGAAACTGGAAGGGCAGAGTTGGAAGCTGGAAGATGAATAAAGGGTGAAGAAGGAATGGTATTAGGAAAAGCTGTTAGTTGTAGTCTTTTCCCTAAATACACATGTGTAGACACTGMAAAGAGTGTCATTCCTGCCAATACTCTATGGTGGTTATTTTCCCAAAACTTCACAAACTGATCAACATCAGTTTTTCATATAGTAAACAACTGAAAGAGCTATTGCTGAGCATTGAATAACCTGGGATCTCAGAACCTGTTTCCACTTAGTGGGACTGTCATCCCGCCTTTTCCTTCAGAGACCCAAAAAGTGAGATAGAGTCCTGAATTCAGTAACTCGGGTCTTACTGACTCAATAAAAAAAATATTTTTTTCCTGGGTTTTATAGGGTAGTTAAAGCTCTCCATTAGAAGAGTTTTTGAAAGCAGAGGCGTAGAGAAATACAGATGGTAGTTGGCAGCTACTAGCCTAATGATAGAGTGCATTTGTAATGATAGTAACTCATTATCCATGTAAATATAGCTTAGCAATTTTTAARTAAATGTAAAGAAATCTGAAAAGAGAAGACTAACGTAATACATTCTGTAAGAAGAAAGGACTAGACATAGTAATTTTTTTCTTCCTAATCCTTGGCTATGAGCCGCAGGCTGTTACTGTGCCCCAGCACATCTGTACATATTTAGACACTTTGGTATAATCCATGAGAAAAATCTTGCAAACATGCTTGTTGTTTGAGGTTCTACCCTACCACTAGGATATGTTAACTAGTTAAAGTGAAGCCACTAATTTAGATTGTTTATAAAGAAGTTTATTGTTAGTGGCTTTTGTGGAACACATTAAGCACATAGATTTCAGAGGCATGATTTTTTTTTTCTTTTCTTTAATTGTATGAAGCTCTCAGGTGGAAGAGAGCTTCTTARATTAATATGGTCTGGTTTATTGCCTTTAAAAAGTTTGTCTGTCTAGTCCAATCAGTCTCTTGTCACTGTGGAAAAGTGCGATACATTCCAGTTATGTCAATTACTAGAGTATGAAGAAGAATATAAAAGAGGTTAAGATTCAGTAAATTACAACACATAGAAATATGTTACTGTCTGGCTGCTGTCATTTTTACAAAATAGGTAGAAACTGGAAAGATTGTGGGGCTATAATTTTAGTAAATCCACTAATTTTAGAAGTCTGCAAGTTGGGGCATCCACTTGAAACCTAAGCTAAAAACCTCAATGGAGCAAAGAAGCAGCAAAATTATTGAATACTTTAAATGTGAATGGGTGGCTCCTTCACCGTGACAAGAAACATTTACAGTGCTCCTGTAAATCTTCCCAAGTGCGTCGCATTTTGCTAAATATTTATAAGATCTTCATGGGTCTTCATGAAGGTTTTTTAGGAACGGCTCCTGACTTAATTTTTGTCTTAAGGACCTGCCCTTCATGGTGCTTATCCTCCTCAAATTCTGTTGAGACCAGGGATTGATTACCCTTAGGTTCTTGCAAGACTGGGCCCTATGATAGAATTTCTTCKATTAGTTAAACTGCTGCTCTAGAAGTTGCTGAATTGCCTCCCATTTTGCTTTCTATTGATGGCCAGTTACTGTATAGAACCACTCTTTACAGATTGATAGAAGCACATTCAGAGCCTTGACAGAAATTGTCTGGTTGCCATGAACTGTGTATTTAGTTTTTGATTATTTGTTTTTTTGGCAAGTGAAAAGGGAGCAGGAGTTAGTGATATTTTGTCATGTTGCTTTGCTCAGATTATAGGAGAGAGATGGTAACTGGGAAATTGATGGCAATGATAACTGGTTACACTCGTAAGCTTGCTGTCTGGGTTCTTCACTTAGTAAATACACCGGATAGCTGCTATGTGGTAGTTCAGAACATTAGAAAGGCCCAAGCCATATCTATCTCTTCTCCTATATTAGTTCATGTTTTTATCTTTAGCTCCTTTCCATTCCAAGTGGACTTTAAGACAGACTTTTCTAATATGTATGTAAAAATGAGTTTGGTAACTTAATGCAGAGGATTGAATGAAAAAGGAATGAAATCTTTGAGAATTGCTTGGGTTTGTTCTTTTCTGTACTGTTAGTACCATCTGTCCAGCTTTGTTGCACTGTATTAAATAGCATTTTAGAGCTGGAATAAAAAATTTTATCCACTTTGGATAAGCTGTAATTCCCAAAATTTGAAACCCTTATTACTCCAGGAAAAAGGAGAGTTCTGTAAAGGAATTTCTGGAGCTATTGATGGGTTTGAATTATTTTCCATGAGAGAGAGACTTATGAAAGGTACAAGACTGACAAATAAATCAAAACTGAACTAACCTGTTTATCCTTAGACCATGCACAACACCAGCAGCAGCTGTGGACATTACTTCACCACTAAGCTGCTCACACCTTGCTCTGCAGGGAACATGATTGTTCACTCTCCACTGTGCTTGTATCTTTGGCCTTGCTTACAGGGACACCAGTGATGATCTAAGTGAGCTTGTCCATCAGAAGGAGATAGAAAATTAGCCATTTATCTTAAGCTTTTAAACAGCATATCTAAAAATAAGAATTAAAACCATCTCTTTTGAATATGTAGCAGTAGTATATAGAAGAGAACATTAAATGTCATTCGAAGATTTAATACTTCAATATCTCTAATAAACAAAACAAAAAGTGCCTGCATCCACAGATAAAGCTTTTTAATATCTTCATACACATGCTGCCAAAACTAAGACAAAATACAATTTCTGCTTTAAAAAAAAAAAATCCCATGAATCACACTTACTCTAATGGCATGGTTGCTATAAAAATACATTGATAAATCACAGGAATAGCCATTCCAGCTCAGACCAAAGATGTATCTGTCTTGGTATCCTGCCCCCAACAGCAGCCAAAGCAGATGCACAGGGAAGGGTATAAGGGGGAAGACATGTCTCCTGGCCTCCAATAACCTGCAGTTCATGGATTTCCTGTGTCAAGGGTTGTGTCTTTGTGTTTAAAAGTCCTCACTGGATTCCTTTCCCTATTAATTTGTCTAATAAACTTTTACCATCCACAGTATCCTAGGGCGCATAATTCCGCAGTGTGATTACAGCATGTGGAGAACCACCTCCCTTTGTTTTCAATCTGTAGACAAACGGACTGTTCTTGTTTTCCCTCTCTTTGCTCCTTTTTGCTTCTTCTGTTCATTTCTTGCACTGTACTGTACATAAGGCAGAAGTCAATCATGCCAACACTTTCCTGGGCCAGTTTTTTTAAAACTCTGTTGTTGCCTTGCAAAGGTCCTCCTCAGTTAGTCACTCTCATGTTATGAAAGTTCCTCTGGCTTAATTTCTCTTTCTCTTCAGGCAGGTTTTCCAAAACATCGTTTGTTTAGGGAAGCTTTTATCTTGCCCCCATTTTGAGAGTGCTAGAAAATTATCCCTGCTGATAGAAAGTTGTTGTGCTCACTCCAAGACCTCAACACTGTTTAATCTTTCTGTTCTGTTCACCCTGGTGCAGGCAGTGCCCTGAAAACTGTTGAACTTTCCTGAGATAGACTTGTTCTTCCCTGTCTCTCATCCACACAGGAGTATGCTTAGTACCTGCCAACAAAGATTTGAAGTTTAGATCTGATGCCAGTGCTTTAAATTTCCATATCAGAGTGAAAAATGCCACTAGCCTTACTCAATTTTAGTAGTTGTATCAAAAATACAAACTTACGTGGGTGCTATTGAGACAGGAAAACTCATCAGCAGTATTTAGAGCCTTCCCTGTTGCTCTCTGTTTATTGTGTCACCACTTGGCACTCATATTAAACACAGGTTTGGGATTCATCATCTCACTTGTTTTGGTATGCCTGTAGTGGAGCCCTCTACAAATGAGAGAGTCACCCCAGGCTCCTTTTTAGGAGCACAATTCATCAACATTATTTGTGCTGTTTACTTTAGAACCAGATTATTTATACCTTCTTTCTTTCCATTGACTAATAAAGCAGTCTCAACAATTAAATCTTAGGCCTGCACATTGTAGGTATCTACAGTTGGTTAGGTGAGTCGTGATGTTATGGAGGAATTCTTTAATATTCATTGTTGTGGTTGATGCAGAAACCTACAGCATCAGGAGGAAAATGTTGGTTCCCATGTTCCACACTCACTGGTCTTTAGAAAAACATATGCAGAGAACCCTGAGAGGTCCAACTCAGGGAGGAATGGGCTGTCACTGGGAACAAGTAGAAAATGTATAAGCTCAAGATGTATAGAAGACAAACCTTAATCAAATCAAGTCCTTCTTCATTGGACACCATGGATTTCATGTATACTTATTTGAATTTCTCCTCCAACTCAGATGCAATCGTGAAGTAGAAATAATACTTCTCCCTGGGGGAGTCCATAGGCTAGTCCATGGGCTACTGTTCTGTGGAGCTCTAAACCCATAGTAAGTCTATGGAGAGACTTCACAGAGAGTGCTTGACAGTTACCACACTTCATTTTCTTCCTGCCTTGGAGAACTTATGGTCTCTTATTAAAAAGGTTCCAGGAGTTTGGTATCCATGGAATTCCAACTTCACTTTCAAAGGAGGTGCCAAAGAATTGGGGCTTCATCTTTTTCATTTCCTGTCCCTGTTTTTCTCTTTTTTGTTTACAATTGGTATTTCTAGCAAAAATGTCTGCATGTGTCATGCGTTCTGTAGTGCCTGAGTCAGCAAGTAGCCCCTAATAATAGCACTCAGAGAAGTAAACTGCTATGTTCATCTTCTCCATAGAGTTCTACAGATGGTCTTGCAGCTGAAGAACACATCATTTGCTCAGAACCCCATGGAATTCAATCTTTGGCTGCATCCAGACAACCAGGATTGAGTTTTCAGTCTTACCATACTGGAATTTCTTGCCAGCCTTTTACTTTCTCACAACGATAATTGATTTTATTGCGTGCTTCAGGTATTGTACTGTGGAACAAGGGAGCTGGGAATCATGGAGCCATCTTGCAGGCGTCAGAAAGTCAGGCTGGAGAGCTAGACAGTGTGGAGAGCAATGTGAGATGGAGATCTGAGGAACAAAGCCATAAGGAACATGATAAAAAAGCCTATATTGGTGGTAGCAATTGTTACGTTTATGTTCATAAGAGTACTGCTATCAAGACTCACTAGTACAAAATTTTGTTCTGTTCTACTAGAAAGTATGCAAGGCTGTGTCTGAGTTTGCTTTGCCCTCCTCTGTGCCTCCTAGTAGAGGACAGCATCTGGACCAGTGTTTTTAAAGGGAAGTCACTCTTTCATGTTTCTGTATCTGTTAGCACACTCCTCAGGCGTTTGACTCCTTCAAACCTTCTAATCATGTAGTAAAACATTTTAAAAGAATATATCTAGCCAAATAGGCGACTGACTCTCAAAAGCAATTGTTCTTTTCCAGCAATGGCTTCTAGTTCAAATATCTCAGCCATCTGCTTTCCATCTTATGTATATTGATGTTATTTTTTATTTAGTCAGCATTTTATGGGACCATTATAATAAGGGGAAGTCTGGGTAATTAAAACTGTATCATGGCTTCATGATCATTAGTGGTAAAACACATCTGTTGACACAAATTTATCTCTGTTTTTTTTCTTTTTTTCACTACTTCATCTGCTTCGGAGATTCTGATGCTTTTCTTCTGCAACATCAGTTTAGAAGTCTATACTCTCAGGGCTGGTGTTAATGTTAACAAGGGCTGGCTGCAAGTGTGTCAAGTACTTACAAGAAAAATGGACAGGGCCATCCGAAACCACAGACTGCTGCCTTCCCTGTTTCTGCTGCTTGGCCCTTTCTCTGGAATATAGAAATTTTCAACTACTCCATCTTCCAAAATAATTTAGTTACAGCACAGGAGCAACTGTAATATGCTGTGCTGTAATTAGAAGTTATTATTTCAATATTAATATAGAATAATGCAGCATGCGGGTTTAAAAAGTGATCTTTTTCATATCAAGCTGGCTAGCAATAGTCACCTTGGACTGCTAGGTTTAGAAAGAGTACTCTCATTCACGCCCACTGGTAACCTGTGATCACTACCTTTTTTTCTGTAGTGGCTGCTATGTGAAAAGAGAGTGTTTTCAACCATTCAGAAATGGGAATGCCTGATTATATGGGCATGTCTTACTACACTGTCTTCTGACCAAGTATTTTGGATAATTCATATTTATATTGGGGAAACATTTCTGGACTAACCCTTTTCTTTAAAGCTCTGTGAACCAAACTAGTACAGTTTTACAAAGCTCATATTGGTCAAATGATGGGCTTGTTGACATTTCTGTGGTTTTGCTGGCAGGGCTATTCCTTAAAAGCAGTTCAAAACAGAAAGTATTTTTTTCCCTGTGTGATTGCACCTACTACAGGCTTTGGGGATTTGATTTTTTTGTTTTATATTCTGTAACTGACATTATAGTCCTGGCAGGGGCTTAGCCTGATGACATTACTGGGACACATCTGTGGTGTTGTCCAAGGAACAAGATGAGCTGGCTGTCAAACTCAGACTCACCAACCATGCTCATTGTGACCCCTCGTGTCTGCCTGAACAGGTCACTTCAGCAGAAATACCCATGCCCTCCGGAGTCTGCAAGCACTGCTATTGTCTAGTTTCTGTTCACATAGTCTAGTTTCTGTGCATGGGGCTGAGCATGCTATAGCCCAGATAGGCAGTAGATACCCACTCTGTGGATGCTTTGAGCTGCAGGGTAATACCCGAGAGGATAATCATAGAATCATAGAACCATTTAGGTTGGAAAAGACCTTTTAAGATCATCGAGTCCAACCATTAACTGGGCTGATGGTATGTGGACAACAGAACTCTCAACACTTAGTCTTGGTTTTGAGCCTCCTTTTTACCCTACATCATAAGCATAAGGTGGTTATTTTCACCTTACTCAGCAGCTAACAGAGCTACCTGGTTGTACTGTACATCCAGACAGGGCGGGTAAAAATTTGCCAGTGCTGTGGAGAGAAAGGGCAGAGGGAAGGAATTTTGGCTGTGAGCATCCCTTTCACACAGAGCTGGTAAATGTTAAAAAATCATCCAGGGTTGGGGAAGAAGCCCAAAGCAAAGACATGCTGTAACACATGTCTTCTGAGAGTTCACGATATGCCTCGACCAATGATTTCAGGTGACAAATAGAAAATAGACAAATATGAATATACCTGCTTTTAGGAACTATTTGGGATTGAATTAGAATTGATTAGTGGATTTTATCCTGCACAAACAGAATGTCCCTTTTTAACCCTTGCATGTTAATGCTCAAGCTGGTCACTAAGTAGCATGGAAGTCCCCCATTGACTTCAGAGGAAGGGGAATGGAAAAAATTATGCAGCAGGATGAAACCCCATCAGTTACTTAGGGTTTTAAATACAAGGCTTGTCTGTGTCTGTTTTCTACTGTGTGTAACCTAGTGACAGTGGTTTGCCAGGTATCTTTCTCTAGGCTCCTGAAAGCACATACATTTTCTCTCCTCTTGTCCCTCAATAGAGGGTGCTTTCTGTGGATGTAGTGGATTTAATTATTTAAGCCTTGTTCATGTTCTGGTACTTTATAGATAGCTGTACCTTAAATCTCTGACAGTAACATAATGTGTATTGGGATTCTCAACGGAAGAAATATGCAGACAATATGGTCACTACTGTAACACCCCTTTATTAAGCTGCAATTGCAATTCATGAAATCATTGCAAAATAATAAAAAAATGATTGGAAGATAAATACCATAGATACGGTCCCTAGAAACCACCGCTCACTTTAATTGAGAGCAGCTGCAATATTGCAGAAGCCCAGTGAATGTTGCAGTTCATATTCTCCCTCCCTGGCTCTTTCTAGAGGAGCACAATACATTTTGACTAACATAGACCCTGGCAAGTTTGTATGCAAATGTTTTTCTTAAATATAAAACAAAATGAATTTAAAAGTTGCTTGCACTCAGGAATGTTGATCCATAGATGCTCTACAGCTTCAGAGCCAAACAGGCTGCTGTTTTCCCGTTTCCTTTGTTCTTGAAAAATTGCTCATACATTGGGTTGTGCMTTTGAGATTTCCAATTGAATGGGGCATTTGGGAACTCAAGGGAGCACTTGCTCTGCCAAAAATTTGCAAGCACAAATAGAAGTGAATTGGAAAATATATATCTAAGTTATCTGGTTCATCTTCCAGTCCAAAGATTCTGTTTGGACTGGTCTTTCATGTTACTTCTTTATCATTACTTCTGGAAAAAAATGCATGAAGTCATACAGTGCTCCCAGAACTCGTATCTCTATTGAAACAGGCATTAGAGCAAAGAAAGAGTGAGAACCTGGTATTTTTCAGTCCCACTTCTGTAACTGATGAGAGACTACAACATATTCTTAGCCTGAAAATACTCCTGTGTGCATTTTTTGAGACAGAAAACAGGTATTAAGTAACACAGAGACAAACAGCTTAGTAGTCCAGGTGCATAACTTGCACTTTTAAGTAATTCTCCCCCCCATGCCCATATAAGCCATTTTATCTTCCTGAAAGCCAAGTCAGATGCACAACCCAATATAACTGTTTTTACAGCATCAAATCTGCCTTTGTGTACCTTTCCTCTTGCTAGCTTTAAACATTGGCTGAAGTCAGTACAATTCTCTGGGGCAACTACCAAGGTTTAGAAACCTTCAAAACAATTGCCAACAAAACACATTCAGTTCCTGCCAATGAATAGCTCAGTCAGCTGATCTCAGATAGATTTTGTAGTGTATATATGTTGAAGAAAACATGCAGACAGCAAGACAGCATCTCAGAGTGGAACACTGGGCATCATGCAGAATAAATCTGTTAGAGCTAAGCTTGCAGGTTAATCCTTGTCCTGTGCATTGCACTAGCCATTTGAAGTGTGTGCCACACTTACTTTATTTGTTTAAAAAATACATTGTTCCTCCTTATGAGATTTTTATAAAGCCTATAATAATCTCTCCAGATGGTTCTGGAAGGGACATTGGTAGCATTAATCAATTTTTATTTTCTGAGGAGAAAGTRAGGCACAGCAGCTGTGTCTCTCACCCAAGATCTCCTAGAAAGCCTGAACAAGAGAAAGCAAAAGAATCCAGATCCCCCTTACTCAAGCCTCTCTTCCTTCCCTGCTAATATTCGGTCTTCCTCTTTAATATTTCAGATTAGCCATACAGTGTGTAGGGAAAGGGTTCGTAATGAGATTTTCTTCTGTGGAATTTTTCCAGGGTTCCACCTAGACATGGCATTTTTATTTTTATTTTCACAGAAGGACTCTCCCTTCCCCAGGCCCCACAAAAGTTTCTCTGATGGAGAGATGGGACAACTTGGGAGGTCTGTGTGAAGAACTACATTTTGCTGGATACACTCCTGCTGTTAGCAAATTGCTCCAATGGGAGGACCAGCCAACTAACTCAGTCAACCTACTAAAATGGATTCCCTATTTTATAGAGATAGACCCTCTCAGTTAACTCGTCTGTTAGATTGTAAAAAAATAGAGAAGACAGAGCACACACTACATGGAGAGAGTAAACAAAGGCTACTGGGTAAGGTTTCGTTGGTATCAGCAAAGGTTGGTACTTCCCTGTTTGCTCTYTGCTCTACATCAGTTTTCATGCTTTCCCTGTCTCTCTTCACTGATTCTGATTTTGATTCTGTAAACATAAGCCAGTCAAAAATTTCCACAGGGAGCAAAGAAAGAACTCCTTGCAGATTATTGCCAGGGTTGTCAAAGGAAAAAAAAGTATATGCAAACCCTACAAAGAATTCTCAGGAGACCCTCATCAATGTTTGGATTTAACCTGAGCTCTGTGAAATATGAATCCACTGCTCTTTACTGCTACCTGTACAAGTCGGAAACTGCCCAAGCAATTGGAAAACTGGTCCTAAGTTACAGGCTTCGACTGGATGTTTCCTTCAGTCAGCTTTGGCAGCCTATGAAAGAATACTGGCTTTTGGAACAGCTAGTTCATCACATGAAAACCATACTACAGAATTGTATTATTTCTGCTGCTGTCTTCGAAGACAGGTCTCTGGTTCTCTCTCTTGTAGTTCATGAATACTCTCAGTTGGCCAATTTTGCTCTTGTTAGTTTTCTGGCAGCAGTACTGTTACGTCAGTGAGTTTCTCACAGTGTTGGATAACTTCTGAAAGCTGGTCACATTTTTAAAAAGAGCAATGGGTAGTTGTGTGGCTTTTTTTTTCCTTCATTGTAGCTAGTCAAAGCAACAGATATGTCAATCAAATCTGAACTCTGGGCTGTAAAGGCAAGAGAGCAGGGCATAGATGCGTAATACATTAGAATGTCTGTCAGATGGGAGATCCAGCCAAGGCAAATGACAAGATAGGAACTGTTTATTGTGTGTCTTTTTACAGGCTGTATGCAATAGTGAACAATGCAGGGAAGACAAATAGGATGCTTCTGCTTACTCTCTCAGTGTAATTGAAGGTCACTCAACTGTGAAGGGAGCAAAATATGACTTAACATGGTAAACAGCTAGCTAAAGGAACTGATTGCTGCAAGTTTCAGACCATGAACTTAGCAAGCATAAAGAAAGCAACTAGATTGTTATAACCATGTATATTCAGTTTAAAACAGTAAACAAAGAATGAGAGCTGTAGGGAGACAAACCCTCAGCTCATGAAGCTGAACTCATTCTAATGGAAGTTATTAGTGGCTGGACTAAACAGTTAATTGAACACAGGCAGCATTATATGCCAGTAGAATGACCGATAGCTTCCTTCTGTTTGGTTTCATGAGCCTTCATCGATTGCTGACATTCTTGGAGATGCGATATCAGACTAAACACAACATTGAGCTGATCATTGTAGTCCACATCAATATGCATGCTCCTTAGTTCCTGCTATTTTCAAAGTCATGCTATGGCGCTTTTTGTCAGTGTTTCTGGCAACATCATTGAACAATGGTAGCCTAGATGSTAGCATGTTATGGTTAGCTCTATAACAAGTTCAGCTATCCAGGGCTGAAATGGGTATAGGAGAAACTAGTCAATATTTCACCTCAAAAGCAAAATAAGAAAAAAGRAAAAAAAAAAAAATTCCCAGACACTTTGTCACAACTCTGTGGGAAACCCATATTCTTGCATCTTTAAGTCATGGGGGCATTTTTATTGTGTTGTTTTTTGTTGTTATACTATATTAACTGTATTAATTGTATAAACTCTGCCAGATTGCAAATTAGCTGTAAAATCATATCATACATGTCAAACAGATATTACACRATATTATTTAAATTGGTCTTGATTGTTTTTTCAGTCACTCTCTGAAGCCAGTAAGTCCCGGTCTTGTAACTCTATCAGAAATGCAGTCTGTTCTTRCACAATTTTTGCATGCCTAGCTGTCTCCTCTCCCAGTTTGTTTCTCAAGTCAGAGACTCACTCTGTTGTGTAGGAAAACACCTATATCTCCTTGTTTGCCATGCACCGATGCTCGTTACAAGATGCAACCTTTCTGCTGTTCTWGAGGTGGGTAGCTATATTATATTTTATTGAGGAAAAAGGTTGATGCAGAACTAGCGTTGCATAATAGAGTATTGTTTTAAAACACACAACAATATGAGTTTTGGATCAAAAGATGGATACTAACTTGCAGTATACCAGCTAGCTTTGTTAGCTCATATTTGGACCAAAAAATAGGATTTATATAAAGACATGACATTGGCCTGTAACTCAGAAGAAAAATCCCCATTACAGACCTGTGTAATTTCAGACCTTGCATGGAAAAACCCAAATAAAATTAAATATCTGCCTATTTGTATCCCAAGTTCCTTGGGTGGACAAAGGAAGGAGACTAGATTCCCGGGCTATCTTCAACTTGCAGACAAGGGCAGCTAAGCCAGCACACCTTTGTAAATGCAAGCTAAATCACCTAGACTTTCTTTCAGGTGTGCAGACACTGTTCTGCTCAGCAAGACCTAAAGAATTTAGACTATTGGTTTGGTGTTGAAAACGGTTCACAGATGCAGAAGGCCAGATCCAGTGAGGATTTCGGTGCCTAAAAGTTAATTCCTGCAACACCAGTCTCTTGACATCTGCTCCTCAGGGCTCTGTGCTAGATGCCTAGGCTCCCTCTGCAGTAGGGGAAGAGCTGGGTTCCAAAACAGCTGGCAAGTTGAGCTGCTCTAAATGCCTGGAATTGGCCAGTTGAGAAATTTGAAGAACATAGGCAAATCTGTAAACCTCCTCCCCAGTGGATCTCATTCAAGGCTGCGCGAACTGTTTCCATTCACTCTGCATCTACAGCCTGGCACTTCTTGAAGGAGGTTATCAACATCCTTTCTGTCAGGAATTCAACACAGCTCATTTTTCTTCCAGTTCTGGTAGCCTAGCCATCTTGCCTTTGATATAACAGTTTGAGCACACACCTCCGACACAAGAGACCAGGGTCAATCCCCAGCTCTGCTAGTGGGGACTCACACCCAAGGGAATTGCCTTCCAGCAGGGTGCTTTAACCACCAGATTAAAGGCTACTGGAAGGAGGGAGAAGATGGGCTTTCTCCATTCCTTCTGTTAGGGTTGTGCCATTGCAAAAGGTAAGTAAGAGTCTAAGGCCAAGCATGACTTCGTTCTAATGGTTAAGAAAGTTCCCCTTGCTGTTTTCAGTGCAGTTTCTRTATTTTAGGCGAGGACTACTTAACTTAACATTAACTTAGAAATATGAATGGTCCTGACAGACAGGATGAGAACCCAGGATTTCTCTCTTTGTGCTTGTTTTAAAAGAAGAGGATGGTTGATACTGCATTTTCCAAGACATCTAATTCGATCAGTGTTTCCCATACATACTTATTTCTAGCCCTGATAAAGGACAGCCCTGCACATCTGGGAAAGCAGAAGTTTCAGGCTTTTCCATGGCACAGATAGAGGTGTCTTATTTTTTTCAGTTACATGCAGCTGAGCAGAGCTTTCTAGGGCCACATCTCTGTATGGAGAGTTAGTCTCTGTTTGGATTAGATCCATGTTCTTTTTCAAACTTAGGCTAGTATCATGGAACACTAGAGTGAGTGAGGCTCCTCAGCATGCCAGGTTCATGGCTCTGTGGCAGGCTGCAGGCTATGGTACTGAAAAATGGCTAAATCTGGAAGCAGATCACATGTCAATCTGATCCATATGTGCAAACTTGCATTGGTGTGTGTATATCCATGTGTACCAAATATTAATCAAGAAAATTAGACAATGTTCAAAGCTAGAGAATTAAACAACAGTTGGACTGTCATCTGGCTTSCCATCTGCTATAATATTCATGCCTGTCAGTGAAATGTCTTTTCTATTCGTACGTGTATATCTAATTGTCCCAGTATAAATCCAAATGGGCTAGAAAGAAATGGAGTGTAAGGAGCCTACAGTTATCACAGTACATTCACTTTATGTCCCATCAGGGTGCATGCCTAATGTTCTCTTGGAAACAAATTTTGAACAACCATGTCCTTTGAGACCAGGCACAAGTATCTTCATAAGGGACTTCTACAAGAGTGTTCTGTTTGGTATTTCATGCAAATATGTAGAAACACTTATCTCAGAGTTCAGATTTCTTAGACTTTTACTCTCTTTTGGTTTCACATTGCTCTTCAGATACTAAGTAATGATAGGCCTCATTATAATCAGAAGTATAGTACTGCTCTTCTGTTGGGTGTAAATCTGGAGCAAATCCATCGATGTCAGAAGTTTTAGCCTAGATTTGGTTTTGTGTACACGAGGAGGATTTGGACCATACATCTTATTTTTCTTTTGATATAATCCAGTGTTTCCGGAAACAAGAAAGCCATATCAAGCCCCAATCATAGAATTCAAGTTTTTAAAGATATCAACTTTCTTTTACGATCTGGGTGGCCTTCACCATGTCTGGGAAAACATGAACCCAGTGGCCCTGGTAATGCATCACCTGCTTTTTTCCAGACTGCTGTAATCAATTTGTCTTTATCCACCACATTACCAAAAGACACTATTAAAATTCATATCTGTGTGTTCTCCCCAGAGGGTAAACCATCAGAGATCTCCAGCGTTTTGGAGGTTTTTGTGGAGATGCAGAAGGCTTTAATTAGGTTTAAAATAAGATCAAATTTCTTCCCTACAGTAATTTCAGATACTTCCACCAGATTCCTGTAGGGCTATTTTGTGCTCTGAAAACTTGATCAATCCTCAACCCCACAAATTACAGCTTTTGTTTACATTTTTCTAGAACATCAAAGCAGAGGAGTGTTGCCCTTAACCAGTGTTCCCAGGCTTAAATAATGATATTTCAGTTTTTTGCTTAAAGACTTATGATGATCTCTCCTGTAGACCCTGGAATGGTTAATTTAGGAAGCATAAGAATACATTTGGGCCTGAAGGATCTTAGTTGCACTTAGGATAATCTTTAAGATACTTGGTATCCTTTAAGAGCTGAATCCTGAGGTTATTCCTCAGGCAAAGCTGTTGAAACAAACGGAGTTCTGCCCAAGGAATGAATGAATAAGAACCAAGTAAAAACTTTAAATTTTGGCCCCAAGATATTCACCTCTTCTAAACTGTCAGGAGAGACACAGTATTGTTTTATCTAAGGGATTTGTTTCACTGTTTTACTAAAACCCTTGGCATTATAAGTGAAGAAAGGAGACTCAGTTCTTCCACATGCCTCTCCCTGCAAAGCATGACCCCAGAGAAGATGAACATCCAACAGAATATGTCTTTGGGCTACCATTCCCCTGCTTGTATTTGAGGCATCTTCTTTCAAAAGACCATCTCATGAAAGCAAGCAGCATTCCAGAAATAAATAAAAATGCAAAACTGGTTGGAAAAGGGGAATATGTGTTAGTAATAATCCCACAATGTGAACTGTCATGAAGAACCTACTGGACTCTCAGAGCAGAGCTGCCAGTAACTCTGCACCTGTATCTGGCTACCCATTTACTATGTTCTACTTGTTCATCATGTCCCAGAGTGTTGTTCTGTGGAAATCCATGAGAACACTTGATTACTTTTTGCAAGAGACAAATCTTAGATTTCAAACACTGTAAAATTTCTTAGAGGAAATGAGTACATAAATGTGGTTTGGCTTCTCTAATATTCCATTTTAATAACTCTCTACATCTCCTTTTTTATTACTTTTTGCAACATCATATTTCTTCTGTCCAATAAATGTCTCTTCAGTGTGTATTTTCTATTGTTTCCCCTGTGAACAAAAAATGTACTTTCTGTAACTGGAGTTCCTACCCATAAACATGGATCACTTGAATCCCTTTTTGCCTCATTCATACTGTTTCCCACACTCTCCTGCTCTAGCTACTACTGGATTCTACATCTATCCACTTAAAGTCTTAAATGACAGCTAAATCTGGAGCAACCATATGCATTGTTCTATGAGTAGCTAATGAAGGCTGAACACACTCTCTGTGGGTGTTGGTTATCCTCTGGTTCCCCTCCTCCTTTTTGCTGCAAACAATCCCAGATTTGACTTTCCCTACCAGACAAAAAGACGAGTTTTTCAGCAAACCTGGAACAGTACCTGTTCTGAATGGCCAGTCAATCATTTGTACTGATTGGATAAAGGGCTACTGTCAAATTTAACATATTACACCTGAATTCTGCCCAACTTTCCCTCTATTGGAGCAGTCATTTAGATCCCTCTCATTTACTTGTAGGAGCCTAAGTATTTTTGAGACTTYGACTGTTCTTTCAAGTATGGTTGAAATTGATGGATTGTTTCTTTAGAAGAACAGGCTTAACACGCTTGCCGGTGGTATGCCATCCATTTTGCAGAACGTACTAGAGGTTTCTTTTAAAAGTATACAATTCTGAGAAGCTTGTCCTCCCCACAGAACAAAATAAATTGTCAAATCATGACATCAAAAGCAAATTTCCTTTCCCAAATATTCCAGTGCTCTGCAGTCTTCCCCACACTGTCTCTGTATTGAGACTCCCAAGTCCCCGCAAAATTAGTAGAGCCTTGCAGCTTGCCCTAAACGTTAACGTAATAGGTGTACTGATGCAATACAAGTATCTTTCCAACAGCACCTATCTTCAAAACTAAGATGGGTTCAGCTGATCTTCTCTGCTGACTGCAGCAGTGGCAGAATCCTGCAAAAACAGATTGGTGGTCACTTTTGGATCAAAACCGAGACCAATTTCAAGTCTTTGTTCCTAGTTTCATCAGTTTCCCTCCTGATTCTACTTTTTCAAATCTATGCAGCCCTATACAACAAAACAAAATACAAAGTGTCAATATATTCAGCCTGCAGATGAGAATCTGAAAAGATCTGGAGTGCTCTGCATTCTGTCCAGCAAAGCACATCATCTCCTGCTTAATTTTAGGCAYGTGACTAACCCCACTGAAGAGAACAGAATTACCTACTCAACTGGGTCCTGGCCAAAGTACTTAGCCTATGAAGTATTGAATTCTCAGTGAAGATAAGCTGTCTTGGTTTCAGTGAGAWAGACTTTTGGAAATAGGAGAGTATTATATTCCATGCAGCTCTGTTATTCCATTATTTAGTTATGCCAATTAATGTATGAATGCTCCATCTAATCTTATTTACTCCACACAAAGTTCATGCATTTAGGAGAGTGTTCAGTCTGTCAAACAGTAAGAATTCCAGATAAATATATTCTGTTTTAAAGGACATGCACACTTGAAATAAACCAATGTTCAAACATCTGACATCTAGATATTGGGGATTTACTTACAATTTACACTCCAAGAATCTTATTCAACTCAATGGAAGCATCTGTACTGATGTTAACGGGCAAATGTTACCTTACACATTGTCAGAAATCAAAATACGGTTACTACTTGTACAGTTCTAATATGGCTGTAGCACCTATTCCAACTACTCTGTTATAGAATAATAATTCTATGTGAAACTGTGACTTACATGTTTGTATTTAAAACATTTGTTACTAGACTCACAGAAGTTTAAATATTTGGCTTTAAGGACAAAGAAGAAAGACAGTGACTTTCTATTTCTTAAACTCGGAGTTCAAATTTTCATTGAGACAGGTATATTTATAGACTATATATTTAGACACTAGAGACACATGGTGTGTGTTGCATATATTTTACTGGTTCTTGTTTGGAGTGGCTTGCTTTTGGCTATTCTGTACAGAAAGTGGACCAAACTCAAGCAGTTAAATACACTGTGCAAACACCCTCTTCCCACAATAAAACAGTTCTCTTTTTCCATAAATATGGAATATCATCTTTTAATGGGTACGATAAACAATACTCTGCCTGGATCTATATTAAATTTCTGGTATCCATTTTAACCTACCAGGTAATGTAGAATTTTATACCACACGTGAGCTGAGAATCTCTAAGGCATTAGTTGTTATACTATACTCAATCACATGGAAACAGAACTGCCATTGGACTGCTGTGCATCAAACTGCTATATGGAAAAGCTCTTCTGGATAATATTAAGAGGGTTCTAATGTGTTAATATGTGTTTTTTTCCTTCCATCAGGCCTGGTAGTTAGACCTGTGGTACTAAGGTAGCCAGACTTTAAAAGTGCAAGAAAAAAAGTGCATGAAAAATATTGTCAATAAATCCAAGTATTCTCATAAGTGGGATAAATGGAACAATTTTCTGTGTTATGCTTGATATGCCTTTCTCAGCACCCCTGGCCACGGCTGTAGTCCCCTCCCTCTTCTGTCCCCTACTCCTTTTCCCCCTCCCTCAGTATCCTCTGTCACTCAGATGTGTGTGTGGTTAACCCAGCTCCCTCCATGACCCTGACAATCAAATGGACAAGAGACAATATATGCTGTGTCTGATTCCAAGCTGTATTTATGTTTATTGCCTGACCAGCCTGAGCATACTCAAAGGGGTGGTGACAGACAAAATAGGAAGAGGACTGCTGAGCTCCCACTGCAGCTTTTCTGCCAGTGGAGGCTCTTTATCTTTTTCCGTTAAGCTCAGACAGCATTTTAATTTTTTTCTTCTGCTGGAGTGATTTTGGTGTCTGAAGTGACCCTAAGATTCTGAACTAAGTTAAAAACCTGAGGACAGAGGTCTCCTTGGTGGAGAATGTTGCTGTTATGGAAATTGTTTTAAAAGTGCATCCTTCTTTCTAACGCTTAATGGCTTGGGTTCAGTTTTTGCCAGTTCCTTTATGTACAGGTCTGGATTATAGTGTGGTATTGAGGAATTTGGGAGATTCTGCTGTTTATATTTGATGAGGAGAAGTATAGAGCTGGACAGGCTTTGTGAATTGCTAGCGTTTCAGCTCTTTCCCTCTTGCTAGGTCTTGCAGGTTGACTGATCAGGCAAAGACTAAACTTTGAAAGACTCCTCAGGTAAGGACTGGGTGCTGAAGGTGCCACTGGGCTTTATAGTTCCCTGGATTTGGTCTGGAGGGGTGGGCCTGACTCATTTTGGAGCATTTGTATTTGCTACTTCAGCTTTTTAGAAACCAGTCAGGACTGCCAGGTGATCCATACTATGAAATGCTACAGAAAAGCCTGATAGGGCTGATATTAAAGGTTAACTTCTTTGCCAGTGATCTGAGTAACACTATCCACAACATCACAACATCAAGTATTCATTATGCAAATATATACCTTAGATATGTAAGATATATTAAATTTGTCCTACCTTAACATGCAACTAAGAGGATCTGATAACTAGGAAATGGTGATAAGAGATTGATTTTGGATAACCAGCTTACAAAGAAAAGCTGACTACTAGGTGGCATTTTTTTTCATCATTCTTGCATCAAAGAAACTGTATTTGTTTTTCCTCACTGGCCAAGTGAATTGCTTAGGATCTGCTGGAAATAACCCATACGCATGCAGAGGGACTTCACTGCATGCAGATCCTGGACAAGATGATTTTCTGCGAAAGCTTTTCCGTGGAAGATTTCTTCAAAGCCAGCCCTGGAGCTAGTCCAGGAGGGCAGTCTGTTCAGGAAAGTAAACCCAAAGAAGAGAGAATTAAGAAGCATATAACTGGTGCATCATCTCTTGCCCTTTCCACCCATACATTTGAGCCAGTACTGAATCACTTCTGCTGTGAAGAAAAAAAAAAAGAATCATAAGGAAAGAAAACTGCTTTTGCTTTGGGAAGCTCTGGAGATTTTAGTGCCATTTGCTGTTGAAAGCAGAGGAGGGAGCGGTGCTCTAAGGACAGACTACAAAGTTTGGTCTAATAAATGTGAATGGATATACAGGGCTTGATTGTTCTTTCACACCARTGAAACTCCATGGACTGAAATCAGGCACACTAATTACACAATATACTTCTGTAAACGATTTGTAAATCTGGAGTGGCTGAATTGTAATATAACCTAAGGCACAATGTGAATGTGCACCCCTGGTCCCTGAGGCATGTGTTAATAGTAACACAGCTTGTCATCGTGTGTTTTTAAATTTTTAAATCTAAATAAAATATAACATTGCACGTAACATGTACTTTAAATGGCAGATGTGTAATAAACATCTCTATTTATGACAGACTTAGGCAGCAAAACATAATGAGGTGTGGTTCTGGTACAAATTTTGCTTCAGGTTCACTTTGTACTTTTAACCACCCCAGTTAATTACACAGCTAAGATCATGCCCTGGAGAGTTTTAATTTTCTTGTGATTATATAATGGACTCTTACTAATATCATTATTAAAAAAAATAAATAAAAGGCTAGGAATATTTTCAGACAGAACTTTAAGTACGAAGATTTGTGTGAACCTCTTTTTACTAATTCTGAGGCACAACTAAAAACATATAAGGATGTTTCTTTGCCTTAGGTAACCATGCAGCTTTTCCTCAGTGTTTGCACTACTCTCTCTCATAAATGTGATTTTTTGAATGACTGCCATTACCCTAGCTTCTGTAGGCCAGAAATGTCTTCATCTTCATAATGGCCCTGGAAGATAGGGAATATTCACAACTGCCTTTTTCTGACAGGGCACAGACTTTTCACTCTGGCTCAGCTCGGTGGCAGGTTGGCATCCGAACACCTCCAAGGAGCTGGGTGTATGCGGTTTGCCCAAGGGCAGACAGGAACGAACGCTTAGCTATGGGAAAGGAGGAGTCTCCGTTTCCTGAGCTCCCAACTGGTGCTATAAGCCCTGGACCCTCCTTTGTGCTCCATATATGCACATAGGGAAAACAGACAGAAAGCAATCTAATTATCAAAGAAACGGAACAGTTTGGAAACACGATGACTGTACGCTGTAGGAAACAGGTGCTCATCCTACGGAGCGCAGGCTTTCATGGCAGACGGGACAATTTATCAGGCCTGCAGTCTGTTCCCAGCAGCCTTCTTCCCTGGGTACAGCTCTGGAGCGTATAAGGAACGGGCTGTGTGTCAGATGAATTGTTTTGGCAGCAGACGCAGCTCCCACCCAGCCCCAGCCTTTCCTGATGGCTGTTTGGCTGCTCTCCCATCACATGAGGGTTACATGTCTGGGATGTGACAGGCAAATGACCCCTGGGCAAAATGGCGGCTGGGAGCAGCTGCCATTGCCGGAAGAGTTCATCCAGCTTGCAGCCAGCTCTCCTCCCTGTTCCCAAGCCGTCCAGGGGAMGGGAGGTAGTGAGGCGCAGGCTGAACGATTTTGCTGCCGCGGTAGCAGCTTGCTCCCGGCAGCCCTGTTTGCTGGGGCAGCTCAGAAGCAGGGAGCGACGTACCTGTGGAGGCGTGCAGCGAAGCCAGCGCTGCCAGGGAGCCTGGGCACAGCGCTCCTGCACGGTTCTGCTCGTGGAACTGGGGAGAGGCCGGCTCCCCTGCTGCCGCCGCAGTCAGTGATGCAGCATGCCCAGCTGGAAAGCACAGGCATCGCTTGATCTGTGCGAAGTTTTCATTAGAAAGAGTACACTTTGATTAGAAAGTAGTAACTAGCATACGCTGTGCCACTAGAAGGAGATGGCTGTAAGACTTAGCAGACCCAGATCTTCAGCTGCTGTAAACTGTCATTACTTCACTGGCCAGTCTGTATCTTTCTGCTCCATACTGGTTTCCTTTCCTTCCCCCAGGGTTCATTTTGTTGACAAATTTGTTTTGTTCTAGCCATTTTACAGTGGTTTTAAGGCTTCAGCAGGCAACAAAAGATCTTAAGGATCTTAGTTTTCATGCACATTCACAAAATACCCATTAATTTGAGCGAGAATGCTGATTTTAACACCTTTTGGAATATGTACTACGAATTTACTGTAGTGTAAATAATTTACTACATACTTTGTGAAAGTAAGTATAGTGGAAAATTATATTTAGCCACTAATTTCTAAACTGAAACAGCAATATACTTCTCTGGTGTAATATATTTTCCAGTCATGTGCTGAAGAGAAGCATTTTTTTCAGCTGAGCTCACTTAAAGTTCAAAAGATAAATATATCACAATGACAAATTGCAAAATGCTATTCATACATTTAGGTAAAAATCGTTCCCTCATTTGTTTGTATTTCACATAAACTGTATTACTGTTATTCCAAAGAAAATACAGTACAAAATAATTCTGATTAAAAATACAAGTATTGTTAATGGACCAAAGCAGAAATTTATCTTAGCTTGTGGGGAAAAAAATTATAGAAGCTAAGTATACTCTCTTTGGGTGAAATTCATTCCAGCACAAAATGATATCCACTCAGCCCTCTGAACTGCCTAATCCCTGACTCAGGGCCCTACAGGGTGGGACATGAGTGGGATTGTTAGTGCAGGGGTTTGTGCATCTGTTCTGTTCTGGGTGGTTGAGAACTTCTCCACATGGGAAAGTGGTCTGAATTTACATCACTGCCAGACTTTCTTAGGACTTGTCCACAAGCAGAAATTAAAAGAAATTTGGGAGCAAATTTGCCATGCACTCGTGACTCCATGCCTGCAACTRTGAGGACGCTCAGCCTGCTGTGCGTGTGAACTGGTTTATCTGATGTGGTGTGAGCTAAGTCACACTTGCTGCGCACAAAATCTGTCCATGTAGGGAATGAACGTGCAGTAGATTGATGCTGTCTGTTTGCCACTGAAATGCATCCTCTATGTGTGGAGTCACAGGCAAGAGTCAAAGGTGTCCACTGGGACAGAGCTACTCATTTCGTTTTGTCCTGGGAGTAGAGAGGTGTTTCTCAGTCAAATCCTCATGAGCTCTATCCATACATTATGACACTGTGAGTAAAGTTTTTTTGCTTATTTTGGTTAAAGCTTATGATTTGTCAAATGAAGCATCAAATCCTGCTTTTCTCCTAGATCACTAACTTGCCCTACATGTGTACATTCTCTGTACGGTCTTTAGCAGGTAATGAGCTTTTTGTGTAACGAGTAAGGACGTTCAGCTGCTGCCTTAGTTTCATCTTCGTGTAGCTTAACATTGACTAACATGTTGTATGTCTCAGGTCAAAGGATCTACATTTAGAACATAAGTAAAAACAAGGAAATGTGACAACAATATATCTGATCCTTAAAATTCTATAACAATGAAGGGTGAATGAGTCATTTTATTGGTAGAATATATATAGTAGAGTAACATGTTGGGATCAGAAGTATTATTTACCACACATACAAGGTAATGCACTGGAGGTCTATAATTTCACTGCTCACTATTTTTATCACTTTTGTGTTATCAGTTCAGAAATCACTGATGGAATTAATATACCCTGATTTCTCTTTCCAAACAACTATATGCACCCTTGCCTCGCTTCCAACACATATGCATGTTCTCTCTCTCTCTCACACACACAAAGGATTCTATAACAACAGGACCATTATAGAGAATGATCTAAAACATGTGGACTGCAGCCAATATTTAGATATGGTATAGTAAATTCTGGAAGGTATAAAAAGGAAATAACTGAACTCATTGCAGAGAAAAATGAGCCAGTCTTAAGTACTTTTAATCACAGAGTTTCATATAAAAACATATGCAAGATACTGAGCCTAATATCGAAGGGGAAGGGGGCTAAGGGAGAGGAGAAATCCAGTTCCACTGGGATTTGGGATGGTAGTTTTTTAGCATTTTTATAAGAACCTTTCAAGAGATTAATGAAAACCATTTAAGCAAATATATAAATATGTTTAGCAGGAGGCAGGCTCTTTGTGTGACAACTGTGACCTGAGAACTTTGTCATGCATCCCCACAGCTCAGTCTGAGCTAAAGGGGTAGTCAATACRTTGCTCCTTTCTCCCACGGATTGCTGTTGCACCTGCTTTGCAGGCAGCTCAGTTACTCTGCCCACTCCCTCACTTTGTCCAAAGGGATCCCTGGGAGAGAGAAACAGCCACTGCAGCAGGATCAGAGATGAACAAGAGTGAGCCAGTTCCTCTCCCCTTTCTCAAAATACCCAGCTGTATCCAAGTTTCTGCCAAATCAGTTTTCGCTCAACATCCCAGCACCCTGAGCCGAGCTCTACAGCTCACCTCCACAGCTGGGAGGCTGTGGACAGCATCTCCTCTGTGTCTGCCCCTTTGCCATTTCCCTGGGCAGGTATGTTGAGCCTCTGTAGATATTTATAGGCATATGCASTTGCCCATCAGTCTGCATATAGCTATGTTCTGTATTTGCATAAAATGCCATGCATGAATTGAAACCTGGCTGTCATTAATCAAGGGCTTTAGTGAGCTTGAGTTTTTCACTCAGGTTTTTGCTGAGCCTGGGCTTCAACATTTTCACACTTGCAAACTGCACTTAAAAAAACCTGACTGCTGGCATCTGTCTGATAAATAGTTGTTCAAAAGTATAACAAATGCAAAACAACACTTCCTTCTTTTAGTTAGTGTTGGACATGGATGTGGGAGAAGGATAGAGAGAGGTTTTTTAGAAGTACTAGTCTTACTCAGCAGGAGGTGAAACACCCATTTCACCAGCCTGTTTCATAACTGCTTCCTAAAGCTCATGGAAACAAGTGGGACTGATTCTGCCAACTCTGCTCATTCGAAATAGAACTTTACTCCATCAGAAATCAGCTTGAGTCTTCATGGTGCTGCTCTGCATAAATAAGGCTTTACTTGTTAGCATTAAAAAAAGCAAAACTGCTGGTGAACAAGAATCTCCAGGCATAAACTAAAGAACTAGATCTGCATTAAGAAATTAAAAACAGAAACAAATTACAAAGTTTCCATGAGTGAAAGGGCAGATTTTGTTTTGAATGAATGAATGTATGAATCAATGAAAAGACACTACCAGACAATTGGCTCTTCCTCCACACATCTTCAAGTCCAGAGCTAGTGAGAACTAATGAGCAGAGGCAGTCCTATGGAGGTGACAGGAACACCGGTTAGCTGAGATCTACACTCATTTCATACAGAAATACAAAAAGTACCTTCTGGACTGAAAGGACTGTAAGAAAAATCTCATTATGAAGGGTGACAGCTTAGGTGCATAGCTGTTGAGGTGCAGCGGAAGCATGTTTTGGCCCATAAGGTGGCTATGTTGCATTTTTTGGCTGTTTTTAGGTTGGAGAATTGTTACCAAAATAATCCCACATGGGCTGATTCCACTGCAGCTGCACCAGGGTTAGCAACAATGGGAGCCTTAGTATAGACAGCTTTCGGCTCCAGCAGCCGTTTTCAGCACTGTATCAGTTAACCCTGCTCTGAGGAGGGTTAATTGACACAGTGCTGCAAATGGCTGACGAGATGAAAACTCATATATTATGACTCCCAACATCCCTAACAATTGTGCAGCTGCATTCATATTAGCAATGGTGGGAATCTGGAGGAGGGAAGAAAATTCCCTAGTGCAGACAAGGTTTGAGAGTGAGCCTTAACGTTCTTTTCTGGGTCTTGTTTGTCAGTCGCAGTCATGCTTCCCTAAAGCATTCTCCCAGCCATCTGCAGATTGCTGATTATGAAGCAGCAGCCGCTGTTGGTTCCACCAGTTGGATGAAAAGAAATGAGTGGAAGAGTGGCGATTCACCCTGGCCCATCTGATCGGTGCACTCAAGGTTCCTGTGCCTGCTCTTCTCCTTCTCTCCCTTGTATCCCCAGAGACCAGAGGGAGTCCATTCAAAAAGAACCAAGGAAAACAAAAGTTAACTTTTCCCACAAATGTAGACGGTATGTGCAAAATGTACTTCTCCTGGGAGGACTGGTTTTCTAGAAAAAGAGTATCAGGATTCCCGGCTCCCTGAGTACCCATTGTAGCCTTTGATTACATAAATATCTTTGGCTGCTCTGGTTGGCCACAAAAGTGAAATACCCAACCAACATACGACCCTTATAGACAGGGTAGCCTCTAGCACTGCTAGGCCAAGACTGTTCCTCTAAGGAGCTCTCTGAGGCAGTGCAGAGCTGTGAGCTCATTGAAGAACTGAGGAAACGGGCAGAAAAATTCTGAATTTTACCATCTGCTCTCCCATCCCTGGCCAGAGACTTCTTCCAAAGTCAAACCATTGCTGCTCCCCCTGAGCTCAGGCCTTAAACTTGCCTTATCACTATCCCTTTCGAGTAGCTTGCACTCAATGAGAACTAGGGTGGAGAAAACAGGACCCCTCCTTGAGCAGAACGGAGGGGCACCCTGACTCTTTGCACTCTTACGTACATGGTGAGCAGGCACAGTAAAGTCGGTGACACACTTCTTATCACACAGACTGCATTGCAGACCTTCAGGGAAACGTTGCAGCTTGGAAAAAACAAATGTTCTCTCCTCATGTAATGCACTACCAGTTGAGACCATCTGAGCTCCCAGACTTCCAGAGGTGGGAGTTAGTTATAGTTACGTATGGGTTATGTTAGGTTGCTGTCTATAGGTAACATCTCCCCGTGACGGTGCACAGCAGGAGCCTGTTGATTTACAGGGTGTGGTTCTTCTGCATCCACAGGCTTTTGAGAAAGGAGGTAGATGAAGAACTGAGCAAGGGAAGGGGGTTCCTTGTTGCTATTCATCATCTCCAAGGCCTATTTAACCTGTAATTTTCTGTCTAAAAGATACTTCGCTGCAACCTGGAGTTCTGTGTTCTCATGCAAAATATTATTGCTGCTGTTAGACTGCACAATTTAAAAAGATCCCCCCTGGGAACAGCAGCCAACTAACCCTCTACAAGCTATCACACTGACTACAGAATAACAAATGGCCTCTTTATAAGTGTTCTGGGTTAGGCAGCAAAATCTGCATCTTATTTTTCATTCTTTTCTTCTTAATCTTGTAGGAAGTTCCTCTAATTTCCTTGGAAATTTCCTGAGTTTGTAGGCTCATGGAGAGTGGAAACCAGGCCTTATTTTACGTTTATAAATTTCCTACCCTATTATGAATGCTTCCAGAAAAAAAATAAAAGCACTGACAATTAATACTTCTGTTGATAGACCAAAGCTTAAATCTCAGACCAAAGCTGGTGGAAAGTAGGTCATCTCTACTCCAGTAACTTTGCAGTATTCTCTTCAATGAATTATACATTATATTCACTGGTGTTTGCACTGGATGGAGCAACAATCCATACTGTCAGAGGATGGATTGGAACAGTGGAAGGAACAGTTACCACATCTCTTTTGCGAAGGAATCTGGAACAAAACCAAGAGCTGTTTCTGGCTTCTCAGCTTCCACCAGCCACTTGAGGAAGTCAGGCTTTCTGGGTTCTGGATGTTGTGTTGCTTACCTGTGTTAAGGTACTCTGGATATAAATGATGTAAGACCAAGTTTTTGGATTAGTCTAGACAGGTTTGTATCCCCAGAGCTGCCATCAGGAATATCATACTGGTTTATAATCTAAGAACTTTTGGTTAAGGAGGGAATCAAGACAGTTTCAAATAAATGAAAGACTCATAGTCGTTTAGATCTCTGATGCCAATTCCTGTTATGACACAGAATCTGTAGGCAGACATCCCTAGAAAGACCCAAATTCTGTTGTGCTGGGCACAGTGCAAGCGCCAAGACCTTTCTTGTCTGGAACAGCTTTCAAACAGTGAGTTTAGGAACATTGCTCCCATGTGATGATTATTTGCTTATGGCTCTATGTAAAAAAATCTTTGGACTGTGGCATTGTTACTAGAACTACTCAAGGGAAGACTAATGGAACTATTAATAGCCCATATAGGATGAATCTGTGGAGATGGCAGTTTTGGAGCTACAGGCTTTTAGCAATTGCATGTACCACTTTCTTCCAGAGAAATGGATACGTGAATATGCTTCAAAGAGATTAATGGATGTTATAAAAGTTATTTGCTGCTACGCTTTGAACTATAGACTTTACAATCTCCGCTTGGAATCCTGATCTCATACAGCAGCTTAATCTTTTGATGTACAGAATGGATGTAGGGCCCTGCGGATTTCTTCATGGTGTGATGGGAACTTAATATTTTACAAACTATAGTTGGGACTGCAAGATT
The DNA here is from genome assembly GCA_035582835.1 of Phoebastria nigripes. Classification (NCBI taxonomy): domain Eukaryota; kingdom Metazoa; phylum Chordata; class Aves; order Procellariiformes; family Diomedeidae; genus Phoebastria; species Phoebastria nigripes. Next base: position 2,486,254 of record JAYKAV010003088.1, on the reverse strand, counting down.
TTCTGATAGCTACGAGATTTAACAGGTGGACTGTGTCCATCTTCCATAGCTGGTTGCTTTTGGGGATGGGCGGGAAGCAGGCTTTGGGAGGCTTGTGATTGGATTAAGAACACTTTGGGAATATTTTCAGCCTTAAGAAGTGTTCTAGGATTACTCTTTCTTTAGCCCATCTGTCTGCAGTGTACTTTTCCTATTCCACAGAAAATAACTCAGCTGTCTCCTCAGCACAGTCCTTGCTCATCAATGATTGCATACATTTGATTGGAATAACTTTTTGCCTGATTATGTTTCTTTATCTATAGACAGCTAAGAATGTATAAGGTATCAAGACAACGGGATGTATCTAGATAGCCAGTGCAGGAAGTGTTGCAGCAATGTCTCTGCCCTCTTCAGCATTATATATGATAATGTAACTTTTTATTTCCTTCTAAGGGCTCTCTTGTGTTTGTCCACCCCGGAGTAGGGGAGGAAAGATGTGAGGAGACAGTTAGAGGGGTGGCTCGCTCTCAGCCAAAGCCCAAGACCTTGAGGGAGGTGCGGGACTGGGGGAAATGCCAAAGTCGCACAGGCAGCCCAGGTGTGAGCGTTTTCTTTGGGGGACGCACAGACATCGGGGTCCTCCCTGGCCTTTGGGGCGATCTCCTCGTGCCACGGTGAAGGGGCGCCTAACCACGGTTCGCACGGGAGAGGACCGAACACCAGAGGAGGGAGAAGGCTGTGCGGCACACCCTGCCTAAGGAGTTTGGGAAGATTTGTAGACCGCAGCCCAGCCGTGCTCATGGGAACAATGTCGGGGCAGGGCTCTTCAGAAGAGGTCATTCCCCGTGCCCGTCACCCTCCCGGCAGGCAGGCTCCGACCCGCTGTCGGGTCGCACCACCCACATCTTACCCGCGCGGCTGCCGTCCCTGGCGGCGCCGAGCCCGCCGCAGCGTGTGCCGCCGGCGCGGCCCCGCGGCCGCA